>JAODUP010000841.1:0-52500 GCA_025642065.1 Paralvinella palmiformis
ATCTAGAATTTGTTTCCAAAATTGTACAAAACAATAGTCGACCACATCTAGAATGTTCAGATTGTACAAAATAATAGTCAGACCACATCTAGAATGTTCAGAGAATTTCACAAGATTGTACAAAACAATAGTCGGACCACATCTAGAATGTTCAGATTGTACAAAACAATAGTCAGACCACATCTAGAATGTTCAGAGAATTTCACAAGATTGTACAAAACAATAGTCGGACCACATCTAGAATGTTCAGATTGTACAAAACAATAGTCAGACCACATCTAGAATGTTCAGAGAATTTCACAAGATTGTACAAAACAATAGTCGGACCACATATAGAATGTTCAGATTGTACAAAACCATAGTCAGACCACATCTAGAATGTTCAGATTGTACAAAAAAAAAGTCAGACCACATCTAGAATGTTCAGATTGTACAAAACAATAGTCAGACCACATCTAGAATGTACAAATTGTACAAAACAATAGTCAGACCACATCTAGAATGTTCAGAGAATTTCACAAGATTGTACAAAACAATAGTCGGACCACATCTAGAATGTTCATATTGTACAAAACAATAGTCAGACCACATCTAGAATGTTCAGATTGTACAAAACAATAGTCAGACCACATCTAGAATGTTCAGATTGTACAAAACAATAGTCAGACCACATCTAGAATGTTCAGAAAATTTCACAAGATTGTACAAAACAGTCAGACCACATCTAGAATGTTCAGATTGTACAAAACAATAGTCAGACCACATCTAGAATGTTAAGATTGTACAAAACAATAGTCAGACCACATCTAGAATGTTCAGAGAATTTCACAAGATTGTACAAAACAATAGTCGGACCACATCTAGAATGTTCAGATTGTACAAAATAATAGTCAGACCACATCTAGAATGTTCAGAGAATTTCACAAGATTGTACAAAACAATAGTCGGACCACATCTAGAATGTTCAGATTGTACAAAACAATAGTCAGACCACATCTAGAATGTTCAGAGAATTTCACAAGATTGTACAAAACAATAGTCGGACCACATCTAGAATGTTCAGATTGTACAAAATAATAGTCAGACCACATCTAGAATGTTCAGAGAATTTCACAAGATTGTACAAAACAATAGTCGGACCACATCTAGAATGTTCAGATTGTACAAAACAATAGTCAGACCACATCTAGAATGTTCAGAGAATTTCACAAGATTGTACAAAACAATAGTCGGACCACATCTAGAATGTTCAGATTGTACAAAATAATAGTCAGACCACATCTAGAATGTTCAGAGAATTTCACAAGATTGTACAAAACAGTCAGACCACATCTAGAATGTTCAGAAAATTTCACAAGATTGTACAAAGCAATAGTCAGACCACATCTAGAATATTCAGAAAATTTCACAAGATTGTACAAATCAATAGTCAGACCACATCTAGAATGTTCAGATTGTACAAAACAATAGTCAGACCACATCTAGAATGTTCAGATTGTACAAAACAATAGTCAGACCACATCTAGAATGTTCAGATTGTACAAAACAATAGTCAGACCACATCTAGAATGTTCAGAAAATTTCACAAGATTGTACAAAACAATAGTCAGACCACATCTAGAATGTTCAGAAAATTTCACAAGATTGTACAAAACAGTCAGACCACATCTAGAATGTTCAGAAAATTTCACAAGATTGTACAAAACAATAGTCAGACCACATCTAGAATATTCAGATTGTACAAAATAATAGTCAGACCACATCTAGAATGTTCAGAGAATTTCACAAGATTGTACAAAACAATAGTCAGATCACATCTAGAATGTTCAGAAAATTTCACAAGATTGTACAAAACAATAGTCAGACCACATCTAGAATGTTCAGAGGAGGGCAACCAAGTTGGTTCCAGGTCTACGAGATCTAAATTACCCTGATAGGCTGAAAAAATTAAATATACCAACTTTGGTGTATAGACGCCTAAGAGGCGATATGATTGAAATGTTTAAGATGGTCTCCGGGGCATATGATGAGCAAGTGATGCCAGTTGTGGTTACAGCAGAAGAGGATTTCTATCAAACAAGAGGACATAGCTATAAACTGCCAAGAAACCATAACAAGACCCGGCTGAGACAACACTACTTCAAGGAAAGGATAACATGTTTCTGGAACAGCTTGCCTGATAAAGTAGTGGAGGCTCCTAGTAAGCAATCTTTTGAGAGGAGACTAGATAAAAACTGGAGGGATTAGGATCTGATTTTTAATTATGAGGCAGCTCTGAGATTGGGTCACAAAGCTAATTATGAACCAACACCCCACATTTCTGCTCAAAATCAGATGAGAATCTGGACACACAGGACTAACAACCTACGTCCAGTATCTACCTAAGGAAACCTAAGTAATATGTACCAATAATAAAGAAAAGGGCTGATACTAAAATTCAATGTTAAGAATAGCATAAAACTTAGTAACAGAGGGGACCATATTACAATTCACCTGAGCAGCTGGTTGATAATAAACGATTGATGATCATTAGCTTACCTGGTGTATCTTGTTTGATCTTATCATGATGGCTGGCAACATATCATTAATCATAGTCCAGTCTGATAGTTTATTGTGTTATCAACTAAAACTGATCGATATCAGCACGTCATATGCATATTCACGTCGTTACGTCATTGTTGTGGAGCCAGTGTTTTGCAGAGATCACAGGAAATACAAAAAGAAAAAAAGTCGTTAACAGTAAGTTGACTAACGCCCTATATAGATCTAGACTAGTCTAGTACCAACATTTTGATGATATGTTCTAAATAAATCCTTAAAAACTAAAATATATTTACTCAAAAATATAACTATGGGCGACATTTAATTAATACAAATACGTGTTTCATTTTCAACATTGCGTTAAATAAAGCATAATGACAATACTGATGTATTACTAGTTCATATAGCTCCTTTATTGTACTGTCTACATACTCTTTTTTACTGTAAATGAAGAGTTCAGATATTGGCTTCAGTCAGTCGGAACTCATATAAACCATTTTTTTTTTCAAACACTTCTTGAGCCTAGATAATATAACAAAAAGTGGACCAAGTGCGGCTAAACATTCAGTCCGAACTCGACATTCATCTATGGGCAGAGGGATATTTTTCTGGCGGCTCGTACTCGATCCGAGGGCGGCTGTCACTTGACATCTGATGGTTGTCACACAAGAGCCGATGGTTGGGGTATGTAAACTAGCCTCAGGTCGAGTGGTCTTGGTTTTGTTGTTCGGGGAGAATCCCCAGGCTGTCGCTTAATCAGCACAGCCTCTATGTTGGAGTGATTGAGAAACCTCCTCCCCCACCACTCACAGGGGAGCAGTACGGAAAGATGGAGCCGAAATACCCTGAGGGTGGTCACTGCCAGAGTGCTTTACGTCCTCAGGGGGTTTTTAACGTCCCCCTTTATTTTAAATAATTCAGTGGAGACGGCAGCGCCATTTAACGTGGTCAGCCACCCACGATGTAGTGAGCCGAGAAATTAATCCCTGGAAAAGTTTCGACCTCTTACGGGGTTCGAACCTGCGACCGTTGGCACCAAGTGCCGGGTGCTTAACCACTAGGCCACCGGAGCTCACTGAGTGGTCTTTGTATGTTGGGTAGTTAATATAGGATAAGACTTAGTTTGTTCTAAGATATCAGTCCTACATCATAACATTGTGACAGTTCAGTGCTCTCAGACTGTAGCTGTGAATCTACAGTAGCTAGAGTGGCTCAAGCAAAACAAAATATTCTCTCTCGCTCTCTCTCTCTCTCTCTCTCTATATATATATATATATATATATATATATATATACACACACACACACACACACACTTACATTCGGTGTTTTAATGGCCAGGACTACATGGGTCTCGGTTAGAGTATCAAATATCGTCAGCCCATGACAACGTATTAAAACCTTTCCACATAAAATACTTACAAGAGACACAACACCTACGTGGCTATCAACAGTAGGACACTCAGACTTATAATGATAAAGCAAGATAACACGTATCATATACACCCCCCCGGATTGCTTCTACATATATGATAACAACCACAACGCTGAGCAGCCAAAAATAGAGCGGTCAAGGGTCGATTAGTGAAGACACTAAACGTATTGCTAATATGACGTCACTAAACTAGACGATACCACATTGATGTTGTTACATTGATCACTGTTTATCAACTTTACATTTGTTGTTAAAGTGTTATATGATATCATTTGTATGATATTAAATATTAGTATGATAACACAAGTAGCCACCACAATATATAACAAACGCCGATAGTACAGCGCTTAGAGCATAGGACTGCAAATTTACAGCTCAGGGTTCGAATCTGACTAACGACCTCTGTTTGACAGAATTCCCCACTCCACGTGGTTATATATCCTTCACCTGACCAGTGTCATGGGCTAAAGGCTAAACACTCACTCGATCTACCCAAAACTCAGCTTAATATCTACTCTCTTTCCCGTCAAACCTACATCATCCGTTATCTCTGAGTTACTGACTTTTGGTAGAAATGGTGGAATAATATCCCGAACAATGTGTGTGCTAATAAATATAATATGTATTATATATGTATAATATAAAATATTACTATTATTACATTATATTATTACTGAAGAACGTTATAAACATGCCAAAATGGACACGTTATGATAACATCCCATTTATAATTAATGACGCACAAACAGTTCGACTACAATTAGAGGAAGAAACATTCTACAAATAAAGTTAGAGAACGGGAAGATATTTATAAAGGGCCATCTACATATTCAATACCCCCCTCTACTAGCCCTATTATATCTATATATGTAAATGATATTCCAGATTACAACATTTCTGGAACCAACTTTGTTACTCAATATAAGTAAGTGTTTTTATTTCTCCATATACTGTACATAATTGACATATATATTATAACATTTTTTCATGATACAATTAATATACAGAGAGGTAACACCAATAACCTTATAGGTTGAGAACCAATGACAATAATATACATTATTTTACATTCAAGATGAGATATAAACTGATATTGGGTTAGGTGCTACTTAAAAGAGGTTTAGAAAAATTATTATCAAAATTATAAGTTTTATATAAAGTACAAGACATGTATATGACAGTGTTATAGACGCGAATACCTATTAGCGAGACAAACAATCTATCAATATAAGGCACACATTATGGAAAAGTTACAGACTATCAATGTACACCATTTTCAGACTACGAAGAAATATTTTTTGGTGGCTATATTTTTTTACTTTAGGGTGTAAATTCCCCATATTTTGGGAGCCTTGGTGTAATATTGAATTAGAAGCAAGACAAATGAGGCGCTTTTTACATGAGGTGGGTGACGTTGTCGTGTGATGTGATGGTGACATGCAGTATTTAGTGTAAAATCCTCCATTAAAGGTTTTTGTAATATTTTGTGTATACAGTCAAACATGAATTTGGCTGTTTCTAATTCGTACATTGATTTTAACGTCAATATGTTACATGTCTTGAAAAGTTTGGCTATATGAGCATTGTACTCACTTTTGTTTATAAGCTGTACAGCCCTTTTTGAAGCAATATAGTTTTCTTTAAATATGATTGATAAGTAGATCTCCATAAAGTGATACCATATAATATATGAGGTTGAACTAAAGATCTGTACAATATCTTCAAACGATGGCAAGATATAATTTGTTTTACAGTGCGCAGGATATAAAGTTCCCTAGATATTTTCAAATTAGCATGTCTAATGTGCTCCTCCCATATTAGTTTGTTGTCAATATGAATTCCCCAAAACATCTTTCCGTTGAATTTTATCAGTACCAATACAAACACTAAAGCCATTGTGAGTATGATCATTCCGTACGGGAAAAACATGTAATTGGTTTTGGCAATATTAAGTGACAATTTATTAGCCTTGAACCAGTCACATAGGCAATCTAAATCATTATTAATTTTGTGATAAAGTTCATCAGGTTGTTTGGAAGATACACACAGTGTAGTGTCATCAGCAAACAATGTGACTTTACTATATGTAAGAGAAAGTGGCAAGTCATTTGTATAAATTATGAAAAGTAGGGGTCTCAAAATGGACCCCTGTGGGACCCCGCATGTGATACACTGCTTTTCAGAAGGTATACCTTTATATTGTACATATTGCGTTCGATCAGATTAATAACCTTTGAACCAGTCCAATGATTGTCCCCGCACCTCATAATATTTCAATTTATTAATTAATATTTTATGATCTATCGTATCAAATGCCTTTGACGAGTCTAGATATGTTGCAAGTGTGTTAATTATTTTATCTGGATTTGATGTTATCAATTACAAAATCAGTCACTGCTGCAATTAGAAACTACGTTCACCAGAATTGCTATAAGCATATGCTTCTGAATTGATAATAAAAGAATTCCGACCTATTATCCAATATAAGTTTTAAATATTTTACAGACATGGAATAATTTAAATAACTGGATCCTACCTCAATGTGAAAATTCTCAGTTTCTTCAAATGTTGTTTGAATGAAGAAAAAAAACCCAATGAATTCTGTCTTATTATCGTCCAAATATTCATGTTTCCAATACAAGCTTCATCTGAGGGTGAAATATCATCCCATTTATTACTTGGCTTTAAATTATATTTAATGTTATGGCGTTTAATAATTTCATCAACTGATTTAGTGTACATACAGGATTTTATTTGATCCTAAACCGGATCCCTGTGGTACACCAAAATAACGTCATACATGTGGTGATGTTTTATCCGCCATATTGTCGGTGAGGTACGGTAGTATCACGTGAATAATTACATCAAAAGCTTGAGATATACGAAGCATAATTAATGCAGCTATCGATATTTTTATCAAGAACCTCGGCAATGTCAGTGTCGTCCCAACACATGTCTGCGGAGAGAGAGAGAGAGAGAGAGAGAGAGAGAGAGCTAGAGATGATGATGATTGATGTTTTATGGCCACTTTTGTGCACACGGTAGGCTAAATAGGCCGAGCAACCTCCAAAGGTAATGAGGCGAAGTCAAAGACGAAACAACCTTCAGATATGCAATATATATATATATATATATATATATATATATATATATATATATATATATATATATTAATGTACGGATTTGTCATAAATTTATAACTTAACTGTCTCGGTTACTTATTGAACTACAATTCCGGGCCTGTTAGAGTAATTCTTAAAGGTGACGGGAAAAGAAATTTCACATTTCGAACTAAATATAACGTAACCAACAAATATTTTATTCCCTATCAGATGTACTACAAAACAATTCTAACCACCAGCTAACTATCATATTTCCATTAAAATGATCGCAAAATCCTTAATTTCCTAAATTTCACGAGCCATTGCTAGTGTGTACTACACTCGCTAGGGGTTATTGTGTGACGTCATCTTTGTCAACCATCACGTAGTGACATAGCTTGTTTACAAGCGTCTTGACTAGTTGATAGATTCCAACGGAAGTTTTGACATTCTCGGGGATATCAAGCCCTATAGCTTTGAATCACTAGCGAAAAAAGGTTCCTGGGATTTGTTTCCCTTTGATAGACGCCTCTTAGCCAGATATCAAAGGTATAAACATAGTGATGACTAAATAACTCAACAATTTCTTTAGATGGCATGCTTTATTTTACAAAACGTGATGTTGCTGTTTACATAGTTAGTTATTACGATGTCATACTTATTTATATCACTCTTATATAAACCATTTTGTTACTGGTTCTCAAGGTTAGAAAAGAAGGTACTATATTTCTGTTGGTAATGCCATACACAGGTTATATATATATATATATATATATATATATATATATGTGTGTGTGTGTGTATGTATGTGTGTGTGTATGTATGTGTGTGTGTGTAAGTGTGTGCGTGTGTGTGTGTGTGTCGCCAGTTTGTGCCAAGGATCACAGGTTCGAAACTTTTTCAGGGATTAATTTCTCGGCTCACAACATCGTGGGTGGCTGACCATGTTAAATGGCGCTGCTGTCCTCCACTGAATTGATTAAAATAAAGGGGGACGTTAAGATCCCCTGAGGACGTAAACACTCTGGCAGTGATCACCCTCGGGGTATTTCCGCTCCATCTTTCCGTACTGCTCCCCTGTGAGTGATGGGGGAAGATTTATGAACAACCACTCAAAGGGACCACAATGGAAATAAATGCCTACGCTTTCGTATGCTATCCCTGTTTCATGATCATAGATTATGAAACAAAAAAAATCAGT
Organism: Paralvinella palmiformis; assembly: GCA_025642065.1. Lineage (NCBI taxonomy): Eukaryota > Metazoa > Annelida > Polychaeta > Terebellida > Alvinellidae > Paralvinella > Paralvinella palmiformis. The sequence goes on from JAODUP010000841.1 coordinate 8,278, forward strand.
TAGTTAAGTCTGACATACCCACGCATTCATTCATTCATTCAATCACTCAATCTACATCATGCCATAATCGGTTTTCGTACATTATTACGCTAGAATGACTATTTCATAGAACATCATTTGATACCCCAAGATTAGTGACGTCATATAGTATTCGCTTGTTACTTCTGGTGTTATCTAACTGCCGTCAGTTCCATACGTCATATATAATCGCCTTATGACGTGAGACGTAATTACCTAGTCTCCTGCATCCGGTGTTTACACTCCTTAATAATAGCCGTAAACAATAGGTAATGTAAACAAATGTAAATATATGACACTGCTTTAAGTGGAATAATATAAATATTCTGATCTATTTGTAAACATATTTGGGATGCACCTCCGTCTAGCAGTCTGACTGTAAAATGTCACTGTTTAAGTAGTAGAGTTGGTAGTTCAGTATACTACAACCCGCAAGTCAGGGTTCAATTCCGGCTGATAATTCTGTCTGTCGTTATCTAATCATCTTATATCTCGCGCCATTTGACTTATGTCTGTCTAATCAGCGCCGAGATTAAGCAAATAACTGACTGACTGACTGACTGACTCACTCACTCACTCACTCACTACGCCAGTACAAGGATATAATTCTCAACTTAAATAATGAATTACCTATTTTAGAGTGGATAACTAATATAGGTCAACGCCAGTCTGCTGTTTCGTGAGAATATGTTTGAGAATCACTTAAATTTCTATTTTATCTATCAAGAAATGGTGTTTAGTATTTTTATTGAAGTGTTATATATCGCACTAAATACCGGTATGTAAATCACAACTGAATACCGGTATGTAAATAGTAAATCAGCAAAATGTCATAAGAGAATGTGTCATTTATATGAAACAAACATATATTGTGAACTTGATAGTAAGCACTCAGTTATAGGAAATTAATCGCAAATATTGGAATGATCCCATTCAAGTTAACAACACTGAAAAACCAGCTAATAATAATAATAATAATAATAATAATAATAATAATAATAATAATATACAGTTTGCTAGTTGATTATTAAAGGTCACAGGAAAAGATTTTCTAAATTAGTCAAAATGTTAGTGTTTTATATTAAAATTAATTTCAATCAGAGATATATATTTTTTTCTAGAAATAAAGTTACAATGGATTTAAATCTTGTTTTGCTAGCATCTCACATGGCCAAACTTTAATCGAGAATCTTCGGAAAACTTCGGAATGTGACGTCATCTTTGCCAAACAAAAACCCCAAACACTTCACGTGGCCTTGTTTAACTTGTCTTACGTGTTCCATATTATCTTTACTAAACATATAAAATGGTGTATTATTTTCATATAATTGTGCAAAGAAACATACATAAAATACCAATGATTATATCCGACGTGTAAGCTAGTGTCGTCAAAACCCAATCCGAAACAATAACAACCGCCCAAAAGTACAAAAAATGGATAAAAAGACACACCGATGGCGGCACATCCCTGTACAGACCAGTATAGGCCAAATATGTGAAGAACCCATTGACCTGAAAGAATACCAGACCTAACACGGCCGACTATTTAATGGCAAACAGGTCCGAACTTCTGGCCGCCGCAAAAAAGGATCACAGACTGCAAAATCAAGTTAATAAACATGCCGAATTATTGTTGGGTCGATGGTTGCATAAGCCGTGAGAGTGAAAGTAATACAAAATTAATATCTTTTCATTGTTAAGTATAAGGAACACATTTAAAATAGCTGTTAAAGCGTTGTTGTTTTTTTGCGTGAAATTAAGCTGAACTATTATTATATTTAGGCTATTCGACAACTCCGGTATTAAAGAAGAGATAATAATTCTATTCTAAATGAGAAAATTCCTATTTACAATTATACATCACTCGACGAAGCCAATGTTTGTTAATCAATGTATAAATACCTGACCAGTAATTCTTACAATAAAATGTTAACAGTAAACATCCTCCAATAATTTATAAGGATATTAACAGGGGATTTAGCTATAAAGGAAAATAATTAGCTGTGTTTATAGATATTAGAAAAGCCTATGATATCACTTAGAGGTAGGATTTGTTATATAAAGTTTAAAAACACAGAAATGTAAATTGAATTAAGAATTTTATAGATTAGAAAAGGAGATTATTTTAACAAAATGTTCACCATTGAATTTGGAGTTTTGTACGGTGGTGTAATTAGGCTAGTTGGTTTCACTTTCTAGTTACATTAATGTAAACTATCTTTTTAGCATTTATGCAGATAGTTTGTCCGCTCAGATAACGGGAATTAACTCCACATTCTTCCAGCAATCTTTATAAATATCCGTAGGGATAGAGACAACTAATACTTAAAGAAAGTGGCAGCTTTTATCAACAAAAATACAATACAGAAAATAAAGGTACAAGAAAAGAAGGAAAATAACAAATACAAGATAACTTCTTCCCGATGATCTTTGATTGTCGTTTATTATCGGAATAACAGATGGACAAAAAACCAAAAAAAAACAAATCAGTGAGTATTTAATTTATCCTCACCTTTGATAATGATTGAGATATATGGCCATGGTGTACCTAGGTCAATAAATACATCTGTATATAAATTTGTATAGAAATATTTATAATATGAATTCATGAATACCATAGCCACATGGCTAAATCTTATATTTATCATTTATGCATATGAACCAACAAACAAACAAACAAACAAACAAACAAACAAACAAACAAACAAACAAACAAACAAACAAACAAACAAACAAACAAACAAACTAACATATATATATATATTCTTACAATAGATTAAATGTGTTGATAATTACTATTTAAACCATTACATAATTTCATACTGCTGACATTTATTGTCATAGATTAGATTTTAATTATAGAGAATTTTACTTCAATGTTGCCATTAATAAAGGAACGTAATATTCTAACACACACACACACACACACACAAACACACATACACACATACATATATATATATACACACACACACAGACACACACATATCAAAGGGTCGATAAAACCTCCGAACTTAGGACAGGAGTAGCCGATTGTGAGTGACGTCATCTCTTATCGTTTACACGCCTTTTGATTGGCTCATCATGTTTATGTCGGCCACGTGGAGCTCATTTGCTGATGAGAAGTTTTGAGGTATGTTTGAGCTCAAACCTATTTTAGCATCTGTTATCAATTCATACCAGTTTCAGTTCAGATTGTTATAGAATGAAATGCTCAATTTCTGGCATTATGTGTGTTAATTTTAAATAACCAGAACATATAATGTCTTCTAACCCTGGAAATGATTGTCAACATAGCGTATGAAAAACAAATAAACCGACTGCAATTAAGTGAACGTAAGAAGTAAAGTAATAGAAAGTTTATAGCTCATCTGACTTACATCTTAAAATAATTCTTTTTGCGGCCATTGTTGTCTCCCGACGTAGGTCAATGTTGACGAAAATAAAAACGAAAGGACAAATAAAAACAGCCCCAATGGCCAATGTTTGTGTAATTAGTTCAGTACTGGAAAATATTACAATATCGGTCAATTTTTCTCGGGATGGGCCGTACATTCTGAAGTATTGTATTATATATATTTGATACGGAAGCCACAGAGCGAAGAAGATAGCTAGCACCATTCCGGCAAGTTTTGCCGTTTTGGCCTCAAATCTCCTCTTGCCATTTTCACGATTAAAGACAGAAATATCTGTAGTAGTGACGTCATCAGATTTTAGCCTTCTAGTTTTGTCGGTAAAGTTAGTTTGCTGATTTGCGACATCGAGATTTGTTTCAACATCTAATTTTTGTAAATCAGAAATATTTAAATTGTTTCCGGCTTCTGAACAGTAATTGTTATATGCGTTTAGGTTCGAATTAGGATGTAGTTCTCGTCTCTCCGAAGACACGGTCATCTGTGAAGATGCGCTCACTGATTCTACTCTCTTCACTAACAACGACGACTTCCGGTTGATGGGAGGAGTTTCACGCCATGGCTCAATTCTGATGTTACGGCGTTTGACGTGTTGACTGATCAGACGAACAATCTGTGAGTAGAATACGACGATTGTACAAATGACCAAAATACTAAAAGGTAGAAATCCCGAGACAAAGAACCACTTGTCGTATATAAACAGATCGATGTATTGGTTAGACTTGTTCCAGGCTTGTAGCTCAGTTACGATGTAAGAGAGCCAGTTGGCAGCAGCTATTGACCAAGTGAGTAACAATAATTTTCGTACACGACGGGATCGTTTGGTCTTCTCGAACGGCTTCGCTATCGCCTGATATCGCTCAAAACTGATACTCGCTAACGTCATCAGTTGGATGGAAGTGAAGAAGAGGTTGAGCGAATGAAGAACGACAAAAAAGACAATTATATCTCGTGTGTCAGCAAAATGAATTCCAAGTGACTGACAAGCGACGAGTGACACCTTTAAAGGTAAACAAGTTACCGATGCCATAATGCCAACAACTGCCATGTTCAGGATGAGATTATTGACAGGTGTACGCAGACTCCTAATCTTCCACATACAGAAACAGATCAGCCCGTTGCCTAGGAAACCGATCAACACGCCGACGATTAGTAGCAGTAATGTGGCGGCAGCAGTGATGTAATTAGTGACTGCAATCTCTGAATGTTCGTCATCATGAGGCGATGACGTATTCATAATTAATTATTAACAAATGACTAACTAATTACATCAATTTGGTTCTATTAGCTGATATTCGTTGTTATTTATTAAACTTTATCTATCCACAACGTCTTCTGTATCAATCAACGAACGTTTGTTTATGTAGATTATAAACTGAAATAACAAGAAACAACATTAAAAGAAAGTTAAACATGAGTGATGGACCTTATAATCTATAAATATAAGTTTACATACAATATGTGAGAGCTACAGCAAATATATGGCAATATGTGTTTTGTAAACACGTTCCGGGTCATGGCTAGGACATATAAGTGTGAATGCAATTTAAGATTACATTCAGTATTATTATTATTATTACTATTATTACTATTATTATTATTATTATCATCATCATAAAGCGGTCTTTTCATGCATTAAAGTGGCGTGACTTTTGCAAATTGCCAGGATGAAGCTATTAGCCTAAAGTAGAAATATGTCATCAAGGACAACAAAACTATTATTTTCCACTTTTATAGGTGGCCCTGAAAGATATAATACTAAAGTTCTGGAAAAAGATTAAAATAAACGTAAAACGACTGAAGGCACCAACCATATCATACAATTAGAGGTGATTTGTCCCACACGTGACGTAATAATCTGGGAACATTGTTTATCTTCTCGAAGGATTACAATTACGTAAATTGGTTTTGGAATTTGGTCACCTTGGCTGTACTTACATGATAATATCCATAAATAGTATCTGAACAATCAAAATTACAGTAAATCTATAAGTTAGCTCGTGTTTCAATGAAATATCAACATGGTTGACAGCGAAGAGATTAGAGACTAGGGCAAATCTCGACCAATCAGATAACACATAACTAGGTCACCGTAATTATTATAAAAGTCACACCTATTAACCTTCAATGTGTTTGTTTTATTTGCACGATGTAGAAATATCAACGCTGAGTTTAAAGGGTAAACTCTGGTTCTCTGTCCAAATCAGTGCGCCGACCCAGTTTAATATATTTGTGAGCAGAAGAATTATTTTCTCATTCTTCTTTATTTTTAGCAGAAGTCTTGAACCAGCTGCACAATATATTCAGAAGGACACAAACTATATGGTTTTAGTATACGATAATAGTTTGGTAAGAAACACCAGCTTCGTATTCGGTACAGTTTCAACATAATAGCTGCCATACACTTGAAAATAATGTTAAGAGATCGAGCTATATTTGTCATAATCATTGGAACAGTACACGTAAATGTTGAAAAATCTCTAATCAGTACCAGAACATTTCTATGACCTAACTGATAGCGTGGTTTGTCACATACATATGGCACCATCATATTTTAAAATCCTGGTATGGTCTCTTTACGACTAAAGGGTATATCATCTTTCAGGTCAGCTCATTACCGTTTGGACGCCTTTCGTTCCTTTTATTCTACCGTGTACATGACATTTCAACATCTCTGTACAAGAATACTCTATATTTTTCTAACTCTATCTATCGCTGTATATCACGGAGCTGACATTAAAAAAAGTTTAAAGTAACACAGAATTGTATTAATTATTGTCTGTTGACTTTCCCGGGGGAGGGGGGGAGGGGTGATTAATGTTCATCGACACAGTCTATAAAGATATGACATTTTGACTTGAGCTCGAGAAGCTTATTACTTTAGAATATAAAAAAAAACCACCTCGGATGGAATATTGGCAACTATTTGTGATAGCCAACTCTTAAACAACAACCTTATGTTGTATACATTTATATTTAAGATAAAGAATGATAATTACCTTAATTATCCTGACCAAGAGTCGACGATTTAGTTGTCAAGATCGCCGTAACTTCAATTTATAAAAACTCGCACCAGACAAATATTACGGTAGCTAGGAGTCTTATCGCCGTCAGTACTTCACTTCCGGTCCAATATTTCGCGCAGTGTCGTATAATGTCAGAAGGTTTAATCTTATTCCGCCGGAGAAGGAGAGCCAAATATTTGTCCAAAATGTCTCGACCAGGATGAGTAAAGCTGAGGTTTTGAGGCACTGTTGATGACAAGCCGCTAGCCTGAGATGTGACCGAGAGTTATTACATAGTTTAAGGTCTACAGATGGACAGTCTCCGTCTGACAGACAATGATCGTGTAGAAGATACAATACGGATAGATGTTTACATCTAGTGGCGGCAGTCTTTATATATATATATATATATATGTGTGTGTGTGTGTGTGTGTGTGTGTGTGTGTGTGTGTGTGTGTGTGATGACGTATGAATGACGTCAGGCGACCGTCTTTGTATGCGGAAAATATGATTAATGAAAATGCTAAGCTGCACGGTGGAGGATGTTATTGGTTATCTTTCGTTATGTGACTTATTGATGGGATGAATATGACGTCAAGAGCTACGGGAGGGCCGAAAAACATGTGATTGGATCAGAATGGCGTAGGGGTTAAGTTCCAGAAAACCACTAGTTAATTAAATCATGATCGTGGTAATACCCTAAAGTGTTCACTCTAATCAAGAAAATGATATTGAAAATAATATCATCTTCTAATGAGGATATTACAACGTAATTCTATAAACAGTTTCATCATTATATTAGTGTCTAGTATTTTTGTTGTCTATTGAACTAATTCTACTCATACAACCAATAATCTGTTACTTAAGAGTCACGCCTCCGGATGTTATGATGTTATTACGATGTTCTTTTTATCACGATAATAGATCTACTCCGCTGATTGGATCCAAACTTACTCACGTGATTTATTTAGACTGGGTCACATATTTTATCTCCATCACCTAGCGTTTATCGAGCAAATAGAAAAGTAATTTTTAAATAATTATTAAATGCTGTCAATAAATGTACTTAATGTCGATCTGATTAATAAAAATAATTTATCTATGTGCCAGTGTTTATTTTGTGAATTTTTCTTTTCTTACACTTATCCTGTAGATCTACTTAACATTAATATTCAAACAAATAAATCAATAAATAGATATGTTTGTATTTTAATGGGAAGAATGGGCTTTCAGGTTACATCTGATCAATATCATTCAGCGTCATACAGTAATGATATTTAATCAAATCAACTATTACGTGAAAATTAATTGTCTCATATATATATATATATATATATATATATATATATATGAGACAATTGATATCTATAGTCAAACCTCCTCTTAACGCGACCTGTCTGGAAGTGCCACCTGCTATTAAATGCCACCTTTCCAAAGTCCTGATGGAAGTCCCAATCAAACTGCCCTGTCAAGAGGCGCCACCTGCCCGACTCAGCCAAACGCCATAGTGTCATGGTCCCCGGCCAACCATATTACCTGTCAAGCAACCACCAGTTACGATAATTTGATTGAGGATTTATTAGCATGATTGAGCGTTGATTGTCATTGGCCGAACATCACCAACATATTGACCAATGATAGCTCTTCCCCAGATATGTCTCCGACAATGCGTATGACGTTTTGTGCTGACGGTGTCTTGGTTAGTGGCCAGTGTTATTTGGATTGTTATGTAATTGTTATTTGAGTAAAGGTAATTGCTATTTGAGTAGCTCTTGTTAGAGATATGCAAACTTAAAACTGATAAAGGCATTATTTTACTATTGTAATTGCAATATCTACAAATATTTTGAATATAAATTGTCAGTGATTTCTTAATTAATCACATTAAATACTTTTGATATTCCTACGTGCGCTCTATTCCTGTCATATTAAAGATTGTGATTTTAGGGAACGACGATCATCATTCCAAGATGTTTCGTAGATCTCGCAAAATCTTAACTTTTGAACAAAAAGTAAAGGCTCTGGAGATATATGATAAAAAACAGTTCTCGCACAGTTGGAGAGGCATTTGATGTGAGCAAAGACTAAATACAGAAACTGGTCAAGCTCAAGGCTGGTGTATTGAACGAATATAGTAGAAATGCACTCAGTCATAGTTGATGTATTAACCGTAATATATATATATATATATATATATATATATAATTAGATCTGCTTGCAAATGTGTATAAAGTATGTGTATGCATGAATAAAAAATAAATAGTAAGTTGTTCAGTTACTGGAAATCTCACATTTAATTAAGTGCCTCTGGTTCAGCCTGTCTGGTGGCGTTAAGAGCAAGTTTGAGATTTGATTGCACACACACACACACACACACAGCTGTTAGGTTCGAGTAAATCGTAGTATTTACTCAGGTTTGAGACGATATTTCGTTCTAGTCCAGTAATAATCCATTGTGCGGTATTGCTACTTTGTTTTTATTTTAGTTTAATCGCTTTAGTGAGTCCATACTGTGTTAGTGTGCATTATCTTTGTTGTGGACAAACTGTAATGTTTGTTAACACGCTGAGGCTATATATAGGGCTTGAAACTGTGTTAGTGTACATTCTCTTTGTTATGGACAAACTGTAATGTTTGTTAACACGCTGAGGCTATATATAGGGCTTGAATTTTCACTTAGGTTAGAGAAGAACTTCGACGCCAGACCAGTCGGACGTGTATTGATACACGGTTCATATAGGTAGGATTTATTCAGCTATTCGAACCCAGAATAAAGCTGAGGTCAGCATCTGAGGTGTCGAAATGCTTTATATACAGGTTTCTTTTGGACCACAGAAAATTACTGTTGAATGTAAACTGTGGTGTCAAAATAGTTTGATATGTATGTAGCAAGTCACCATTGAACCACACGCACGTGTTTGTTGCGAGCTGTGGTATCAAATGGTATGTTTTTACGTGCTTCCGCTTTTTGTACGTAGCCTGCATGTAGCCGCTTTCCTGTGGGCGTGACATATTTGTCGCGTACGAAAAGCGAATTAGCTGGTTCCCACAGGCTGATGAGTAGACCAGACACATGCTTAGGTATACGCACACATCTATCAATATGTGGAGGTATGGAACATTTTATTTTTAGATTAATGTATGTATAGTTGTATTTGTATTTAGATTTATGGAAGTAGGTCTCGAAGGATGTTTAGATATGTTGATGCTCTGTGCCTGTTGCCTCTTACTATGTACCCTAAAACGCACATTGCCCGTAGCAGACATCTTATCTATTTCCATCCAGATTCCTTATTACCCCAATGTTAGAAAGTTATGTCGTTATTATAAAGGGTTAGTGACGAGTAGGTCATAGAATTTATTGGATTTGTATGCTTATGAGGTATTTGATCCTCCAGCAAATATCACAAGGCATGTTATGCTGCAGTTGAGATGTTCCTTTTCTGTGCGTGGAGACTATGTTTCCAGGTCCATGCGTTCTAAGAAAAGTTGATCTAGAGCTGTATATTCCGTGCACTATTTGCGTCTTTGGAGGCACGCCCTTTAAGTGTTTGGCCTGGTTATCCAGCATTTAAATGACTGTAGCAGACACAGTACGCTCTTAAAGCATGTACTCCTGACTCAGGAATAGAAACACCGCATCTCGAGCGGTGGCATTGGACACAGCTCGTGTGGTTGGTGTGTTTTATATAACAAGTTTAGTTGTATATATAATTCACCTTAGTTGTTTGTGGGAATAGAATTATCTTTCCTAGGTCCAGTTATGTCCAGTCTGTACTATGACATTCAAGGCTAACTTTAGTCTCCTTGTCATTAATAAAACCCTATATTATAATTATAGTTTGTATAGCAGACATTAGGTCTGATTTGAAAATGTTAATATATAGAACGGCAATTCCGTCATAACGGTCTGCTAAAGCGCCGATGTAAATTGTTGTAATAGTGACCAATAGGTCATAGTATTTATTGGATTTGTATGTTTATGAGGTATTTGACCCTCCAGCAAATATCACAAGGCATATTATGCTGCGGTTGAGAAGGTTCCGTTTTCTATCCGTGGAGACTATATTTCCGGTCCCTGCATTCAAGAAAAGTTGATCTAGAGCTGTATAATCCATGTACTATTTACGTCTTTGGAGGCACGCCGTTTAGATGTTTGGCCTGGTTATCCAGCATTTAAATGACTGTAGCATGGAACAATTTTTTGTTTTTTTGTTGTTCGGGAGAATCCCCAGGCCGTCGCTTATTCGGCACAGCCTCTATGTTGGAGTGGTTGAGAAACCACCTCCCCCACCACTCACAGGGGAGCAGTACGGAAAGATGGAGCCGAAATACCTTGAGGGTGGTCACTGCCAGAGTGTTTTACGTCCTCAGGGGGTTTTTAACGTCCCCCTTTATTTTAAATAATTCAGTGAAGACGGCAGCGCCATTTAACGTGGTCAGCCACCCACGATGTAGTGAGCCGAGAAATTAATCCCTGGAAAAGTTTCGACCTCTTACGGGGTTCGAACCTGCGACCGTTGGCACCAAGTGCCGGGTGCAGAGTTTGAATTCACGGTTCGAGATTCTCTGTGCCTGTGCCTTATTTTACACAGCTAAAACACACACACACACATGACTTCTGCTACCATATCTGGAATAATCGTACCGGATGTAGTTGCATCACGTCGGAACATTTTATTCCGGTAGTCACAAACGTACCCATATACCTAGTTCCTACAAACAAACACGCTTTTTATAGATAATTACAAGATATTCAAGATATTAGTGGACAAAACGGATTTATTCAATACAAATAGTCCAAATGAAACATTTGGTACATTTATTTTACAATACAAATATGCCTTTAAAAAGCATTTTCCTTGAAATCTATCAAACTAAAGAGGAAATGTATATAAAAAAGAACCTCGGTTAACTTTAGATATGCTTACTTCATCACGTACCCGAGTTAAATGTCTTGCACAAAAGCTGCACAATCCAACGGTGAACAATATCCAAGCGTTCTCAAGTCATAACAATGTATTAATAAAATGAAAAGAGTGATAAAACAAATTATTATCATGGGATTACTACTGATGATGTTGATTGATGTTTTACAGCCACTTTTGTTCACATGGCAGGCTAAATGGGCCGAGCGACCTCCAAAGGTAATGAAACGACGTCAAAAATGAAACACCCTTCAGATATGCCCACTCTGAGATTCGAACTCAAGTGGTAGTTATACGTAATCCAACGCCCTACCAGTTAGACCATAGAGACGCCCAGTGCGATTATTGAAGAATGTTAGTTAAATATGAAAAAGATATGGTCAGTATTGAAGGAGGTAATTGCTAGGAAGAACAATAAATTAAACTTCCTTCTGAAATTTGTAATTAACAATGAAACTGTGTGTGATAAAACGATTATAGCCGAGTCATTTAATGAATACTTCTCTAGATTGGTCTTGAAACAGGTCAAAATGTTCCAGTGACTGATATCACATATAGTGACTTTTTAATCAGACCCCTTCCCATGTAGCATGTTTGTTGACCCTGTGCTGCCGTCCTACATTATAAATGCTGTTGGAAAATTAAATTATAAATTCATCTTTGGTCATGACGAAATATAAACAAAATTACCATGTAAGTATGTAACCATGTAACTATCTCAATAACATACATTTTAAATAGATTTTTCTCTACTGGTATTATATCATACCTGTCTATAAATCAAGTGATCTGAGCTTTATCAAAATGTTATCGCCTCATTGGTCTTCTCACCTTATTTTCAAAAGAGACGGCGTCAATATATACTTTGTGGTGTACCTCAAAGCTCTATTTTAAGACCTTTGATTTATGTAAACAACATCAACAAATCACGTGAATGCAATACTGTCGTTTGCAGAGGACACCATCCTGTATATTTCCAATTTGACCTCTCCGTTTGAGGACGGAAATATTGAAATAAATCATCTGTACAATTGATTTTGCTCAAATAAGTTATGTTTAATGAAAAGAAAACCAATTATTATAACATTATTCGGCCGACACATAAGCAGTGTAACTCTGATAGTAAAAATATGTTTATCAACGGCATACCATTGAAGAGAATTGAATAAAGTAGCAAAAGTACGTCAGATAAGTTTCTTGGTATTTACATTAATGAACATCTCACCTAGCAATATCATATAAAACATCTAAATAACCAAATATTTGCTATTCAACAGGTAAAAACATATTACCCCTTGATACTTTAAGAAAGCTATATTTTGCTTTAATCCATCCACATTTTTCTTATGGAAATGCTTGTTTGATGAAACGCTGTCAGCACCAAAGCTGCTTATACTAATCATACCGATCCGTTGTTCCATTCTTCTCAAGTTTTAAAAATACAAGATTTATATCTTTTTCAATACGCGCTATTCATGCATCACTGCGTGCATAATTCAAGAATATTTTTCTTATAATCGTGACATACAAATAATAAGGCAGACACCTCAGTCCGACTTGTTATATATTACCAGCAAACACCCGCTTTATGCATTGCTTACCACATGGAATGATTGGCTGCATTTTCATCATATTCTAGGTTTCAACATAAATTATTCTTGGCTATCTCACTCAGGTTAAATGCTCAAATGCATAATGTAAGGATTGGTGCTAAAGACTTGTTGTCTGGACAATTTGAGATCCTTTCCTGATTTGATCTAATAAATCTATAATTTATTATACTATGTAATATCTACATCCTCGCTGAAGCACGTCATGAACATTCTTACGCTCTTTATTAGCAAGCCAACGACATAGTAATATTTTGTTTTATATATGTTTTATATATTTATATATTTTTTATATGTTTTATATATTTTTGGGAGCCAGTAAGAAAACACCTTTGATATGCTGAACCTCAATTGTATCCATACAATAGTAGATCATTTATGTTTCGTAACTACATTATTTTAAGCACATAATTAAGAATATATACATATATAAACACATATACTTGATATCCTCTTCACAAGTGAAGACAACATGGTCAGCCATGTGGAGTACCAAGGAGGATTGGGTTTGAGTGACCATGTAATCATTACTTGAAATCTACAGGTAAGTTCACAGAACCAGAAAAAGACGGAACCTCGTTTCCGATATCATAAAGGCGATAACAAAAAAGATGAATCAGAATTTTCTGGAAATGGATTGGGAAACTGATCTAAATACACTAATAGCAGAAGATGGATGGGCGTTTTCTCCTCAATGTTAAATGGCCAGACGAGGAAATACGTATCAAGGTCAGCTTCCAGTAAAGACAAAAATCTGGATAACCAGCTAGAGAAACCATAGCGAAACACAAAAAGACGCAGCAAACATGGAAACGATATCAGCTGACTGTGGCTCGTTTGGACTACATCCGTGTAACTACTTAGAAAAATGAATTCACTACTCTGACAAGAACCATGTGTAGAATGTTTGAACGGAAGCTGGTAGCCAGTGTGAAGGACAAACGAAAATATTTTTGGAGACACTGCAAGTCCAAACTGAAGAACAAAACAGGCCTTGGTGACATACAGAAGGAAGATGGCAGCCTCACTAGTGATGATCATGAAAAGGCCGAAACCCTAAACAAGTACTTCACTATTGTGTTCACCAGTGAAGACACAAACAGCATACCTATTATGATCAAAGCATCCAAGGGAAATCAAAGGATTGTTTTCAGTGTTGTGAATAAAGTATTACATAAAAGTCAAACTGTCCTCCCAAATAATATCAACTCAGATGAAGATGTGGCCCATTGTTTTAATAACTTCTTCTGTCAAAAAATATTAAATATACATAGTGGGTTCCAGTCCAGCACCTTATCCCAGGGTAAGCCATTGGTAGAAGAGTCCTGCATATCCATGATGGATACATTTGAGCCTTTTACAGAGATTGATATCAGACAGTTGCTGAAAAAGTCATCTAATGCTTTCTGTGCAGTTGACCCTATGCCTACATGGCTTGTGAAAGATTGTCTGGATGTTCTGATAACCCCAATTACAAATATAGTTAATAAATCATTATCTCTGGGTGTTTCCCCAAGATCCATGAAAGCTGCCCTTGTAAAACCATTAATAAAAAAACACACTATGGACTGTAATATTCTAAACAATTACAGACCTGTTTCAAATCTTACATTTTTATCTAAAGTTATAGAAAAGGCAGTTACTTTCCATCTAAACAAATATTTAATCAATAATAATCATTTTAAAATAACTACAGTCTGCCTATAAAAGTGGTCACAGCACTGAAACAGCCTTGGTTCGAGTGAAAAATGATATTATGATGTCAATTGATCAAGGTAAGCCAGCAATACTTGCTCTTCTGCACCTGTCTGCTGCATTTGATACAGTTGACCATAATGTACTTTTCTCTAGGTTAAAAGACATGTTTGGTCTGTCAGGTAGAGTACTTGAATGGTTTAGATCCTATCTGGAACAACGCTCCCAGAGAGTATCTGTTCATGTTATTTTATCTGACATTCAGTTTTTGTTATATGGTGTACTGTTAAGACGGCGTATCCATTTTAAGATTCTGTTAATAACTTATAAATCTATTAATGATATGGCACCAGAATACCTGTGTGAACTGGTGTCCATTATAAAGTCATACCGAAAACTCAGGTCATCCAGTCAGATACTATTGCAGGTGCCAGTGTCTCGGATCAAGTCATATGGTGATTGTGCGTTTAGTGTTGCAGCCCCCACTTAGTGGAATAAGTTGCCGGCAAATATTAGAAATGCGTCGTCTCTTGGAAATTTTAAGTCTCTTCTAAAAACACACCTATTTAAGGTCGCTTTCACAGATAAATAATTATTATCTTTTAAATCATTACAGGGTTTTTACAGACATTATTTGGGGTATTATTTGGAATCTATAATTAGACACAAGCTAGTCAACCATATGATGAATGACGATCTATTCTGTGATACCCAACATGACTTTATTCCGGGACGCTCATGTATGGCCCAACTACTCGTCACACTAGAGCGGTGGACTGAGTTACTGGATGATGGAGATCATGTGGATGCCATTTACCTTGAATTCAGAAAAGCTTTCGACACAGTTCCTCATAAGAGATTAATTAAGAAACTTGAGGCATAAAAGGCGGCCTCCTCACCTGGATTGAGAACTTCCTCTCAGGCAGACCGCAGCGTGTAGTGGTGAATGGCAAGTTATCTACCTGGGCACGAATCCTCAGCGGCATACCACAAGGCAGCGTACTTGGCCCAATTCTGTTCTTCATTTTTATTAATGACATACCTGATGATGTCACATATACTGCAAATATATTTGCAGATGACACCACGCTCTTCTAGGGTATAAGTTCCCATGAGGAATATCTACATCTCCCGGATGACCTAATGGCAGATGAGATTTAATGAGGCCAAAATGCAATGTTTTCCATCTAGGCTCAACAAACCCATGTTGTGAATATAGTATGAGAAATATCTCATTGGAAGAAATAACAGAGGAGAAGGACTTAGGTGTCACCATTAGCCGGGATCTGAAATTCCATATGCATGTGTCCAAAGCACCAGGAATGCTTGGACTTGTTAGAGCAACATTCACATGCCTTGACGAGACGATACTCCCCAGACTATTCACCATTATGGTAGGCCCTCATTTGGAATATGGAAATGTAATCTGGTGTCCAAAGTTCCGATGTGACAAGCTGGAAGTCGAAAAAATCCAGAGGAGAGCCACAAAGGTGATACCAAACTTGAGAAGTCTGTCATATAGAGATAGGTTAGAAGCCCCGAGGCTCCTATCTTTGTGCTATCGTAGAAGACGAGGCGACATGCTTCGGATGTATATGATCCTGAATGGTATACACAGGCTGGAATCCAACCAATTTTTCTAGCTGGCTGACATATCAAACACCAGAGGGTATAACCTCAAGCTGGTGAAGTGCCGCTCAAGATCAAGTTTGAGGCAAAATGTATTCCGTCAGAGAGTGAGAAACGATAGGAACGGGTTACAAGCGCACGTAGTAGACAGTAGATATGGATGCTATCAAGGTATGACACACAGCTGTATAGATCACAGACTCCTCATAATAAGTTACATTTATCCTCTTCCTTTAAGAATTTAAAACATTGTATTTTTTTGAGAGATAGTTATATTATAATGACAATCAAGTGAATAATATACACATTTTTGTGTATTTGTTGTGTCTATAGGTCATTAATGTTATTACTAGATCTATATACACATAAGTTTTGTATATTATCATTGTATATGTGTTTTGTTATGTTGGAACACAAGTTCTAGACCTTTGGTATTTCTTCATTAGTCCTGAATTAACTGATATTGTTAAATAAATTATTTACACAAACGCACATATTTTATTTCACAAATATCAGAAGTACAGACGTTGTTGTTATTTCATTCTGCATAGACTCTATGTATTTTAGCTTATATATAAGTATTATCCCATTATCAATTAAAATCTTAAAATTGACTCGTTTGTTTGCTTTTCATATGATAATTTATCAGCATGAATTCAGTGGACCAAAACTAATTGTATTTACTTCGATAAGTGCAATTTTTTTGTTTAACAATGAAGAATTTGAAAAACAATGACAAGGTAGTGTTTGTGACTGTGTGACTAAGAGGAAATTTTTTTTTGCCATTCATTACATCTCCATTAAAACCATTTATTTAACATGTTTATATTGTATATAGCTTCATATACAGTCATAAGGGCATGGATGGGACTTGTTTGAAGCTCTTCAAGAAAACAATTATTAATAATGCAGTGCTATTTACTGTTTTGTAACTGAAAGAACACATGGGCATCAAATTATAACACAATAGACTGTTACTCATATTTTGGATTCTGAGTATAACCAATCAAATCACATTTGTAGTAGAGTTTAATCACATTTTATATTAATGAAAAAGTACTCATAGATCTATTTTATCAGATCTATTATATTAATTTATAGTTCTCATTCAATTATATTCACATCCATATTGTTTAAAATATAAATATTTTTATTGAGATATTTAACCTGTTCATCTGCATCTATACAGGGATGTGCTTTAGATGAAGGTATAAAATATATATTTTCCCCATAAAATTCTCTGCAGTAGTAAATACTGTCTTAAACAATAAAATAATAACAAAAGAAAACTGAACACAAAAACACAGACATTAACAACATTATAACTGCTTATCTTTGGAAGGGAGTCGTTTGAAATATGGTGATAAAATCATCATTACTACACCAAGCCCAGAACACATACTGCCAATCAATCCTGGTCCAGATATATGATACTCCTGAGCAAATCCACCAACTGTTGGTGACAACATCCTTGCAAATGACAAAATACTAGCTCCTAATCCCAAGAGCAAGCCTTTCTCTTGGCCCTGTCCTCTCTTAATTGTGAGATTTATTGAACACACCCGGGCAACCTGATTGGCTAAACTGAGTGGGGTCAAGGCTATAATTAGCATAATCAATGATGGTGAAAATGTCAGCATCAAAATGGATATAAACTGAATGATTCCAGAATGGAGCAATAATTTTGAATCATTGTTATAAAAGTTTGACAATTTGCCAACCAAAAAGCCAGCAAGTGTGCCTACTATACCACTGTATGAGATGATATAACCAGTAATTTTACCAGTTGCTTGAAATTTATAGTCTAACATCAGTGCAAAGTTGCTGCGATACACTATCACAGCAAAACCCATTAGAAAGCGTACAAGAAATATGTCCCACATATGACTCCATGAGACATCTTTTAGACTTTGAAGGAAAGGGAACAAACGTTTACTCCTCCTCTCAGACGTTTCAGATTTTCTGGTTCTGTATTCCTCTGGAATGAAATACCACACTACACCTAAAATATAAGAATAAATATTATATTTTAAATCGTCAGATTGTGCGTCTGTTAAGTTTGTTAAAAGGTTGGTTTTTTTTAAATGTAATTCTGAAAAACAATGATAGTGCAGTTATTTATCTTTTATTTAGATGTTTTATTCTTTCCAAGACGATATACTTCCTGAACTAATTTCCCAAGTTGGGTTTCTACTTGGTAGAACCACGGTAGATAGAACCACGGTAGATAGAACCATGGTAGAAACGATGATAAACATAAAGAAATTATAGAAACTGGGTAATTATGAAATAGCAATAAAACAGAAGGTGATAATAAGTATGGGACTGAGTTAGTATTTTGGTCAAAAGCATAATTAGCATACATAATGTGTACTACATATATTTGTAGGTACAGGTATATCTATTGTTTATAACCATGAACACAATAATAAATAAAATTACAATATATCATTATTTATATTTTAAATAGTGTCATTTGGCAACTAAGTAAGTTAAGAGATAATCCAGCAACTCTATACGGATATGCAGTCACCATTTTGGGCAACTATAGCAATGAGCTTTTTATCAGTTCACTATGTGTAATAACAAATCTGGGGTTAATTAATGCATGAATGATATAAGTATTTAAGTGATCAAAGAGTTGACATAATAACAATAGTAATTAGTTTGGGGATGTTAGTTTCACCCTCATACTAAAATAATGATAAAATAACTTAAATTAAAAAAGAACTACATTTGAAGATCATTTAAATTTAAATACCTTTTCAATAATAACTTAAACACATTATCTGTTTCTACCATTGCAAATTGTGTGGGCAGTTTTAACCTCTTCTTATATATATATATATATATATATATATATATTAGCCAGAATGTGCATGGTAGAAACATGCCAACCCTGCTAATGTTTATATTATCCTTTTGACCTATATTCTGGATATTACTAATGCAAGATTGTAGTTAAAAAGAATAGAGAAAAAATATTAGTAAAATATTTAAAATTCAAGGATATACTGGTACACTTATGTTACATCAAACTTAGATAAATAATCATTACAAAGCTACTTACTGAAATTGATAAGAAATATAGAAGCTGACGCAAAGGCAGCAATATTAAAGCCACTGGGTAAATCTGACAAATGACCTCCTATCACTGGACCAACAATAAATCCAATGTTTGCAGCAGCGTTTAGGTTGCCGTACACATGGGAGTGGTCTTTTGCAGGGATTACATCAGCCAGATAACCACGTAGAAGCTCCTGTGTGTGCTTGAATATACCTGTATGTAATACACAAGGAAATATGTATTTATAAAGTGCAGAGACACACACAGCAATAAATAGGTAAAATTTAATACTATTGTGTTTGTATGCATTCAAGAATTAACACAAATGTGATAAAGATTTGATTTATATTCCCTGACCTGGCAGTACACGAGACAGTGCCATTAGCAATACAGTTGTGGATAATCCTAATAGCACATATCCAATACTAGAAAACAGTAAACACCACAATAAAACAAAACGACGGCCTGAAACATCACTCCACCGACCCTGAAACAAGCAACACTTCACTGTTTGCATAATATTTGATCTAGGGTAAAAAGTAAAACATTATACTGGAAAATTTAATTTAGATTTTCTTAACTGGTTTAAAGTATTCATCACTTGGTATTAACCCGAGCAAATGATAAATTAAACCATTTAATATCCTATTACTAATACAGATAAACTGTACAATCAAATTTTCATTGTATTTTTTATAATAAATAACACTATCAAAAATATAAACCACATACTTACAATCATTGGACTAAATAGTAATTGCATACTCCCATAGACTGAACCTGAAATATTAATAGTCATTTGCTGCTCAAAAATAAAATAAAATATACATGTACCAATGTCTATACAGCATATATATAGCAATAAGTGCTACAAGAAATTATAATATTGATTTAAAATACTAACCTACAATCCCAGCCATAGAAGGGGATGCTCCAATGTCTTTTGCATGCTTGAATAACAATGGGATTATCAAGCTAACAGCAAATAAATCCTGTTTGGCAAGTAACAGTATGAAAATAAAATATTACAATGCCATTACATTAAGATATTTACTGGATAATCACCAAGAAACTATTTAAACAACAGCACGTAGAAACACAATCAGAGAAACAACAACATATTAATACTGGCATATTTTTTTGTTTACAAAATTAATGATTTCAACAGACAGACTAGTAGGATCTGATGCTTTACCAGGAACAGGATTTAGAATATACTGTGAAATGTCACAAGATGTACGCATATCATTTGATATATATATATATATATATATATATATGTGTGTGTGTGTATAATGTGAGGAACCTTGTCATAAACAGGAATTCATAAGTCAGTCCCTTATGGATCAGTCTCCAGTAGGATTCAGAGATATACACTTTGTTATGCTGTTGTTGTATTGTATTTAGCATCTTAAAGTGAACTGCAAAACACCAGAATATACCATATAACATAATTTTCAGAAAGTTGTAGGTGCAGAATGCCTCAGATTCCCCTAAAAATGCAGCATACCTTTGGTACTCATAAAAATATTTTGAAAGAACTAGTGATGATCCCTTTTTGTTCTAGAGAACAGTGCTTTTGTTCACTTACTTTACAGTACCCTATTGGAAACAATTTCTTTACAATTTGCTGTGTATTTCTTGTTTCATAATCACAGCAGAAACCATAAAATGAAATTAATTAATCATTTATCTATCATCTTATGCACCTGTAAATTGGAGTCTCTGTCCACACACACACACACACACACACAGAGCCAAGTTCTCTCAAATGAAGCTGAACCCTCCTGTGACATCTTGGCTTGAAGTTAACATAGATAGAATGATACCAAAATGATAGCTTTGGCTTGAACTTTCCTTGAAACTATGTTATCTCAACCCAAGTATCAAACTGGCTTGGCATCCAGATGAGTCTTAAATGGGGTCAATTTACACATAGCCATGGCATAACTTCTGAAGATGTGTTTTCTTATAGTCTGCCATATTCTAAATATAATCTTCAAGAGTCTTTACATAATTGTGTCACTAGTTTAAATAGAGTTTTTTTTACCAAACAGTATTGGAGAATAAGAAGTTGGAATTTCTGATGGAGTAGGTAGATCATAACACAGACATGGAGCTGACCACAATGTACCTCATAATTAACATGATGATGCCATCCCCTCAATATTATTGTTAGTTCTATAAGGCTGATTGAAGACAGTCCAGTAATTGGTCTTCCACTCCCCAGATATCCAGGTGGATTGCACTTATATCTTTAATCTCATGGTACATTTGTAGCCTCAGGGTATAGAACAAATACTGGTACATGTTCCTTTAGAAGGATGGGTAGCACCAACAGCGTACAAAAATATGCTGTCCTGGACAAACTCCTAAATCAATCCTAACTCCTTTGTCGTTCACACTACATAGCCTGTGTCCATTAAAAATTACAACCCTGATGTTTTCCACCTGGGAACACTGCCCTAACTTCCCACCGCCCATTCCACATACCCAACTCAAAACTATCACAACTTCTTTGAGAGAAAATGTATCCAACAGTAAATCAGATAATTTGTTAATTACAATATGGTAGCCTTTGCTCTTGTGACTCTCCACCCATCAGTATAAACAGTAACAAAATAATTGATTAAATGGATACTTTACAATCTGGAAGGTGGCATCCATGTACCATCATTCAGCATATTTGAGCAGGCTAATCATAATGGTCAAATACAAATGTTAGTATCAAATTTGATGTCATTAGAAAGAATGTTGTCTAGAATGAGGTTGGTCTCCAAATTAAAGTCCACTTGATTGGGATTACTACATGTACGTCTAACCTTCTCTTAAGCATAATTAGCAACATGTGCCAGATTAGTTGGATATGGAAGTGATGGATGTTCAGTCTGCTTCCATTAATTGCTATTCATGGAACAACCATGTATTATGTTACAAAGTATACAATCCAATATAATATATCTAATGTTCATAATGTCGAATAAGATATACAGTTCTGTAGAGTTGAATACATTAACAACCACAAGTCTACTCAGTTACAGAAAACAAAGCCATATCCATTCCCTTAAATTTGTAACATTGCATAACTATTGTCTGATGTTAAAGTTCTCATCCAACAAATGACCTTTGGATAGTCAGTTATTTAGTTATCAATGATATCTGAATATTTCAAATTTGTATCTTGTTTGAAAAGCCAGGTGAATGGGTCAATATTACAGAATGTAATAATATATTTAAATGTAACATGATATGTGTGTAGAAAGGAAACTTACTGTGGTAAATATAGGTTAGCCTGATAGGAATGGACCTAGTCCTATAGTTATTAGTACAAAATGTAACTAATTAAAATAGTGTGAACATTTTTTATATATGACCATTTTGGTATGTAACCACTTTGGGTTGTTGTTTTTATTTGTACACTGTGATTAAACTAATTTCATTAACTCATATGACATATCATATTTGTTCATCGTCTCAACGTTTAATTTATTTATAAGCCTAATAAGGAGCCTGTCTTCAGTATAAACAGGGCTCATCTCTTTTTCATCTGTTTCTATTTTTAGACTCTACTAGATCTAGTTTAAAATTGTGTATTCTAATATATAGATTTAATAATTAATAAAGATTAAAACTAGAGACGAGTAGAGTCTAGATGTAGTAGATCTATTTAAGTACAAATCATGACAGCTGTCCCTGTCAGCTGTCTAACGCCCGGACGATAATACATAAAAACAAAATTATTCATATTTTGTTAACTAATAACTTTTAATTTATTACAAATACAGACCAGATCTTGATATAATAATCATACCAGAAATGCAACTATATATAGTATATGTGTGTTAACTACTGAATGACCTCTCCACATTTTGTACTCGAACCACAACAAAGTTTTTGGTTTTGATTTTCGAAAGGAAACAGTATACTTCGCCCTACCGCAATGTCGTACCCCGGAATAGAAGGATGGTAACACCCAATGTTTCTACCCAAATAATTAGTTTTAGCTTTTAAAAGCTATTATTATTTAGGTGAAAGTTTAAATTCGTTGAAATCTTATTAATAAAATGCATTAAACTACAGGACTGTAGGATAAAAAAGGTAATTTCCGGTTACGCGAGTTGTAGTTTTAATGGAATTACTTAGATCTACTTAAGTCTTAAGGATACATAAGCGATAAGCCATAAGGATGTTTCTTGGGATGGCTGCTACTTGGTTGCCACTGTTTCCAGGTCTTGATAAATAAGACTCTCCGCACTCTTTCTGTTGATGTTCAGCTTGGCTTTGTAATTGAAGACAATATCCCGGTCGCTCCAGTATTTGTCTAGGTGATTCTTGAAAGAATTAATGCTGGGGGCTTCGGGTACCCCCCTAGCCTAGGCAGACTGTTCCATGTGTTAATTATTCTAAAATAAAATTTGTTTTCGTATATTTTTGTTTACTCGCTCTCTATATAGGGTCTAATTAGGATTTATGGCCTCTTGGACTTGTTCGATCTGCTTTAAACCATGAACCTATGAACCACATTCAAATGTTTATTCATATCACCACTGATTTAATCATTTTGATTTACACATATCATACATTGTTTGGTAACTTCAAAAACAATGGAAAAGAAGGATGTTGTAATATCCACTAGTTTTAATTATATCAGTATAGTCTTATATTGTGGCACAGCTACTACTACTCCTTTGTATATAATGATATCACCCTATTGTGGTGCCACCTACCGATTTGTTGTCCATTGTTAGCCCAAAGACTATTTATAACGAGACGTGTTACTTCTCGTTTTAACATGGGACGCCATTTTGAATTCATGGAGCGCCACGGCCCTAGCGACCGGAGGTATATTATCACTGATAGTTCCCTTCGTTAACATGGCGCCTAATGGCACTGGTTCATTCTGTGCTGCTTTCGGCTG
Source organism: Paralvinella palmiformis (assembly GCA_025642065.1). Lineage (NCBI taxonomy): Eukaryota > Metazoa > Annelida > Polychaeta > Terebellida > Alvinellidae > Paralvinella > Paralvinella palmiformis. The sequence goes on from JAODUP010000841.1 coordinate 32,561, forward strand.
CAGTAACAGAAAAAGTATGGACAAATAAAGACATCCCAGAAAGGAAGTGAAAGCTAATGTAAAAATTTGATATGATCTGGCTTTTTAAAAATAAACTTAATAAAGGATATTCATGGGTTTGGTGCCTTGTTTCTTATTTAATTAATTTTATAATACCAATTTTCACCATTAATATTTATAAATATTGATTACCATCACAGCTGGCCCTGTCTCCTGTACAGGTCTCCTATCTGTTAATATATTCCTCTTTGATTTCAGTGGATGCCTGCGGTGGATTTGGTACATCAAAAATAGTTGGAATAGCATTCTAGATAAGTTGTCTGGTTCATGAATTCCGTTTCAGTGAAATGCATATCATACATTCTACAATTAGTATTCAAATAATTTAAATCTTTCCTCATCATATATCTGAACGACAACAATCAATAACCCATCTTTTACTTCTGTCAATAGAAAAAATAACAAAATGAATGTTTCTACCACTAGTTGAGGTATTTAATAATTAATTTCATAACATTTAAATTATAAATAGAAGTCTATATATATCAATAAGTACCAATTGCTTACGTTTAAAAATAAATATGGATGCAGGTGATCATGTAAATACTCAGCTACTTATAATCATTGTAATTAGGGGAAAATTATCTGATTATAGTAATGTAATTTTAGAAGTTCAATTATATTATTAACAATAATAAAGTTAAATAAACCTCCCGCCCATAACATCTTCAGTGGCTCCAGTACATGTAACTGTAAGCTTATGTATATCTTACATACCCATTTTGTGATTAATAGGTTGATATAATATTCAATAAAATTTAATCAGATTTTGTCTGAAACAAATATAGATCTAGATAGATCCTGCTTGGGTCATGTCAAGTAGGGGCGTGTCTACTTCAAATTGTTATGCTTATTTTTTAAATATCCTTTATTTTTAAAAACCAGATCATATCAAATGTTTACACTAGCTTTCATTTCCTTTCTGGTATATCTTTATTTGTGCATACCTTTTCTGTTACTGCAGTCGAAAGCGGCGCAGACTGAACCAGTGCCATTAGGCATGTTAACGAGGGAACTGTCAGTGACAATCTACCTCCGGTCGCCAGGGCCCTGGTGCTCCATGAAGTAACACGTCTTGTTATAAATAGTCTTTGATAAAGCCATGCGTTCTCGACTGGCGTTATCACTTATTAATTGTTCTACTGAATAGAACATATTGAAGCAGATTCTAATCTGGTTTTGAGGAATGTCGTTACGTTTTTGTCATAGATTTCATTCATTATTTTGTAGACCTCAATCATATGCCCTCTAATTCTTCTACAGACTAGGGTTGATAGTTTAAGTTGAATTAATCGTTCTTCAAATGACAATTTTGTTAATGCGGGTAATTGTCTGGTCGCTCGTCTCTGTACATTTTCCAAGGTATCAATATGTTACTGTTTATAGAGGCTCCAGACTGAGCTTGCATAATCCAGATGGCTACGTGCTAATGATTTGTATAGGGGATACAATTTTGAGGAGATAGAAATTGAAAAGATCGCCGGATTATAGAGAACATGGAGTTCGCTTTATTTATTTTGGTATTTATATGTTTGTCAAATTCTAGATTAGATTCAATTATAATCTCAATATCATTTTCTTGGTGAATATTTTCTAGTTGGTGAATAGTGTCTCCTTTGTTTAATGTGTATGTAACTTTTGTGTTTTCAGTTTGTCTTCCAATGGTCATTCGTTTACATTTGTCCGGATGAAATGTTAAGAGCCATGTATTGATTCATTCCTGTAATTTATCAAGACCTTCTTGCAATATTTTTGTAACCTCTAAGTTGTTAATAATTCTGAACATTTTGGCATCATCCGCAAAAAAGATTGATTTCACTATTTTGGGCAATTCATTTATATAAATAACAAATAGTAACGGACCCAGGACTGACCCTTGGGGAATCCCAGAAAGAACAAGCATCCACTTTGAAAAAGTACATTGTACAGAGACCCGTTGTTTCCTGCCAATTAAAAAGTCTGTTATCCATTGTGTTACTTGGTTGTTTATGCCACTAGTCAAGGGACCTGAAAGAAAACGCTTCAGGTCAATGCATTACTCTAACTGTCGTATCTTTAGTACTGGGGTTTAAACGTACGTGAGTTTTTTCACGCGTGTGTGTTGTTGTTATATATAAGCACTACAACTACGAGACGTACTAGATCTACTGTCTCTTACACTTTAAACTTATAAGTATTGGAATTTTGTAGCCGTTTAATTGAATAAACCTGTAGTTTAAGAAAACATTAGGGCAGCGTTTTCTGTGCGATTCAAGAACTAACTCAGCCATTATTGTTTCAAAAAGAGATGCGCACTCATCCTCGCACAAAAACAGATGCGCACGCATCCTCACGTACGTTTAGAATTGGGGACTAAACGTACGGCTGACGTACGAGTAGACAATTCCTTCTTATAGCTGTACGGAATCATATTTTGACGTATAACGTCAAATATAATAAATTAGGTAGTAAAATAATACTGTCCCGTCCGTCAAAGCGGATGTGAGGTCACTGAGGGTAAACAAAAAGACAAATGATGGCATCAGCGGCTTCTTTTTCTACCAGTGAAGGGTCGGATTATAGCGATTATATATTCTGGCTATGACATTGACAGTGATGTTGGAACTACATATAAGGTTCCAGGGATTCTCCCATACCAGTATGAACCTACGGTACGCGAAAATATCGCCACTGAACCGAATATTTAACTCTATGCTACAAGAGCCAAGATGAAACCGATCTGATACAACCACGTGGTAAGTTTGACAATTAATATCCAACACGATCAGTTTACGCTATATCAACTACATGTTTGCTCAACCAAGTATAATCTAGCTATAAGTTATAGCTATAGTATAACATACTCATATTTAGGTCCCAACTTAATTATTGTCAGTTTTAATCAATTCATAGTGAAATGTACGTCTTCCATAAAAATAGGCTTGTCAAAGCATTATCAATCTTAACATCACTGTTTTCTCGTATGTCCCTGAAGTGGGTTGTAATAACAGCAACATCACCATTTCCAAAACCAATACTATCATTGTTGTCATATGATGGCCAAGCAGTAAACTATGCAATTCTTGTGGCTTCTACAAATCCCTGTTTGGTGTCAGCAAATCTGACTTTAAATGCACATATTATTTTCTTTGTGTGAAATATATTTATTTAAAAAAGTGTAAAAACCTTTTAAATATCCTAATTTTAATACGCGCATCAACTAACTATTATTCAATAAAACGTCGCATACACATACGCGAGGTTTGTCCCTGAGCAGCATTGAATATCCTTATATGAAATCATCGTGAATATTCGGTACTATCTTACCTTTGGCCAGTCAAATGCTGTCATTCATAAGTTGTTTGTGACATCACCACTCTCTCTCTCGGCTCACAACATCGTGGGTGGCTGACCACGTTAAATGGCGCTTCCACTGAATTAATTAAAATAAAGGGGGACGTTAAAAACCCCCTGAGGACGTAAAACACTCTGGCAGTGACCACCTTCATCGTATTTCGGCTCCATCTTTCCGTACTGCTCCCCTGTGAGTGGTGGGGGAGGCGTTTCTCTACCACTCCAACATAGAGGCTGTGCTGATTAAGCGACAGCCTTGGGATTCTCCCCGAACATCAAAATAAACATGCGTGCATATGCTAAGGCACAATTAATTATCCACATAGCCGCCGGATCAAAGTAATCCATGCAATACAAAACTTATTGCGCAGTTTCTACCCACCTAAACAATGTATGTAATATATGCAAGATAAAAGTAACAGAGTAACCAACCACTAGAATAAAAGTAATTCCTGTTAGATAAATCTGAAAAGGATATTGGCTAACACAAAATTGCTTTAACCACAACATGTTCTCCTGTAAGCCTACGTTTCCGTGCATTACGCTATAGTTACTGGGTTTTACACAATAGTTCTGTGGTCAGGATATCGACGAGCAATGACTTTAAGCCATTCAATGAGCATGAAAACCCGGACTTATCGGCAGCTATTGTTATTGATTTTATTTATTTGTCAACATTCCAGTATAGTATCAAAAAGATGAAACACAACGCTTGCATATGCACATGGCTATATAAGTTAGATATCCGATTTTAGCGCGTATACAACTTTTGTCTTCGCTGGAAAGACTTATTTACATATTCAGATAAATTTCAGAACATTGGTCATTCGAGAAGACGCGAATGTCAATTGTGACTAAGTTGATTGATAGCCGGAAGACATGTGTCCTAGATTTGACGAGATGATAGCCAGTGATGATATTTGGGTGTTTGTTCTTTGACGTGTTAATAAACAGATAATGTCCTTCGTTATTTGTTGGGTAGCTATTATAATTAGACTGTACTCGTTTTATTGTTTTCCCATTAAAATGGACACTAGACCGGCAGGTCGAGTACTGTGGCACTGATACTAGACCAGGCCTGGAAACACGCACACACGCACGCACGCACACACACACAACACACACACACACTATATATATATATATATATATATATATGTATATCCTATCACGCGCATTAAAGAGACCGGTTATATCCCATTTTACTATAGAAAAGCAGCAATAAGGAGACCACCATATTTTTGCCAAAATAATAGAGGCCAGCACCTGGGGTTCATTATTTAAAACAAACTATCATTTAGTTTTTACTACAGGTATGGGGGGGGGGGTTGCTTGATATTATATTTAGCGTGTAGATTATCTGTTTAATCCAGCCTTATTTTTCGTACGATTTATCTTAAGGAACTGTCTACACGTAATACATTGACCTGAAGGTTTTCTTTCAGGTCACTGGACTAATGCCATTAAAACTACAACTCGCATATCCGGAAATAAAAACATACGCATGCGCATAATAGCTCACGTACATTTAGACTACAGGTAGGACACTCAGGACTACAGGTAAAAAACTCCGCTGGATGAAAACCCGGCAGAATATATATCGACAAAAACCAGATTATTTAAATATTTGACAAAGATGCCTGTTCGTGTAACTTGATTTTTAAAATATTCAATAATGTAATCTTTTATTATACTAAATATAAGCATATTTTTATTGTTATTTATGATTTTACCTACGTTTCAAAGTCAGACAATTTATGATCACACACACACACACACACACACACACACACACACACACACACACACACACACACACACACACACACACACACACACACCACACACACACACACCACACACACACACAGAGAGCCAAGTTCTCTCAAATGAAGCTGAACCCTCCTGTGACATCTTGGCTTGAAGTTAACATAGACAGAATGGTACCAGAATGATAGTTTTGGCTTGAAAAAGATCTTTCTCATATCAAATGGTTAATTAACATTTTACCAAGATTATCCATGTAAACACAAAAATTAAGGACAAAGAATCCTTCCTTGATGCACGCCATTACTAACAGGACAAAAGTTTGGACATGATATTTTCCATTGTAAGTAGAATATTTGAGTAGTATACCAAAATATGAATACCCTAACTATATAAAAAAGGATGTCTCGCTTTGACGTTTTTCAAATAGAATTTTACACGATCAAAAGCTTTGGACGCATTCAAAAAACATGAGTATACATTACTATTCAAGCTCCTATATTTTAAGACAGCCTCTTTGAATGCATATATACACATGTTTGTACTCTGTACAAACTGATTGTTACATATATTTATGTTGTATGCAAACTTTGGACACGATAATGGCTAAAGCAATAGGTTTGTAATTACTTTTGGCTAAAGCAATAGTCCTGTAATTACTCTTGCTAGCAGTTTCGTTTTAAAAAAATGGGTACAAGTTCAACATAGATGATAGATTTAGGTAAAATTCTATGAACAATTAAGCTAGTAAAGCTCATAGACAATAAAGAAATTATAACATCGGTGCATATTTTCAAATGTTCTAAAGATATAGCATCTAAACTACAACTCTTGTCTTTTTTATGGCATAGATAATCTCTGAGTGTGACACCTGTTAGTTCTATATCCTTTTGATATGTAGCACTTTTCAAATTGTATTTATATTTTTTGTTACTTCTAGACAATTGGATAGATCCTCAGTCAGATTTCCACACATTTACAATGTTGTGTAACGTAATTACACCATCAGTAACATTTGCAAGAAACAGAATACTGTTATTCATCAGCTTAATTTCTTTCCAAAGTGCTTTGTCATTTTTACTAAACGGCTTTTTGGCAAGTGATTCTTTCTTAATGCACCATCATTCCTTCCGGGGTATCTGATAGCATCTTTAAACCTAGCTTTAGCTCTGTTATTTATGTTAAAAAGTGAACCTTGCTTAGGACAACAAATATTTTTCCATAAGGCATAGGTCTCTCGATATATTGGATAGAGATCAAATGACAACATTTTTCTGATCTGTGATAGCGGTTCGGATTTTTTTAAATGTCATTATCTGCTCCTGAAGTCAGATTTACTCAGTTAGAAGAGGTGTGCAGATAGTATAATCATATGGATGGCACATTAGATTCTGCATCATCAATATAGGTTCAAATCCGATTAATCGTATCTCAACTGTCTTGACTCCTCCATGAGATGGAAGTAAAACAAATAAACACCGATTATTACAAAGTATTCTTGAAATAGTTAGTATCTTTTGGAAATTGAGAATAAAACATGGATTTATATTGTGCGTATTTGTTTACATTTTTATTTTCAGGGGTTCTTGCGAGAGGTGTGAGCTATTTCAAGAAGTTTGGTCTCAGACGATTTTGTCTTCGGGGCGATTTGTCTGACTATCAGTATATATATATATATATATATATATATATATATATATATATATATATATCAGGGTTGGGGTAATCGTAATCGATTGTAATGGATTACATGATATTAAGTAATCGTAATCGTCATTTTCAGATGCAATGTATTCATGATCGTAATCAATTACATTACAAATGTAATCATAATCAGCGATTACTTTCACGATTACACAATCTGTTTGATTATTTACCATTTTATGTCATACCAGAGATTTGGTTTGGTGTGTAAGGCAAAAGATAACAATATAATTGATTTACTCATTGGTGAACTGCTGTCTTATTCATACATCATTCCCTCGGTTACGTCCTCTTCTGGCAAGAAAGCGAGGCCGTCCAACATCCCACAGAAGAGCTTCACGTCCTCCTCCTGGCGGTAACGTTGTACTAACCCAAGACTCTGGACCTTCCGCCATGTAGACTGTGTGAGATGGTAGAAACATCCGTGGATGTGTACATGTGGCCCGAAGGTTGACTGGATAGCGTTCATCACAGCTTGCTCAAAGTCAAGCGTTACAGTTGCGGGGTCGACGTTGAACCCAAGCTGGGTGCACCGATCCTGAATTGCTGTGAACAATTCTTCATACGTCTCCTGATGTTTGTTGGGTAGGAAGGCGTATATGCAGGTCACTGCAGATTCACCAACTATATATATATACATATATATATATATATATATATATATATATATATATATATATATATATATATATATATATATATCAGACATGGGGTCAATTCAACTCCGGAATTGGAATTGATTATTTAAAACAAAATTAATTGGAATTGAGAAATTTTGAATTGGAATTGAGAAATTTTTAATTGGAATTGAGAAATTTTGAATTTGAAGTCTCCTACAAAAAAATTAAATCCAAAAATTAAATATACCATTTTTAGAATGTTAACACTTACATGTGGTGTTACCAATATGCTGGAACCATAATGATCCAGAGCTTTGGTTCAATGTTTAGAACAGGCAAAATTAAATTAATTTATCATTTAATTTTTTTAATTCAGAAACATTTCTTCCGTGACAATCCTACTTGGAATATAAACTACTCGGAGTATGTATTCCAAGTAGGTACTCGGAGTATCTACTCATGGTAAAAAATATTAGACAAAATAAGAGTCGAAAAAAACCCGGAATTGGAATTGAAAATTTTGGAATTGGGATTGATTTGGAATTGATAAATTTGAGGTGGAATTGGAATTGACAAAATGGAAATACTATTATAATAGACTAATATTATTTTATAACCAATCGTATATGTATCGCCTGTATATTATTAAATTAAAAATATTATTACATTAGAGTATTACCACCCCTGACATTTACATGTAGTAAAGAACGGCTGATTCAAAAAATAAAACAGTTCACTTTCAATACACAATATCATGCATAAATATCAATGTTACGGTATTAGGAATCACCCATTGAGTTATGATCTATGTGATCATTGATTTTATCCATTCACATCGTCATGTCAGATGGAAAAGGTTCTACAACCAAAAAAGGTTTGAACTAGACAGTTCGGACCATGACAGCCATGTAAATAGAGCTGAACGTTATTTGGTTTAGTGGCATTGGATGAAGTCTATGCCATTCCTATTAAATGCAAAATTATGATCTGGAGCTCACATACCCGTAATGAACTATAAATAAAATACAAATATATCTGGTAAATAGTATAAATACAGCTTTTCAGTATGACATTTATCGGCCACTAGACGCGAAATCGCCATGTAACACAGTGATTCTTGGTCTGCTAATCTAAGACCGTAGTGTGAACTTCAGCCGCATGATGGCGCCAGGGGTAATTGAATATTGTCTATAAACTCTTGTAATCTATGGGTGCATTATGATGAATTATGACACATTGTATGATGATGACGATGACAATTTATATTTATACGCTCTCTCTCTCTCTCTCTCTCTCTCTCTGTGTGTGTGTGTGTGTGTGTGTTTCAGCCGTGTGGAATAAGATATCGGCACACAGAATCTTGAAGCATGAAATCATCCTCTGGACGATTCCTCAGGCTACTTAATTTAGGGTGGCGACTTTTCATGTTGATATATATGTAATGTCTCACAAGTCCCAACTATAGGATAAACAAAGACAAGGAAGGATAAAAACACGTCGTGAGCAGACATGGGATTAATTCAATTCCTGAATTGGAAATGATGGTCAATTCCGGTGGGAATTGATTATTTAAAAAAAAATTAATTGGAATTGAGAAATTTGGAATTGGAATTGAAGCTTCCAACAAAAAAATTAAATCCAGAAATTAATTTACCATTTTTTACAAAGTTAACACTTACATGTGGTGTTACCAATATACTAGAACCATAATGATCCAGAACTGTGGTTCCTTTATATATATATATATATATATATATATATATATATATATTGCTTACTTGTAGTTCGGGGAGTAACCCCAGGTTGTCGCTAGTTTGGCATAGCCTCTATATATATATATATATATATATATATATATATATATATCAGATACGCACACCGACCGTGTCACCCCAAGTGAGCATTTAACTAATTACAATGGTCTGGATACCGTGGACTCCGCCCCCAACACCGTGACACCACCACATATCATACCTGTAACCTATATAGGGATATTGCTATTTAGGAATTAATTAATTTTATCATCTCACCTGGAATGCCATTCTGGAGCCAAAACTTGCTCCTCCTCTCCTAAAACTGTGACTACTATAGCCTGTCATCAGACCTAACTTTTTCAATAACCATTTCAGATCGTTTGTAAACTTGCCTTCTGTCTGTGGTTTAGTACCCAGCAGGGTTGTGAAAGTAAATACAGGATATGACCCCTGCTGGGCGGAACTAAGCAAAACATTCGCTTCAAGGCTCCTACTGGACAGTAGAATATAAACACATTGTAATTGATAAATTTGAGGTGGAATTGGAATTAACTAAATGGAATTGAGTGGAATTGGAATTGACCAAATGGAATTCACCCCATATCTGGTCGTGTGTGTGCGTTTTATTACCAAGTTCTACTGATATTTCCTTTTTGCTATTTGAACTGTTCAGTTTAAATTCAATAGGAACTGTAAAATTTTTCTTATAAAACTACCATATTGAATTTTTAATTCAAATACAGTACTCAGATAGTTAGGATTACTGTAACCTTCAGTATCAAGATGTACAAGCTTAAACTATGAAGTCTTAAAATAAATACAGCAAACTAGTACGTGTTTTAATTCTGCTTCAAACATCTTAGAACAGCCCAAGTTGATTAAGATGCTATATAAAACATAGTTTCAGTGTGTATTAATAATGATTACATATCATACATTTACGGGAAAAAACATATTTTAATCACTAACATCAAAGTATGGATTAATCTGAGAACTTAATTAAAATCGAAGATTATATTTACTCCAATGGTTCATAGATATAGAGCACGTGACATCTGAGACTAGCATAAAATTATGGTACAAATCTCGGAAAGTGTAAATTGTTAATTTACTCCTATAATTTTAGCTAGATGGATCCCACGATGTGCAAAAATAGGATACACGATTTCAATATCTGATTACAGAAATAGGAAGCGTATTTTATGTGTTATCTTGTTGATGATCGTTTATTCTAAAACAAAAATAATCCAAATATTTGTTAAAATAAGTTGTATAATAATGGCAAAATTCTATATTAACAACGAATAGTTTCATGATCACTAGCACCGAGTTGTCTATATTATATATAACTAAGGCTTAGGTACAAACACATTACGATAATAAATACCCGTGAATGTAGATGTTTCTATCGGAGAACATCGCCAAACAATATTAATAGATAGAGCCTGGTGTTTGTCTGAAAATATTTAAGAGGAGAAGCATAGAGTACGTAATATCTTCCTTTACTGTATGATGAGTAATAATCCAAGTTCTACTAAAGAAGCTTACCATTTTTCAAGATGAAGCTTCCTAGACAGGATAAACATCATATACCAACATTAGAGAGAGAGAGACACCTAGCGGATATAATTAGGCTTTCTTGGAACGAGCAATGATTATATTCCGCAGTCCATCGCTAATAAGCTATATGACTCACTCGGTAGAATAGATAATTATATTGGATATGTGGAAGATGGGTTTCATTGCATGCGTGTACATGGGAACGGATGCATGCACATACACCCTCATATACAGAAAACCAACTCGTCACTACACAGAAACAGGGGAGTGGTGGTTTGCGAGATACATACATGCATACACAAAAAACGCCGACACGTATACAATATAATAACATAAACTGAGGCATCTAAATCCTTTCAAGCGCATTTGCGCGCGCGTGTACGCACGCACGCACGCACGCATGCAAACACACACACCTGTCATATAATTAGAATTATTGCATACCTGAGATTATATACAGAAATGCCTATATCACTTCTAGCTCTGGATATATCACACTGTTGACGTCTATAACCTTACTCCCTTACTTCAATGTGATCAAGTTACCTGAGCACACCTTTACCGCGACACAAGCAGCTCATCGTATTATCTGTTTGCTATGTAAGTGAGCCAAGCGTCATCATCATCATCATCAACAGGTACAAATACCACATTCTTCTAGTAGACTATGATAGATCATCGACCAAAATCTATAAAACAAAACAACCTGAGATGTGATACATTTCTGAATTAGTAGCCATTAGAAGACTAATTTCATGAATATCGTTGATCGTATGAAGTTTCTAATTTAGACATAAAATGAGATTCTGTCAAATTTTATGTGAGTAGAAATGTAGACTAATAAAGAAATTGATAGATCTAGTATGTTATTGCTCTATTGTTAATATTTTATGTCTGGTTTTGATAGTAAAATATGCATTCTGATTGAAATATACATCTATTGATATGTGATAATTATTTCATTTACATCTTAATCTTGTGCTTCGAGAAAGGAATCAAAGTTTACAAAGGAAGCAGCGTAAAATCGTATTTGATATCTATCTATCTATCTATCTATCTATCTATCTATCTATATATCTATCTATCTATCTATCTATCTATGTTTTTAGAACAGATTTAAATTTCCAAGAGACGACGCATTTCTAACATTTGCCGGCAACTTATTCCACAAAGTGGGGGCTGTAACACCAAACGCACAATCACCATATGACTTGAGCCGAGACACTGGCACCTGCAATAGTATCTGACTGGATGACCTGAGTTTATGGGATGACTTTATAATGGACACCAGTTCACACAGGTATTCTGGCGCCATATAATTAATAGATTTATAAGTTATTAACAGAATCTTAAAATGGATACACTGTCTAACAGGTAGCCAATGTAGTTTTTGAAGAATTGGGGTAATATGATCATATTTTCGGGTATTTGTTATAATGCGAGCTGTACTATTCTGAATTCGATGAAGGCGATTAACGTTATAATCAGATATGCCATATAACAGGGAGTTACAACAGTTACAAGTGCTTCTTGTGTGAAGTGGATGTTCTAAAGATGGCAGTAGGCAATTCGGCATACTGATATATATATATATATATATATATATATATATATATAATATATAAATTTGATGTTTAGTATTCAGGTGTATTCTCTAATTAAGTATTATAAATTGATTAGATATTCCATATTTGAATAAGTTACGACAGGGGCAGATTTAGTTTATCTCCAGTGTGGACCAGTACAATTTATATGTCACACCAACTCCGTATGAAGTATACCTGTGTAGTTGGCAATATTAGGGCATTATCTATAATAGTCTATCACCGTGAAGCCATTTATCTTGAGTAATAATTAGAATCATTTATTACTGAACCAACCAAAACTCGATATGTTTTTTTATTATTATTACAGCTTTAAATTGTTATATGTCTCACAGTCAGTATAATTTATAATAATAATAATAATAATAATAATAACAACAACAAAAACAACAACAATAATAATAATAATAATAATAATAATAATAATAATAATAGTAATAATAAGACCTTATGTAACAATGGCTAAGATTATAAAAACAACTGGCTGTCTTTATAATATAGGAAGTTAGGTTCTTATAACGACTTTCTCCGCCTCTTTAATCAATATGTTTTAAAGGTAAAATAAACCAAACCAGAAAAAGATTAACTGAATATTGGCTAATCTAAGTAATTACTTAACACGACAATTGGCGTCAGTATATTATTAATTACATATATTAGGCATTTTTAAATAAAAAATGGCCCATTTAGCCTACCACGTGCACAAAAGTGGCCATAAAATATCAATCATCATCATCTGATGGAAAGATGGGTAAAGATAGAGAGTTTATGATGTTTACATACATCATATTAATATATATCAAGCTAAAATAATTATTTAATGCGACTCATTGAATAAGCACAAGTTTTTAATATCAGATGTTTCATCATATATTCATAATGGGATGTAATCATTGTTGTTATCTGATAGACATTTAATATTCAGCTTTTCCAAGGTTAATTTGTATTTAGTCTACGTGATCCATAAACCAGAGAAATTAGGATTAGGCTATCTTTGACAAACTGGTTCCTCTATTGAGTCCGTTTTCATGAGAACCTCAGCTTTGAGGCTGTTTTATCGATTTTTGTATTGTGTGAGGTACACAGCTTTTACTTGTATTATAATCTTAAACATGAACTATGTACTGAGCACACGACATGTTTCAGTTATTTAAAACACATTACAAACGGTGTTTGAATTGTGTCAACGTTATTTCAATGTCTGAATAGCGTGTCTAAGTGTAATGCCATTTGGTGGCTTTTTGAACATTTGTCGGGTTTTTCCCTTGAAATTGTTCTGTAATTTTAGAATTCATCCATCCGAAGATAAGGGTGACACGATTACTTGTACTTAGTTTTGATTGTACAAAAGAAAGAAATAACTTAGAAGTTGGAGCTTCTTTCATTAATGTATATGACATGAAAGGACAATCTGACACTGGCCATTATACAGATGTTTGTATGATGATCTTAATTAATGAAGAAAAAATTCCATGAAGATGCAATGCGTGTTAATAATGAAAATGTAGTCAGTGGGAAATTTTGATAAAAAGAACACGTTGTTGATGTATTGAAATACTGACATTATATTTAGTAGTTCATGTTTATGTCGGTCGGGTCAGATACTGATATTATATTTAGTAGTTCGTGTTTGTGTTGATGGATTGAAATACTGACATTATATTTAGTAGTTCGTGTTTATGTCGGTCGGGTCAGATACTGACATTATATTTAGTAGTTCGTGTTTGTGTTGATGGATTGAAATACTGACATTATATTTAGTAGTTCGTGTTTATGTCGGTCGGGTCAGATACTGACATTATATTTAGTAGTTCGTGTTTGTGTTGATGGATTGAAATACTGACATTATATTTAGTAGTTCGTGTTTATGTCGGTCGGGTCAGATACTGACATTATATTTAGTAGTTCGTGTTTGTGTTGGTCGGGTCAGATACTGATATTATATTTAGTAGTTCGTGTTTGTGTTGACGGATTGAAATACTGACATTATATTTAGTAGTTCGTGTTTATGTCGGTCGGGTCAGATACTGACATTATATTTAGTAGTTCGTGTTTGTGTTGGTCGGGTCAGATACTGATATTATATTTAGTAGTTCGTGTTTGTGTTGACGGATTGAAATACTGACATTATATTTAGTAGTTCGTGTTTATGTCGGTCGGGTCAGATACTGACATTATATTTAGTAGTTCGTGTTTATGTCGGTCGGGTCAGATACTGACATTATATTTAGTAGTTCGTGTTTATGTCGGTCGGGTCAGATACTGACATTATATTTAGTAGTTCGTGTTTGTGTTGGTCGGGTCAGATACTGACATTATATTTAGTAGTTCGTGTTTGTGTTGGTCGGGTCAGATACTGACATTATATTTAGTAGTTCGTGTTTGTGTTGATGGATTGAAATACTGACATTATATTTAGTAGTTCGTGTTTATGTCGGTCGGGTCAGATACTGACATTATATTTAGTAGTTCGTGTTTGTGTTGACGGATTGAAATACTGACATTATATTTAGTAGTTCGTGTTTGTGTTGGTCGGGTCAGATACTGACATTATATTTAATAGTTCGTGTCTGTGTTGGTGGATTGAAATACTGACATTATATTTAGTAGTTCGTGTTTGTGTTGACGGATTGAAATACTGACATTATATTTAGTAGTTCGTGTTTGTGTTGATCGGGTCAGATACTGACATTATATTTAGTAGTTCGTGTTTGTGTTGGTTGGGTCAGATACTGACATTATATTTAGTAGTTCGTGTTTGTGTCGGTCGGGTCAGATACTGACATTATATTTAGTAGTTCGTGTCTGTCTTGGTTGGGTCAGATACTGACATTATATTTAGTAGTTCGTGTTTGTGTCGGTCGGGTCAGATACTGACATTATATTTAGTAGTACGTGTCTCATTGCGCGAAAATGTCCATAAAAGTTAAATATGAAAGGAAATAAAATAATCCAGGTCAGTTCATAGGTCAGTGTCGAAGGGCAACTCCCTCGGGATTTGAACCCAGAGACGGGAGGTTTGATCTAACAAATGAGGTATGGGAGCATCCTCATTGTTTTTCGTCATTACATATATACGTTGTTTTAGAATATTGTAGGCAGGTTATCTAACAGTGTGTCTGTGACCTATATAAATGTTAGACAATCTTTAGGAAATAAGTATTAGTGAAGAAACACGCTAGCACATTCTCTGGTTCACATTCTTGGGTAGACACTGGGTGATTGGGAAAATACAATGTTCAGGGTGGGAATGTGATCAATGTCAATTCAAGGCACATGGCTGTAGTGACGAAGTGTTCAACAATGACATCCTGTCAGGTTCAAAAGAACAACATCCTGTCAGGTTCAAAAGAACAACATCCTGTCAGATTCAACTACTTTACTATCAAGTTTCTAGGTTGATAATTCATGTTGCGAGTCATTTCCACTTACAAATTTCTAGGCTGATCAACCCTATTGTTCATGTTACGAGTCATTTCCATTCACAAGTTTTCAAAAAGGTTTATATCTGGAGATAGGGCAGGCTAATCCATGTGCTCAAGTTCTCTTTTTCCAATTTCGTTTATATTACCATCTTGATACACAACATTCGTCACAAATATTCTTCGAGCAAATGATACTATTACGTATTGTCAGTGATCCTTTAGACATCTCAAGTGATTCCTGGTCCATGAGCCGAGATTTCCTTATGGGCCTTATCGCAAAGTATCCCACCTGGATCAGTCCCTAATTGACGAGTTTTATGGATACTGGAATGGATGTGAATCGTAACTATTCAGCACTGAGGACATTGATCGATCTCATTCGACCATTCCTGGATAACTTTATCGGATATCGATCTTCTTTCTCCGTGGTCTAGATCGAGCTGTAGGGATACCAGTCTTCAGATACCACTTCATCATCTTTGACACGACTTCCTGAATCATTCTCCCACTGTTTGATTCCCGCACAATATAATACAACCAGACGTTCGTGTATTTTATTATCACAATGTCATACCATGATATCTTTTAGTTACACACAAAATGTAGATATGCCAACGGATCAATCATCATCACACTCTCTAAAGTTACATTAATTATATAGTGAGTTACAGAACGTCATACCACTAGAAGGGGGGGGGGTCTATTGGATGATACCACACCCATAAATCACCATATAATCATGCCAGTCTTTCGCATTGTTACCGACATGCATCAGTGATCACACAGTTACCTGTTCTGCTTAGTACAGTTGTGCAATCTTTTCAAAAAGATTAAATGACTTATTTCCAGGTATGTATTTATTCAGAAGAACTATTATAAATGATGATGATTGGTGTTTTACGCTCACTTTTGTGGACATGTTAGGCTAAATGGGCCGAGCGACCTCCAAAGGTAATGAAGCGAAGTCAAAGATAAAACAACCTTAAGATATGCCCACGCCGATATTCGACCACGGGTGGTACTGATCTGTGGTCGAACACACTACCGCTAGATCACGGAGGCGCCTAGAACTATTATAAATAAATGATCTAGTCCATTTCAAGCAAGTTACCAGATGTTATAATTGCACTTCGACTAAATACTTCTTAGATCCTCAAATTTCTCAGGGTAATCTTTATTAGTTGATTGAATATTTAACTAGGTTTCCCTTTTTATAGATACAACATTAACGAACTCATTCCCTGTACTCTGTACTATAAGATTGAATTGATTCAATTCCCTAGTTCCGACGACAATCAGACACGATATCAGTGATCCGGAGTCTTTGTATATAGTTGCATGACGTACATTTTAATCATCGATGACAAAAGACACAGAGTACGCCTCATTTCAAACATGACGTCAAAGGGAAAGATGACCGTAATACGTTGGACTAAACAGCTATATTTCTCTTTCAGTTGCCAAAACCATGGCTACAGCATTCATTACTAGTAGGCTTGATTACTGCAACTCTCTTCTTTATAACATTGCATCTAAGAATATTCTAAAACTTCAGAACTGCTTAGCTAGGGTTGTCACATGTTCTCCTCGGTTTTCCTATTCTGTCCCACTCCTGAAATATCTCCACTGGCTCCATGTTCAATCTCGCATCATTTTCAAACTATGCACTATTGCCTATTAAACTCTTTCTTCTGGAGAACGTTCAGATCTATTTTCTATGCTTTCGTTAGCACCCAAGCCCAGTTATTGCCTGCTCCCAGGATTAAAATTCGTGCTGGGACTCGTGCTTTTTCAGTTTCTGTCCCTACTCTTTGGAATTCACTCTCTGAATATCCGTCCCCATTTGAAAACTCACTTTTTCATACTTGTTTATCCTTCCTAAGTTTCCACTGTATCCGATCATGTGTTGATGTACTAGGTGCGTCACTGAGCTCGATTCGAGGATATTGGCGTAATAGAAGTTTTGTAATTATTATTAGTAGTAGTAACGTTATAATATATCCAGTTAGTATATTATCAGAACAGTTTAAGGCGGTTAGAGGTAGTTTTTTAAATATTCATCAAGTACAGTTAACATGGTACACAATGCCACTTATGTGCCCATACATGTGCGTGCGTGAGTACATGCATGTGCGTGCGTGAATACATGCATTTACATATCATGGACAGTTTTCTCCATAGAGTCCAATTTAGTGGAGTTGTTTAACCTCGGTACTGGCTGAGGTGTGACTCCATAAGGAAACAAATCCCACAAAAACAGAGGTACAACGGACTCAAAACCACAAACTAGATGCTGTACAGCGCAATGATCAACCTATTACGTCACTGTAACCTCCTACAATAACTCATAGAGTGTAAACTATTGTCTCAACAGAAATGTTATCGTCTGTCATTTCTAACTTCCCGTATTATGAATTATTTTCAATTCTTTTCAAATCTTCTCCTACCTTCAGAATGTTCTTTGTTTACATTTATCACGTTTAAATGGATTTCAATCTTCAAACATAAAGTGTTTTTTTAATATTTCTACGATGAGTATTGGTCTTAAATAACATAATTCTTTAAAATGAATAAACACTGATATGGCTCTATATTATTGTATATTACTGTGATATTTAGTCTTCAAAAAAACAAAATCACAATTATTACTATTTTGAGTTTTTGAAAATATCCACATTATAGTTGGCCAATATAGAGTTTTAATGTCAAGCTTCTTGTTGTAAGTAATCAATCAGGTTGAAGTATTTGTAACTTGTTTACCAGATTTAAAATCAAGAACTTTTCTGATACTTACTACTGACTAAGTGGAATGAATCTATACCCCTCCACCACATTTTTATATAGCATACCGATGACATTAATCAGTTACATAGATCTCAGAAAGCATAATCAGTGGCGACACTGATGGCGACACTGTCTGGGGATGTCCTCCTACGTCTGATCAACAACGACCCATCAGCTATTACTGACACCTCACTGAACCTGAGCTTTATGGAACAATATAAACTCTTAATTATTAGTGAATATATTTATTACTTTGTTTGTATAAATAATACTGTATTTACTTTATTTATGTATTATTCTTAATAATAATAATAATAAGCATTGTTCTTAGTTTGAGAAGAAGCCTTCCTGATGTTATAATTTTTCATCAGATTATATAATCGTTGATTATATTTCAGGTACGTTGAGACAAAAGAGTACACGTCATACCTAAACCAGCCACAAATAGGAATATTTTAGTAACCGTATATATAACATGTAACACTTCTAAACTGAGATAATTAACAAGGGATAAACAATGATCAGCACTTAGTCCTGCCATCAAAAGAAGAAAAAAATACAGTCGTGTTTGTGTGTGTGTATGTGTGTGTCTGTATGTATGTGTATGCGCGCGCACGCACGTGTGTGTCTGTGCGGGCGCGCGTCCGGGACTGGGTGTGCTGATGAATTAACATAAATGATCATTTGTAATCAATGTGAACAATAATTGGTCCAGTTTGATGTACTGACCAGTACATCAGATATAACATCCTACAAAAACTTGCTAACCATCTTAAGACAAAGATTAAAAATGAACCCTAAACTCGTGACCTCCTACTGTTATACGAGCTGTCTCTCTGTCTGTTTGTCAGTCTGTCTGTCTGTCTATTTGTCGGTGTGTATGTATGTATGTATGTATGTATGCCCATTTGTCTCTATGTATGTATGTGTGTATGTATGTATGTATTTATGTATGTATATATGTATGTATGCCTATTTGTCGGTGTGTATGTATGTATGTATGTATGTATTTATGTATGTATGTATGCCTATTTGTCGGTGTGTATGTATGTATGTATGTATGTATGTAGGTATGTATGCCTATCTCTCGGTGTGTATGTATGTATGTATGTATGTATGTATGTATGTATGTAGGTATGTATGCCTATCTCTCGGTGTGTATGTATGTATGTATGTATGTATGTATGTATGTATGTATGTATGTATGCCTATCTCTCGGTGTGTATGTATGTATGTATGTATGTATATGTATGTCTATTTGTCGGTGTGTATGTATGTATGTATATGTGTATGTATGTATGTTTCTATATATGTACATCTATTAATCAT
>JAODUP010000841.1:60000-171433 GCA_025642065.1 Paralvinella palmiformis
TTTACCTAGAACGTGCACAAATTGGCAGTAAAACATTTAGCATTTTCACAGTTAGATCTCATGTGATCCTCTCTCAAACAAAACAAGCTTTAAGCCCCATCATTCTGAATATGAAAATAAATATGCAGTTTTCGAAATAAATAAACTAACTTCGTGAAGAAAATAGTCAAACATCATGTAGACCGTTGTGTATCACAAAATAACAAATGAATAACACAAGAGAAAAGTTAATTCATATCTATGTTTAACCTTTATTTGGACTTAAATGTACTCATTAATTTATTTTGTTAACGAAATTATAAGAAGACAGTTCAATGGAGAGCATTGTGTTTTGGTTGTAATAACAGATGATGGTGGTCGCATTGAAACGATCCCTGGGGTAAAATTAGCTGAACACTATTCAATTATTTTATCTCAAAGCCAAATGTGACCTCTATCAGAACAATCACGAACAATTCCCCTCATTTGCATGACAATAGCCAACGCACGTGTTATTGGCAGCTGATATAACCCGCTTGCATCACTAATTAATAAACCTATAAGAGGATGGTTCTCTGACAGGTGCAGGTGTCATCTGTCATCAGGTAAGGGAAATTCCTGCTGAATCACCAGAACCATCGTCGGCTCTGTCCATTCAAAGTGCTATACCTTGATTGTGTAATCGTCATTATATAAAGCTCAGGTATAATACAGGTGCGTCACTTAGAAATAGGCACTTTGAACCACGAATATCTCATCAGCCGCTAATAGACTATTATCTACAGCAAACACCAAACTAAAATTATCATTACAAATATATAGTGTTTTGGGTTGATTAATATACGAATATTTCAAATGATTACACAAATAAAGGAAATAGACGGGAAAAACAGCATAGTTAATAAACATCTCTCACTAATGAACGTCTTCTGAGCTAATTAACAGTTGATGGTCTTCTTTTGTTCATCATTAACAAAGACACCAAAGTGATATCAATTAACCCAAATATAAAGATGAATATTTTAGAGAGGTGTCTTCTAATAGATGATAGTTTACTTAATGTTATGTAAATATATGACACCGAGTTATACAATAAACATATAACGTTTAATGTGATCAATACCGGCTCTTGTAATTGCCTTTAAAATAAAGAATTCAGCTTTTCAAACAAAATCCTGTTATATATGTGTGGGTGTGTGTCTCTCTCTCTCTCTCTGTGTGTGTATATATATATATATATATATATATATATATATATATATCAATCCCCCCTCTCTCTCTGTGTGTGCGTATGTGTGTTTTATCTCTCTCTCTCTGTGTGTATGTGATGTTGCGTTTTACAGGTCAACTCTCCCTTCTTATCATGTGTACATTATCATTAACTAAAGTCTGAACACATAAATAGTTAGGTGTCTAATATCGGTGCCGTGATAACGTAATATTTATGACTATGTGAAGATAATATTTCTTTTGTGACATCGTGTGACATGTTACAGGTTTGTTTTATAGCTATGTATAGAGCTGTGCATAGAACTATGACAACTTCATGTCATGTCTTTTGGGATCACACACACACACACACACACACACACACACACACACACACATATATATATATATATATATATATATATATACATACAACACACAATTTATAAGTGTATGTATGCCTGAGTGCACACACACACACACACACACACACATATATATATATATATATATATATATATATACCATGTGTTACCTGTTTAATTTAGCGTTGCTCGACGTTTATAATCGATAATGATTCATGAACGGTAGATCACATCATTTGTTCACGAACAGTATAGGGAAGTGTGACAGATCATTAAATAAACAACATTGATTTAGATGTTCAGTCTATTGATTAATATTTGGCTGTGAAATAATTTAGACTGTCTTCTTTGTTATAGATGGTGATCCTGTGTTAAAGACGGTAGGTGGACGTTTTGGCCAGCTATTTTTTGAAGATAGGATAAAAAAATATAAAAAGCCAACAAATATAATATATTGTGTTTATTATCTCAAAATGTACATTTATGACATAAAAAGTGAAGTTATTTTATATTTTATTTATAGACATGTGTGAACTAGAAATGATTAACAAAATGATCAAATGTTAATGTTTTGATGTCGGTTCTGTATTAAACTGAAGTTTATTTATACATGGCTTCTCACGGAGTACGGACAGTTGCTCACCGGACAGTTGCTCATCTGGACACTTGCTCACCAAGCAAATGAAAAAGTGGACACTTGCTCACCAGTGAATTTTTAATGAGAAAAAATTACATAAATTAAATGATTTCTAATTCAGAAATATATTTCTTAGTATCCTATTACCTATATAATTATTGGGATGAATATTACCAATTATTAGGGAATTAAAGGTCAGAGATTATTTTATTTTATTTGAATAATATAATTATGTGCATTAAAATCTCCTCAATACTATTGTGCAGGTTACCGTATCCATCTCCTAAATGGAAGTTGTATTAATAAAATAACAAATAAAACAAATTTGTCTAAAACGTCCTATCTTCAAATAATATTTGGCCAAAACGT
Source organism: Paralvinella palmiformis (assembly GCA_025642065.1). NCBI lineage: Eukaryota > Metazoa > Annelida > Polychaeta > Terebellida > Alvinellidae > Paralvinella > Paralvinella palmiformis. Next base: position 62,560 of record JAODUP010000841.1, read on the forward strand.
CCGCTGGCTAAAACGTCCTAGATTCATTAAAGACAGACAGACAGACAGACAGACACACACACACACACACACACACACAAATCATGTAGCCTTAATACGAACCAAATCTAGTTCCCTCGTGAGTACAGTTTTTAAAGCCTTATTATAATCCTTGTATAAGGCAACACCATTATATATTTTATCATGACTATTGAAGTGGGTGGGGTTTTTTTTGCAGCTGAGCTATGATATATCGTAAATAATAGCCTCAAAACAGAACAGAGTTGTAAACATTTATATATATATATATATATATATATATATATAAATGGGCTATGCTAGTGTCATTGTTATTGGTTGAATGTAGAAAGTGACCAACAAAAGAAAACGGACCAAACTTCGGATAATTACTCATATCTCTACAATAGAAGCTCCAGTAGTATATAGAAGGGAAAAAAACGCTCTACAGAACGTAAGCTGGTTATTTGTCTATTGGCTGTGGGCAAGGCTAAGCTCTCCTGGAACTTATATCACCGAGAGCTAAATGTTAATGGATTATGTGTTCTAAGCCGTGGCTACCAGCAGCCAGAGATATCCCAATGAGCACAACCACTAGAGGGCGACAGTACCGCGCTATACCATAAAAATCATCAACATTGTGGCTGCTTTGACTATAAATTGTACAGGTTTATTTACAACCAAAAGGTTACTTGGTGCAAACGTTAAACGACAAGACCGTGTAACAGATAAAACAATACTCTACACGACTATCATTAAGTTATAAATACACTTAAATTACATATGTTACTTTATACATGTACATATACTTAGTATTATGGAACACTGACTGACGGTAATCTTTTTTTTGTTATAAAATCATATTTTAAAAAAAACTGTAATTTTGGCTGCAGCCACAAATACATCGCTTAGAATAATAACACTACATCTTTCAAAAGTAGTTAGCATCTAATCCGATTATATATATATATATATATATATATATACAAAAATACGGTATATATACACACCATAAATCATTTATAGATATAACTTACCCTGTAGTTTAGTATATAGGAAATCTTACAAGTTGAACCCTTAGTTCTAAATGCACAACGTTGAATTGTACTCATCAAATATGTTAATAGACCCATTGCATGATGACGTCAAAAACCAAAACAAACCAAGCGCGCTTTGCATTGTGGGATTTATAAGGGGTCCGCTGAGCGACAATACAGTGATAATCCCGCCATTTTAACCTTAAAGTTAAACGTCAATGTTCCGGATCTGTTATAATCTTGCCAAAAACTAACTCCTGCCTACCGTATTGTCATGCCACTACTAAGCGATATAAACATTTAAGTTGGCATGTGTTGGCCGCGGGATGAAACGCTGAGAAAGTGTTGGGTAGTTTTAATTCGAAATGACAATCTGCCAGTCAAATTTATAATTACAGTATCAGTGTAAGGATTGACTGAAACAGTGAAAGGCGCAAATAAAGTGTAATTTACCAAAATTATTATCCATCAGATCATAGATAATAATATTGGTAAATAAAGTGTAATTTACCATATTATTATATCCATAAATAATAAATTAAATTTACCAATATACTGGACTCTATTCTTCTTCTTTTCGTTAAATACAATTTTAGTGTGATTTAATGTGAACATTACATTTTAACAGTCTTTGTTATGTGCAATGAATATCATTGTACTATGGTTTACAATGTTGAATACCACACTTTACTATCATTTTATAAAGTAGTAATGAAATTCGATTAGCATATAGTTATAATCTGATTTTCAGTTTTGGAATACAATTTTTCAACAGTGCCGGCTTTTTCGGTGTCGAAGCAGAGTTAAACTGTACGCAGAAGTTTGTTTTGGGCATGATTATAACAGATCCGGAACATTGACGTTTAAGGTTAAAATGGCAGGATTATCACGGTATTATCGCTCAGCGGACCCCCTATAAATCCCACAATGCAAAGCGCGGCTGGTTTGTTTGGATTTTTGACGTCATCATGCTTCAGGCTTATTAATAGAAAGTCGTATTAATCCTATGGACGAATTATGTTAACAAATTGTTATGCTAAAACGAAAATAAACTATATTAAAAGTAACATACGGCTACCATCTTTTGTTTAGAGTAATTCACTTTGAATGAAACGGTAGGCGGACGTTTTGGCCTAGGGCGTTTTTGTCTAGGACGTTTTTGTCTAGGACGTTTTGGCCAACTATTTTTGAAAATAGGATGTTTTGGTCAAATAGGAAAAAAATATAAAAAACGAACAATATCTTGTGTTTTTTAAAAAGCCAACAAATATAATATATTGCGTTTATTATCTCAAAATGTACATTTATGACATAAAAAAGAGAAGTCATTTCATGTTTTATTTATATGTATGTGTGAACTACAAATAATTAACAAAATGACCAAATATTAATGTTTTGATGTGGCTTCTGTATTTAACTGAAGTTTAATTCTCCATGACTTCTCATAGTTACATATATTATATAATGGCATGTATTAACTTACTTCTATGTCTATGATTGTGTATTTATGTCTTTTCAATACTATTGTGCAGGTTACTGTATTCATCTCTTAACTGGAGATAAAACAAATTTGTCCAAAACGTCTTCAAATAATAGCTGGCCAAAACTTCCGCTGGCCAAAACGTCCTAGGTTCGAATGAACAAATGTCATTCTGGTAAGTGGTAACACCCCCCCCCCTCTCTCTCTCTTGTACGCTCTAGAATTAAATATTTCTAGCTCTATCATGGATGAGTAAAGAATTCGTTACGAACCTCTCTAATCAGGTCAGCCAAGTGACTTGCTTATGGCGACCCCATTGGACAAATCCTGAACAACTTTGTTGCATTACTGCTAAAAGTAACAATCTGACATCAGGTGACCGTAATGGACAGGTGGCCGCTAACTTCCCATTTGGCCGCAATCCGTTGTAAAATGTAATATGACCAGCCTCCTTATTGCTGGTCTGCCTGGCCTTGAAGGGGGGGGAGGTCTTTTTATCAATTTGATATTCATCACGGAATCTAGAGTATTCGGGTCATACGAGGTAAGCAGTACGACCTCTGTTGACCCCGAGATAGCTGAGATGTGTGTGTGTGTGTGTGTGTGTGTGGGGGGGTTCATCGCCATTATACAACCGACATTACTGGTGATAATTATGCTCAAATCAATTATATTGATCCGCTCATGTCCAGAGGAGACATCGGCTATATGTCATGGTTTCACGACTAGATAGTGGTGAATCTCGTCATAACACACACACACACACACACACACATTGTTTGTATGTGTACGTGTGTGTGTGTCAATCTCTAGGTAGTTCGCATAAGTGGGTCGATCACCCATATCTCAGGGTGGCGTACGTACAGATAATCATTCTGTGTGTGTGTGTGCTTGTGTCAAAAATACAACAATCCTGCCAACACTGCTTTATATGAATGTGTGTATGTGCGTGTGTATATACGCGCGCGCATGTGCTAGCTCACGGGCGGGCATACACTATACAACCAACCTACTAGTATTACTTTGGGTGCATATGTGTGTGTTTCTGTGGTAAAAATATAATTCTATAAGTACCCCTTTCGGTTCGTTCGAGTGCGTGTGCTTGCATGCATGCACCATAGATACCAAACGTACTTACACCATCCTCTCAACATTCACAAACAAGCCACGAACCCCCCCCCCCCCATCGAACCTAAACTGTGACCCAGTTCTGTCAGTCATTTGAGTTATTCTTAGCTGAGCCAAACCTTAACAAAACTCACTATGTCAGTGTATATAATTACCAGCCGCCGAAATTACTTAAGAGTTGGCCACCGAATTTTCAGGCAATTTACTTCAGGGACTCGCTCAAAATGTTCCGATATAGTACGCGTTTTACGCGTAATCCTCCCCTCCCAACTGCAACCGTTTAATGTATCCGTTAATGTTATAATAATAATAATTGTTAACCATTTCAGCTATTGCATAATTTGATATAAACTTCTTAATGTAAGAAAATAAAATGATACATTAATTGCATGTGTAATATGGTTATAAGGTATATTTATATATATTTACTGGTCCATAAAAACTCATTTAATACCATTTAATACCATCACGAAACCCTGTGTCTCTGCCTGTGACACACACATTCACAAACACACACACACATTAATAATGTGTGTCACATAGAGAATATATTATGCCCAAATGTAATCAAACACACCTCTGTATAGATGCACAAACGACTCACCCAAGCACGCACACGTAAAGCGTTACATACACAACACTGACACATACTAGGTATGTCTTAAAGAAAATGTTAAGCGAATATCCATTTACCGTTGTACACACAGGAAAGCCACCTCTGAGTGTGTCAAATTGACGTCAAATCAATGCGAGTTCTTGGCTGAATGAACAGATATAAATGAGCCGGATCCACATTAACATGACTAGGTAACACCAGGTGTCGGTATATATATAAATATGCGATGAATTCAGTCAGAAATGTAACAAATTTGTCTAAATTTAGAAACGCAAAAGGGAGTTATGGTTGTGTGAGCGGTTAAAACTAACGAATCACACTGAGTTGTGGTACATTACATTAACGGTGACACTGTTTTATCATTAACTAATATAGATTTACTGTAATGGGATTAAATATTAGCCAGGTTAATGGTAGATATACAGCAAAACCTGCCTTAAATGAATATCACGAGGTTCTTATCAGGCAAATATTAAAAAGTGGTGGTATTTTAAGGCAGGTTCTGTTCATATACACAGAAAGATGATTGCTCCAGTGAAGGCTTTTACTTCATGCTAAATCAGTCAGCTAAGTATATAGGCAGGTACAGAGGGAATCAGTACTGCGAGGATGCACACACGCGCGTGCATACACGTCGTCCCTTTCTATCTCGAGAGATAATCTGCATTCCACAAACTGATGAGTCGCCCAGATGTTTGTGCATAGGTTTATGCGTGTATAGGTTAATGTATGTATGGATTCATGTATAAGTTGAATGGCGTATTGGTTTGGGGAAGTACAGGTTTTTGTGGATGTCTGGACCATCAAACACAAACACACACACACACACACAGAGGGGGGGGGGGGTAGATGAGAGATAACAAATTCAAGTATGACAGGTCATGTCTCTGAATTTGGCCAAAATCCTTTAACGGACAGTTCTAATTCTCTCTACCAGTACCTATTGATGTGCCTCTTAATAAAACATACACACGCACGTACGCACGCGCACATGATCGTGGCGCAGTATATTTAGTAATTAAACAACAAATTACAATCTGTCTCACTATGTACCCACAATCTACTATTTAAATTTGATAATTTCTGTTAATTGTTTAATTCAACAAAAGGAAATGTTGCCAAACTTTTACACTGACATTTGAACTATTTCGGTAGAACGCGCCACGACCCCCCCCCCCCCTTCTAAAGGTTGCCACTTTGTGTTCAGAGTAAGCTAAATATTAATGGTCTGCGCGACAGTCAAATGTAATGAGGCAAACAGAAAGATGAAACACCCTTTAGACACGCTCACGCCGAGATTTGAAACCCAACCGTGCTACCACATAAGCCACGGCAGCGCCCCTCAATATTCGTAAAGCATACACAACAACGTCTGCTAGAATAAAATCCCTCCCCCCCACAACAACCTGTCTGAATAGATCACCTGTGGTAAAAGATCATTAAAACTGGCACCTCCAATTTTCTTATTATAGATATCCTTAAAGACTAATTCCATTTAACAAGAATCAGTTAGCCCCAATGAGAGTCTCTTAAACCAGGTTTTACTGTACAGTGTACCCAACTAGCCATCTATCTTTCTCCACAATACTTCGATGTTATATATTAAGACGGTGATAGTACGAGACATACACGGGTAACCTGGACTATTCGCCCACGTAATATCGATAATTACCGTTGGAGCAAAATATACTCCGGTGTGTAGGACTAATTACGATTAATAGGTCGTGGGTGGTCTAGGGGGATGTACTGTGTGTTAAAGAAGAATTTACAAGACTTTTGCTATTAGCGTTCTCTGTGATGAAGGATACAGTCATCTAGTCGGCAATTTTAAACCTTCTGCTCTCGTTCCAGATATGTCCTTAACAGATCCGAACTGGACGTTATTAACAACTCCCACAAAAATATTGTATCAATACATTAATACGAAACAAGATATACATAAAAGACGGAATATCACTGTAAACATGAGCGTTGATTTTAGACGCAATTTAACGTGAAATTAACATGATCTCTTGAAAGACAAATTCAAAATATATCAATTTGTTTAATAAGATTTATAAGGAAATTATATTATGCGACGCATATGATTAACTGTTTACCTTCGACAACAAACGTTCTGATACGAATCAGTCAAGTTGCTGAACACCTTTTGTTTATCATTGGTGACTGATTTACAGGCGTAGCCACGAAATTCGACTTAGATATGTTCAATTCAGTTCTACTGAAGTTATGGCGTGGTCTAGTTATTCTGTGATTGGTTCAAGTTAACAAACGGCGAGATGTTGTAATATATTGTTGGCGTATCTAAGAAATAGTTATTTAGTACGGCATGACCTAGTGTTAGTGACCAATTTTGGTATAGACTTATCAATGGGACGACACATTTTTTATGAATGGTTGAATGTTTGTGCTCTGGAATGGTGACGTCATTTGTATTCACACATGCACACGCACGCACACACACACACGCACACACATTACTTTAATATAGAGGAAAGAAATTGTAAAAAGACTAAGATCGATACATTATTACTTTTATCGCATAACAGTGTCATCAAACAGGTACGGTGCTAATAAAGTGATAAAAACCCCAGAAAAAGCAAAACCAGGCAATTATAATTTTTTTAAATTTGATACATAAATACATTTGGTATTTCAATCAGAGCCAGCTGAACCTATCAATTCAATATGTGCCAAGCATCGACATATATGCCATTTCTCCATCAGAGATCAATAGATAGCTTATGAGGATTGTATACAGCAAGCTTCGTTGATTGATGTTAGTTTGTAACACTCGGTTGTCATAAATACCTGGACCTCAAAACACATAGCAGCCTTCTGCAACCAACCGTGTGTGTGTGTATGTGAGCAGACTGTCAGGAAACACCGACAGACATTCAAAATTCTGAATTACATCAAATGGACGATTCATTCGGGGACCGATTCCGTAACTTCGACTTTTCACACGAAGACTTAAAAAATCTCTTACAATCGATTGCCTTAGAAGTTAGCTTTTGTTAATGGTCATTAAACCCCTACAGACGCGCTCATACACGCGCTATATATATATATATATATAGAGAGACTAGACTAGTCATCGGATAAGACAGGTAATCTTCAAAGAATATGCTCATCCAGACAGATTTGTGTATGTGTGTGTGTGTGCAGAGGTAGCCGCTAAGAAAGGTGTATACTGTATATAGATAGTTAACTGTAATATAGAATCTGTCAGTCAACGAAAATGTCAATCCTGTTAGCTAGTAGACAGCTACTGATGCTCTCCAACTATTTGTTTTATCCTACTCTTGGTACAGTAATACTTCAGACAGCTAAATATCAAAACAGTTTACTCTCCATAACGTTAAATAGTCGCATAACGAGCCCCGACTGCGTTAGTTTAGTAGATAGATGGCGCCAGTTGTGTGAGAGTGGTGTAGAATCCCGCAGCCCCTAATAATAAAAGTATACTTCCCGTGGAGTTAGCTACACGGACTCATTGTACTGGTCCATAATACAAAACACCAAGTCCTTAGACCAACGCTGTCGTATACTGATTATAAAGCTATCGTTTACATTCACATTATTGATGTATCGTACACTATATTTATAAAATGCTAGCGTTGGTATGTGATCATTGTATTAGGTTAGAATGTAAATGTGAAATGTTAATGCGTTTATGGCCAGTTTAGCGTAAATGGCAGGATAAATGGACCGCGTAATCCTCAAAGCGATAGATGAAACACCCTTCACCCGGGATTTAACACCTGATGGTACAAGTCTACAGCTATCAGGTATACCGTGGAGACACACTCGTCTTGGTATGAGGAAACAGACTGATTTATGGGTCCAGCAGCTATGTAATACGTCTATGCCAAACACACGCACGCACGTACACATGCACATACAAGCTAGCAAATCTGGTTGTGCGGTTTGTAATTAAGAAGCCGAGCCAGGGCAGGCCACCCTTAAATCATGGCCATATTATAACAACCCAGATACCATGATGTCTTCCTGTCCTCGTACTTGGGGAGACAACAGAACGAAATACGATCAATCTAATGATGCACATATGCTGCTTTATTAACTCGGTTAAAGGTACTTATTACATTCACGTAGATGTGTATACCTGTAGATATACAACTGCCATATTAATAATAGCAGAAAATAAGTCACTAGACATTAGCAGTAAGGTCTCTAACAGCGGACAGCCGGCCCACTTTCATAACCAAATCTACCGAAAATGACAACATATTGAGACACCAGCATTAAACGGTAAATTAAAAAAAAAGATTACACACACACACACACCTCGAGAACACGGCGACAGCACCCCGACTCGGCTACTACACGATGACAAGACTCACATACCATGTAGACGAAGCACCACTTACACTTCCAAAAGTTTGTCATATAAACTCCAATCGGACAATGACAGTGTTCCATCTGCCAAACAAACTCCGACCCAATCTAGCCTCAGGATTCCTATCCAATAGAAGATACCGTCTTTGATGGGCTGTCATAAAAAACAAACAAACATAGAAAACAAACAAAGGGGCCACTGTTCTGTTGGCTGAACTTCCTGCGCAGGTCAGTGAACTAGCATTTTCTTCTAAAAACCACTACACCTGTGATGTCATCGTTCGGTGCAAAACATTAAGCATTTGGGAGGCTATGGTGAAGGATACCATAGTACAATCAGCTTGTCGAATGTTGATGTCAACCGACAGCGTACAGCTATGATGCGAGTAAAACATACACGGACAGCTGATCATTAATGCACGGGATATAAGACAGAAGAAAGCACGGCCCGGAGACGGACTTAATTATGGAGGACTTCTACGAGTGGTAGCAGGCAGACGATAAATAAAACATAAGCCGGGCCCCTGTTAGCTACGATAAGCTACTGTCATTATTAACATGTTCTATAAGAGAAGTGGATACTATAGTCGTAAGATAGAGAGACGGGACTATAGACATCCCAGACTAAAGATGATAGACTCTGATTGAGATAGAACAACTCTTTGATATGATGATGATAATAACGGGACAATAACTACCAGTCTGAACACGACCAGTCTATCTATATATATATATATATATATATAGGGTAGATGTACTCGGATTCAAGTTAATCTTGGGAGATCACCGATACTACAGATCTCCGTAACAGTCAAGTGTGAACTGATTCTATTTACAGCAACACACACACACACACACACACACACACCTACCTTTCAACAGTCAAACATCGCGAACAAAATTACCAATTCCATTTCCATTCATTCTCACTAAAGACGTTAAAGACCAATATACGCCTATTGTTATAACCATTCAGACAATAACAATACGGCATTATATAAATGACGTATAACACAGTTTATTCCAGTTAATATTTCGCGAGTACAGGATTTTATTTATACCGAATCTAAACCTAAGCCTGGTGTCGTACAAACAGTGTTAACATCACATAACATCTGTCCATACTGGAGACGTGCCGTGCCGTCAATCATTCATGATAAAAATATAAAGCGCGCATTCCCTGTTCGGAGTACAAGAGTGGAGGGGGGGGGGGAACTCACGGTTAACACATAGGAACAACAACAACAACAATAATAACAACAACATTAACATCTACAACGGAGGGCTAATATCACTAAGTACTATTACTGTATCGGACATAACAAATCTCTCTCTCTCTCTCTGGTGTGTTTGTGTGAGTTATTATTTACAATACGGTGTCAAACTCATGTATTAAACCACGTCATTGTAAATATGATGACTTCACTGATAAAGGCAACAAAATATTATTTAAAACAAAACAAAAAAAAGGTAATATGTATGATATTTTATGTACACTCAACAACTGACGATGATGGTCGGGAACACATTACTATATAAAGCGCTATTAAATAACAAGAATCACATGAGGAGCAGCAAATGTATACACAATCAATGCCGACGATAAGCACTTATGGATCAAAATGCGAGCTGATCGAGTGAAAACAAACCAGCATTTTCCGGACAGCAAACTGACAACAGCCAGATCCCGAACAAAGCCCCGAAAAAGATAAATAATCCCCTAAAACCCGCAGGGTCCAAATCTTAATTTAGTTCTTGAAATGCATCGGAAAGAATGAACGGGACAAAATGCACATAGTTGAACTACAAGGGACAAGAGTTAAATGTTCTTACAAGCGGGCGATGGAGCTGCGAGAACACGGGAACAATTATCAACCAGCTCGTAGTGGCCACGTGATCATCAGTCAACTCTGACCCCCTGAGAACGGACGCGTGATCACCTTAAATAGAACAGCACAGAACAGACAACTGGACCACGGATTAAAATCATCCTGAAATTAGTTAGCATGATCGATTATAGTTCACTTAGTCTGGGAGACCTACGCACTACTACGATCACCACTAAGATGTAAAAAGACAGGGCACTGATCTGTCCGGGACGGGGAATGGATGCAGCAGCCACTTGGGGTGGGGGGGGGGGGGTAGGTGTTGTGGGGACACACATACACACGCACACATACATACGAATGGATTTAACTCACTAACATTTTCAAGAGGCCGGTGTTTAAAAAAATAAAAGCTTACAGCTTCGGTGAGTACCCACACTAAAACAGAGGCGCGACGCCAGAACCAGGAGCCCGACTTACGTACACACAGTTTATACAACTCCTTCCAAGGCGGGGAATGGATCAGTCAGCGTGTAATAAGAGCCCTGATACTCAGTCAAGTCATCCAAGTCACAATAACACCTCGCCTAACCTTACCTAATTCAAAATACATACTAATACTCAATGGTGCAGGTGCCCATCAAGGGCATACAAAAGCTATGGCCACTGTCTTTTCCGCGCACGCACGCACGCGCGCGTACCCATTTATATGTATATTATAATCCCTGGTTGAAGTAGAACACAAAAGAATGACAAAATGCGTTCACACAAAACGAACAAAAGTAAAACGAAGTCTGGTTCAATGATACAATCAGACGATATCACAAGATCACCTGTCGAAATATACCACGTCACTCATAACACTCAGTAATGGGCGATATTCGGGAGCGTAAATTACGCTACGACACACACACCTCCACACGCATGAAACATGTGATCTCGTACGCCGACACGGTTATCGGCTATCCAGGCCACGTTACACACAGTCAGTCATACAACATTTACCGGGAATAGACAATACATACAATCCAAATATATCGTGTGTGTGTGTGTGTATATATATATATATATATATATATATATTAATGTCAGTGTACCGGCACCTCTACTAGCCAAGGACGTTCCTGATCTAGCCAGAAACATATATCATCACAAAAACTGGTGATGGCTGGTTTGGGTTTCACGTGGCGCAATATGGGCTGAACAGTCAGCTAGCCATGGGACCTTTGGCATAATGCATAAACTAGTGTCATTTTGGGTGGTCAGATTTCACATTCAACCAACACCTGGCTTCTGTCATCACACACACACACACACACACACACTTCATGGGGACTGTTGATGTAGAAGCTGTGAATTCCCCATCCTCAAACAACATGACAAGTTTAACACGACTATTAATGGAGTACATGGCTAGAATCCTGATTCACACACGCACGGACGCACAGTATGGAACCGTTCTCCAGAAACGGACACAGTAATCACTAACCAATACAGCTTCTACTGCAATTAAATCTGCGTTAGTATTTTACAAAGCAGTTGCCAGTAGAAAAATACAATATCATAAACCGGTTATCGTGGTAGGATGAAAACAAACTGCTGCTGTGTTATGACATACACACACACACACACACACTACACAACTATATAGAGGGTTGACGTGTGATGGCTAGACTCTGTTGACACAGTCAGCAGATCACACCGTGATTGTGATCGTATAATGATGGGACTACAGACAAAAATCAATGATTTTTAACCTACCACAAAATGTACAAAATATACCATCTTTCTGTTCATTACATATATACATATACATAGGCCACGTCGACGATCCAAAACCATGGACAAATCTGAGACATATAATGCCATTCACATAATAAATGAAGCGATTTTCACTGGCTCTACAGTCGAAAATCAGCGGCCTTCGGTACTGCGTTCCAGCGCGCGCGAGCGCGGGCGATTGTGTGTCTGTGTGGGTCGTGCCGGGCCTGTTACGGGCACGTGACAAACTTGGCTCATCACACAAGGACGTGACACAAGACGGCCAGGAAACCTCAACAGCCATTCAATTGACTCCCAGACTGACATCACTAGTCCTGCTGTCCTCCTGTCGTCTTTATATAGGATGGTTAACTTAGAAGGCATTTGACAGTTAAGCACAGCGAAATCTGAGCAAATTACATACATTTTCTTCAAACTGAGATACTAATGGTACTAATAACAATAATACACAGTAAAGAGGCAACCAAATATCATCTGATTTGGATATGTTTTCATTTTGTACATATTTTTGTCATAGCTATGCTCAACACAAATCTCTTCCATTTTCCTAGCATCACCGACGTTCATGTCTGCAGGGTACCACCGCCGTTAGTGTTGCCGTCAAAGCTGAAGTCCAACAAACCGTCAAGACTCAGCTCGTGGCTGATGATCTCGTCCACGTCACAGTCCAGATCTTCGGAATTGTTCTCAGCGATCGTGACGAGATCCAGATCGAGCGGTAGTGAGTACTCCAAGCCGTTGTCGCCGGGTGATGCGCCACCAGCCATGGCATTCGTCGGTCTCTGTGAAGAGCTAGTCTGCTGTACGACGCCTCCGGCTAGCAAGTGTTGCTGCAGCGAGCCGGGTGACGACTGCGACAGTCCCCCCGGCTGTCCCAATGACTGATACTGCTGCTGTTGTTGCTGTTGCTGCAAGATCTGATGCTGCTGCTGCAGCTGCATCTGTATTCTCTGCTGCATTTGTCGCTGAAGCTGCTGCTGCTGCTGTATCTGCTTGAGACGTGCCTGCAGCCGCTGGCGATGGTGTTGATTTTGCAGTACGGCCTGAAGCCGACTGCGCACCAACTGCTGCTTTTCTGTCAGCGCCTGCCTCAGCAGAGAGTTGTTCATGGCCATGTCTTGGCCATCTGCCGCCGCTGCCATCATGGTATCACCTTCACCACTCTGGTGGTAAGGTTTGTTGTTAGCAGCCACACTGTACTGGTTCTGGTCACGGATGTTCTGTACAGACTGGGGTGGACTGTCCTGTAGCAGGTTGGCCAACTCCTGCGCCATGTACTGGTCATCGAGAAATATGTCCCGATTGTTGATGCCCACCCCAGGTACTGTGCTCAGGTTATTCAGCGACGCCAAGTTGTGGCCACCGTTTAAGCTGGAGTCAATACATGTACCAGAGGACAAGCTCGTGTCCATGATGCTATTTGGGTTTGGTGACAGCTGCTGTGGGCTAGCGTGTCTGGCATCGGTGTACGGTGGCGGAGCTGGCATGAACGCCGACGGCGACGTCTGTGGCTGAAGTGGACTCGGCGTCGACAGACTGCTCGTACCGAGGTCACCACTGCTACCTGGCGACAGTGTATCGCCGACAAACATTTCGGCCAAACTCTCACTCAACGTCTCAGTAAAGCCATCCGTGTGGCTGTATGTAGTGGTCTGGTTCCAAGGCAAAGGAGACATGGATGGTACTTGACCATCATGCAAATCAGGTTCGTACATGGACTGTATTGGCGAAAGGCGCCCACCGAGGCTGCTCGCATTTGAACTGGTCCGAGCGCGAAAGTCTTGTGGACTCAAACTAAAGGGATCGCTAGAATGACTGATGTCACTGTCGCCTAGTTCAGAACCCTTTGGGCTGTGGTCCACGCCCAATGCCCTTAACTGATCAAGTTTTTTCTTCACACGACTACGTTTCTTTTCCAATACTTTCGTGTCCATGCTAGTAGCTCTTCGGCGTGGACTCTTACCAGGTTTGGCGTCTGGGTTAAGGACCCACCATGAACTCTTTCCTGTGCCCTCATTCTGAATTCGCATGAATCGACTGTGCAGTGATAAATTATGGCGAATGGAATTCTGCAATCACAAAAAATACAGTATAAATTGGAGACAGCAACAAAAATAAGACAGTAATTTACTACATTCTATATACTGGAATGCACATAAGTCTTTGCACACAAATCAATGGCATAATACAATTTATATAAAAGATTTAGTCATATAAGATCGAAAGTGAAATGTTTTAAGCATTAGGAGTAAAACAACCATCTTCAACAGTGGAAACATTACTGATTGTTGAACATTTGTACAGGGAATTTAAAATGAAAATCTGCAATTTCGCAAACAGACATAATCTACATTATGTTAATTACAACAAATGCCCAATTTACTGGCGCCTTGCTAGCAGGTGGTGCAATGCAAATTGTATTCTTAGTTATTTCACCATGTCTCTACATAATCGAGGACTACCAGCGCCACACAAGCAGAGGACATGGTGTGAACTCAGACAAGGCCACACTGTACATTTACAAGGAGCATATGCGAACAGAGCGACAGTTAGCATTTAAACAGATCTGATCGGTGAACTCAAGTAACATCTAAGCTCATAGGCAAGGCAGCTTGCCCACATCCAGCGCTGACAATAGCCTAGCAACGAACGCACAAAACCCAGTCTCAAAGAAGTAGGCCAAGGTGTTCTGGCTTAGAGTAGCCCCTATGGGCTATCTATCTATACACCACCACCACCCTCCCTATACCAGACATGTGACAGGCATCACTCCAGCTACCGAATGTTAAGAACCTGGACATTCTGGAATATTATGCAGTACTATCTGAGGTGAAGGTCACAGCTTCAGACAACCCTTGTAAGAAATTAGTGGCCACACGCGCGCACACAGACATTCCTGCTGCCGGCGTTATATCTTTCACAGTTAAAGCAGAGTTCCTTAACCCAATCTACACATACAAATGAGCCAAATAAGTGGGTCATGTACTAATTCTAAATGTGTTTCGGCCATTTTTATCCCTCCTAAATTCATCAACAGTTATGTGCTAATCGGCCCCCGCCCCCCCCCCACCCCATAATTGCCACTTATCTAGCATCTCAAAGTACACTAGTCACACATCAGGGAGAAACTGTATTTTTTCCCACCTGTTATAACTTATACAGTATCTAGAGCGATGATAAACCCTAATGCTAATTCCCTGGTCCTGATCATGAAAACATTGAGACATCAGCCCCGCTAGAACCAAATCAGAACTACATAAATCAGCTCATCTGCAATACACCCTGTCTGCCAACCGTCAAAGCTCAGGAAACAGGAAATGATAACATGGTAAAGGGTAGATCCCAGGGCAGTAACTCTATATAGAACTGACTACAGGTAAAACAAACTCTGCCATCTGATGCCGCAATACTGTAAAAGTGTACCTTCTTTCATCGCCGATTCTGCTCTTTTGATGACGTATTGCTCTCTAAGCTACATAATACAGACTAGATAGTGTAGGCTATAGCCTGGGCGGGCGCCCATGGCGATAAAACATATACCCAGGCTAGTATTAAATGGTAAAGGTTAGTGGCCGCTGATAGAATTAGCTACATATGTTGCTAGCAGTCAGAGGTATTGACAACATAATATATATTTGCGCTTAAATCAGGCAAATGTCACTTAATCCCCAACAGCCAACTGGAACAAACTGATAACACACACACACACACACACACACGCGCGCACCTCTGAAAACCAGGTCCTGGAAACATCGACTGAAATACCAACAGTTGATATACGACACTACAAACACTACAGATGGCTAATATTTAAAACTTTTAACAGATGATGGTATCACAGCCTGTTAGAAGGTTGTCTGAAGCTTTTTTTGTGTGTGGTAAATGTGCAAAGTCCTCTGATGGATAACCTCTTCATGTATCTCATGAACACTGTACCTAATCATGTACCTTTACTGTACAGCACGTCTAAATGACTTCTAGTGGTAAGGATGATTGAGTTGTAATTCCTAAGCAGGTATATATTTTCCAGTATTTGTGTATATTTTCCCCGCACGCTGAAGAACCGCTTAAAATGGCTTCAGGGTCTCCTTTTATTATGCCCAATACATTAACATGGAGTGCTATATGTACATTAATGTAAGTTGATTGCCACCATCAGCCAGATCAGATGGCTGTAATAGGTAAAGACAAAGACCTGACACTAGTAATCAACACTACAGGTAGGATAATGACACCACACACACACACACCAGTACCAGCATTGGTGAGTATAATGGTCGTATAAGGGCAATGAAAAGGCCAACACTGAGCTATTCAGAACCAAAGTAAATTAGAAAATTCACCAAATGCTGCCAACACAATATTTAAGTGGAGATTAGTGAAACCACATTTGGCAAAATGCCAAACTGAGGCCCTTAGCCTATACTGTACTTACAGAAGGTCAATTTAACCACATACTACACACACACACACACACACATATATATATATATATATATATAATAGTAATGCTATTTAGGCCAAGTAGAAATATAGCCAACTTTTATTACTACTTTCATATAACACTGTATATATATATATATATATATTGTTCAATCACAAATCACCAAAATTCAATAACATTACAAACCACATGTTAATGTGGATACACACACACACACACACACAACCACCCCTCCCCAATCCTGACGTTAGGCCAATTAAAAATGAACCCCCCCAGTCACACAAACACCTAGGTATATATATTGTATGAAGATACCAAATAGCACACCGTGGCAGGCATTCAATAACCTGTCAGACAATAGCACATTATACTAGAATTGATCTAGTCTACTGCTAACTATTGTTGCTGCTAACTAGACTGGAAAATCATTAAAAAACACCACCACCATAAAACCACCGAAACAAAATGTCACTGTATCAACCTGATTCAGGGAGAAGTGTTCGAACATAAACACTAACAAATACACTCCACTTGGTGTGTTTCATCGTTTTCAGTGTTGTTTTCCGTCCATTTAACCCAGTTGTGTAAATGGTTACATCAGCATTAACAGTACTTGATGTACCTTCTAAACTGGTGATTTTCCTAACCTTACTCGTTTTATCAAACTGTTTTCTTTAGTTTCTGATAATAATATTAACTGTCAGTTATGACAGGTGTGAAACTAAACTGTACATAATCAAGGCGAAATCATTGTTACTGTATCAGCGAGAGCGAGCGAGCGGGCGCGCGCGCGAGAGAGAATACGCATAAACAGCTGCGCGTGTGAACAAAGATACAGTAACAAACCCAGAGAAGTGTTTATTAACAAAATGTGTAATCTTAGAGATTACAGAAGTAAACATTACTTGTTTAAGCCCTGTCTAATCACCCCATAGGGTACTACACTACCTATGTGTTCAGTTTTCACCAACAATAAGGAGCTTACAGTACAGTCATTAGGAACTAAATATTCTGGGCCGGCATACAGGCAGCATAATTCTCGGAAATGGCATTTAAGAAAATACAAATATTCAGAGTATAGATGGAGGGGTGGGGGGGGGTTGGGCGGTCACGGTTAGACAGCAGTAGTGCTTCGCTAGGGCTGGAGTTATTGATTCAGTTAGCCTACCCAAGTGTACCGAGTGAACTATATGGCTGATACAGTTCTATACTGATAGGATCGTCCCATTCTACGGCAGACAGCAGTTATCACAATTTAAGTTTGTCAGTCTATTTGACAGGGCCAACAATCAATGTAAGGACAATACTCCGTAGCTGAGTACACAAAATAAGACAGCGTATGGTTAACAATAATTTCTAACTGAGCTTAGCCGATGATGGTAGAAGCTGGCTACATCTACCGTCAGCCGGCGATTGTGAAGATTTCTTACCAAAACCGATAAGCCGCAAACAAATGGAATATTGAAGACAATTGTTAACTGAGAAAATAACTCACACATAGTAGGACTGGCTGGAGTCAACATACGCTATATAAACAATACACAGAAACAGGTATATGATGAAGCCTAACAACATGTTATATTAGAGCTGACTGCAAACAGAACTCGAACAAAGTTACCTGCAAATCAATCACATCTACACAGTAGGCTAAACGAGGCTATTCAAACTCGAAACGTAATGAGACGAAGTGAAAGATCAAACACCTTTCACACACAGTCCAAACAGGTTTTGAACTCATGTGCTGACTGACTGTCTGCAGCCAACTATGATACCAGTTAGACCACAGACACACCCCACCGACAGACAGATAAAAATACTTAATCAATCAGATTTTATTCAGCAATATCAAAAATATTATCATTACAAGTAATCAAATAGACAATATTATTGGGGGGTCAGTAAGACGGTCGTCCAGTGATTTCCTTATACCTAGTAACAGGATGATAGACGGGTAAGGGAGTCACAGAATACAAATAAATAACGAAGCTGAACCAACCACACCGTCACACAATAACCTTAACAAGTTTTGTGTTATATTTGAAAACATTAACTTCATTTATGTCAGCTAATACAATTTAAATATTGATTCAGTAAGAGTGGTTTTATCCTCCTTTTAAAAAACATTTATTCCATATTACTGTAGTACATATGACAATGGCTAATTACAAACTATCATTTGTGTACATCAATCTGATTATATTTCTTTTATTTCACAGTAAATCTATAATCACCAAACAGTGATAACAGATTGGTGTTTATTAACATTTGTTTACAGCATGTTACATTTTTAGAAGTGGCTAATTCTATTTCCCTGCCTCCCATCCCCACCACCACCATCATCATCCGCAGGGATGAAGTCCAGAGAAGTGGAACCAAAATTCCCGGATGATCTTCCATGTTTTGTCTCCTTAGGGGGAGGGGTCTTTACTTCAGCGAGACGGCTGCGCTATTTTCGATGGTCTTGAGTCACCACATTGTTGTAAGTCAAGAAACTGTCTGATCTCTTAAACAGTTACTTATGAACCTTCTATGAAGGACTGAAGTCATGGTCTACGGTGAGTAAACCGGAAAACCTTCATATCTGACAGGAAGCTAACGATGGCGTCTTAGGTTATACAAATAAGTAACACAATTGGCCTTCCTCACAACATAAAACTCTTAGAATGTTCACAACATAAAACTCTTAGAATGATCACAACATAAAACTCTTAGAATGGTCACAACATAAAACTCTTAGAATGGCTAAACTGGTTCTGGAATATAATGAGAGAGACAAAACAACAACATTTGAATCGAATGCTCTAAATTAAAAGACTCCACTCTGTAGTATGATCACTGTTGATGTCCTTTAACAAGCATCTGAGAGGGAAAAACCTCCAATCTCAGCAGCTGATAAAACTAAAACACAACAAAATGCTTCCAACAACCAACAACAACCTGCTACCAACACCCAGGACCAAGTAACCCAATCACGTCTTAATCACGTCTGTTTAATAGTACTGGAATGAGGAAAATTCTCTAGCTTTCCACAGAACAAATTAATAACACACACACACACACACACACACACACATAATCAAGCTCAGCTAATGTGTAGTTTTTAAGCAGAGAAAGACTACATGTTTTTCTTTGGTGACACGTAAAACCAGAAAAATATGGAGTTTCTCGGGTGAAATGATTTCAAAAGCCATTACTGAGCCAGTAAATCTATCATATCTGACATACCTTACTTTACTGATACAGGCACAGAGTGGGTATTCCCACATTAATTGCTGACATCTTTCGGTTATTAATTACTTTGGGACAAAAACAATTCAAGCCATTCTACTGATGAGAAGAGATACGTTTATCGTAGAGGTAAAATTACCAAAAGTACTACACTGTACGTTGTGTAGAAGGCTGGTGGGCAACTGGTATTCTCAACTTTTCAATGCACATGTACACCACATGAAATAGCGAGTTCCGTGCATACACACACACGTGCGCGCGTGCACGCACACGGTTCATTCAGCTGTCGAGGACTACCTTTAAGGTAATCACAATATGTCTAGATAGTACAAGGTGAACGACGGAAATCCTTGAGGTCTAGATGCTGCACACTTCTATGACAGCTGAGAGCTACTCTAGAATTTGTACTCACATCATCTCAGAGAAGTAAAACGATATAAGAATGTATAGTAATAACAAGTTAGGGTATCCTACACAGTTGTTAAATGCAATACTGATATATATATATATATATATATATATTAATGTGATCAGCTTAATAAGCCATGCAAGATCAAAACTACTATTCAAAACATAACTAAAAGGCAATACACTTCACTTTCTAGGAAGGTAAAGTTTCATGACCCCGAATAAAATTAGATAAAATAAACTTCAGGAAGAAACAAAGGACTGACATCAAATAGATCTAGTTGTTGTTTAATGTATGTACCTGTCAGTGTGATATGAGTCAGGTTCTAGTAGTAAAAACCTTTTAGTTCATATCACTCCAGGGCAACATCTAATTTTTTATATTATTAACTGAATAACAGCATTTAAAACTTGTAGGAATATTAACGACCAGTTAGGAGACGTTTTCTGTATAAGTCAATTAACTTGTTATTTTGTATGACATTTCATAGGCAAAACATGTGTATCAGCGCGCGCCCGCACACACACACAGACGGGCGTGCGCGCGCACGCACACACACACACACATGCATGCACAACCATGCGTTAGTAACTTTGCATTGTATAATCGAGTCAGTGCAGTGTACAATTCACATAAAGACGCACACACCTGACATATAAGAGACATTAACAAATAAATGACAGTTCTTTGCTCCTCAAACCAAAGGCTAGAATCCATTGATCAACAATTAAAATTTTCTATCATGAATCTTTGAAGATCACCAAAATAAGGGTACTTATAATAATAAATGTGTTTCTAATTTTGATGGCAGTCAGCATAATACAACAGAAGGAACTAGAATTGATTTAAAATCAGTATACCCCCCCCCCCCAATCAAAGGTTGAAGAAAATTATTAATTAAATAATTAAATCAATTAACATATCTGTTGCTCGGATTATGAACAAATTTGAAGAGAAATATATATATATATATATATATATATATATATATATATAAAAACATTTCTAGGTAGTACCCTGGGGCGCCTCCATGGTCTAACTGGTAGTGTGTTGGACTACAGATCACTACCACCTGAGTTCGAACGTCAGCTTGTGCATATCTGAAGGGTGTTTCATCATTACCTTTGGAGGTCCCTCGGCCCAATTAGCCTACCTTGGGCACAAAAGTGGCCGTAAAACATCAATCATCATCATTCAGGTAGTGCCCTTAAGCATTAATTAACAGATTTAGGTCAGGAGTGTATAGTATTGATTTTCTTTATTACTGACCTTATGAAATATCAAACATTAATTGAATGTATGTAAGAGGTGAGTGATCTAACTGGGACTGGCTTGTTTCTAATAGAAATGGGTTCATTTATGAACACATTATCAGATTATGCCGAGGGTCATCATTGTTCCAATGTTCAATATTAGATAGTTTATCTTATCTTCACCAAATGGATTCCAAATCTGTAGGCCCCCCCCCCCTCCGTATGATAGTCACCATAGCAACTGTGCTAATACACTAATAAATGGCATGTTTAATGGTACTGATGTAAATACAAGGTTTTAAGTACTAAAGATGATGATGATGATGATGATAGAGATTTAACAAAGTACCAGTACAAGTTACAGCACCACAAAAATTTAAATAACATCAGTGTACCTTTAGCTATTTATAAGAAGTTATATATGAGTGATATAAATGGTAACACACACACACACACAAACACACACACACACACACACACATCTACAGTACAGTCAATATTATGTCCATTTTGCATCTATATATTTTATTGAAGTTATATGTGGTTAGCAAAGAACAGACTATTTATTTAGTAAAACTAAATTATATATTTTTTTTACAGTGGCGCAGAAATTGAAATAAATGTGACGCTAACATGAAAAGGAAACAGTAAGAAAAGGAAAATAAATACAGCTAGTAATCAAAATCATATGATAAATAAATGACTGACTGACTGCATCCCTCAACATCAGTGACATAATCAACCACAACCGTAAACATACTACGCCCATACATCTCCATTAATTTCGTCCATACAGGATAGCTATTCTCCCTTGATGTCAGCACACGATGGTCACTTTACTGACGGCTCACTTCCACTCGGACGCCTCATCAACCCAGTTCAGAGAGCTAGGCGAGAAAACCTCAAACAGACGTCCTTTCATTAGCCACGATCATCGGGACATTGTGCCACCAGCTAACATCCTATTGAGAGTCGGCCTCGCCAGACTGATTGTCGCCATCATCCAACTCGAGTCTGCCTCCGTTTAATCTCAGACAAATATCATCTATGAAGCCGGTGGTGTCTGAAGAAGCTTCAGCGTCAGCCAGAATTAGCAGCGGACAGAGGAGTCCGAGTTATTGGTGAGAAGAATGAGTGAGTCACTTAGCTGGAGAGCAATCGGGGTGCCGCAGTGTGTAACGCCTCCTTCCACCCAAATCACCTCATCGGGACAAAGCCGGATGTACATACCGAAGACAGTTTCTCCCGGTCAGCGGCTAGTTTCTCTATGAACCCAGTCTGTAAATTGTCACACCGAGCCTTCAGACAATCGGGTCTACATGGCGCCTGTTGTACACTCAACATGGCTTTAACCAGCCAGATTACCGATGGCGAAAGGCGTTCAGCTTCACAGTTGTCATGACAACCGACGGCCCAAGCCCTCTTCTCGGTTAGAATGGAAATGGATACATCAGAGACATATGTAATGTAATGTGTGTGTGTGTGCGCGTGTGTGTGTGTGCGTGCGTGCGTGCGTCCGTCATCTAGGTGATAGTAATTTGGTGCGTACATATTCCTACAGGGCAACTAACTGTAATTCAATGTCCATTAAAAGAGAATTAATAAAACCTCGCATCATTGTGTAACCATAGAAACGACCTTCTCTTATACTAGAAATCTACTTTATATAGACACGTGACAAACCAAACTTACAGTAAATGTGTGTTAAAACATTACAGGAGATGACTAATATTTTAGCGTTTTACTATAAAATCCCAAACAGTCGATTTCCTGCCTGAGCAGTTTTCTCTGAATAGATCTTAACAGTCTGTCATTAAAGGACCAATCTGCCCGAAGACACCAAATGCCAAGAGAAAGACCAAATATTGACAGTTAACAAATGTGACCAATATATAGGTTGTTTACCACGATGACACCTCAATCCGGCTACACACTGACAGAACGTTCATTACTAGCAGATACCCAGAACATTCAAGTTCAACATAAAGTAAACAGTGTCAAAAATTGCCATTCCCCGTCAGCATTAATGACAGGAGGCGTGGATGTTTAAGTTAAACTACAGGCAATAGACTTAGGCGGCGCCACAAAACTAGGTCGATAAAACAAAAGTAAATTTTGCGATAAGAACTGGAACAGTAGGAGGAAGTCAACTGAAACATCAGCCAGTAGTGTTTACATCCAAAGTACACGTTATAATAAACACCAAACTTATTTGTTAGGTTTGCACTAAAAACAACTACATTTGGGTTAATATAAGTGAATGACATCCCGGCAAAAATGGTCCTTTAGTGTGACCTCTTACCATACGTAGGATGATACAGTCAGTCAGTTTTAGAATATCCGCCCCCCCCCCACCGGGGGGGTGGGGGGTTAGTTGGAACGTGTCATCAAATATTAAATTATTAAAATTCTAAAACGATAATCCACAGGCAGTAAAATCTATCTCCCCCTCCTGCTACCTGATTCAAAGATCAACTACCTACGAGATCAATAAATGTGGCATCTTCAATGTATTAGTCGTCTTCAGTTACAAAAAGTAAGAGACAACCCGAATAAAAGAACCATCTTCCCAAGAGAAGCTCAAACAAGACAGGGTTTATGTTATACTGTCACCTTGATATTGCTACTTAAGTTATAATATAATGCTCACTTTGTCAATATTTGGAACACTTTCGCTTCTTGCTCAGGGACCATAACGTCTTACACAATATGAAGCTGAAATAAACTAACTATAGATTCCGGAATATTAATTCGTCATAAATATCACGTGGTTTATCATCATCATCATCAGGGTAAAATCAATTGAAAATATATAATGTGATCATTAGAATTTAGATTGTCGATGCGACAACGACAACATCAGCTGAACATCTATATCCCGTCTGTAAGTTTTTAACACAGGAGAGAATAGGGTTGTTCATGTTGGGTTTATTAGAGTTAATTGTTCATAACTTCGCCTGAGACTAGCTGGGAACATTAAATTTATTCTCCATTGTGGATAACACGTTTCAAAAGTACAGTCCAAATCGTGATACAACGTTGAAGACACTTGCGTAAATAAATAGCTGCAAGCCAACACAGTAATGATTTAACAACATCACTACACATAATGATTGACTAAGAAAAGTTGAACTACCTCCCAGCCTCTCAAGGCTGATGTATAACTAACAGATATAACTGAAGACACAAAACAATAAATGGCACAGATTAAGCTCGCCCAATTTGATCATTAGTATGTTTACATTAATGATTATATCAACACCATCCCACTAACCCAAGATTTCAAAGAAATGTTTCATCTTTCTTTACAAAACAGACAAATCATAATCCAGGTTTTATTCATGATCTGTGGCTGAAAGTAATTTAAACGCGAGACCGAATCCTAAGGATGTAGATAAAGGAGTCGAGGCAGTCTACACATCGCGCTGTCGTTCATTCATACCAAATAACAAAAATTTGATACAATCTTAATAAAAAATAATTCATCACCATCAGTTATCATGCTTCAACAAATATATAATTTGACATTCTGTAAGCTGACTTCACATAGAACACAGCCCCACATCCCTCCCCCACCAAAAAAAAGGAAGGCTGCCAAGACTTGAATGATGTTTTTAAAACATTATTTCTCTGAATCGATGAAAAAAAGATAACGCAATATGTCATAGCTGTATATGAAACACCGAGAAAACAACTAACTGGGATATCTCGCCTTCAGTTTACATCGACATGATATCTCTTGCTGCTATTACTCATCTCCTTGTCTAGTATTTATTAAATGTCATCAACACTATTTGGGAAAGAGAAGGCTGCCAGATCAATAATATTAAAAAAGTATTAAATCACAGCACAATTCACTTAACCAACGATGACCATGTCACAACTCGCCTACTCATAATGGTCTTAACCTACAGTGACCATGTCACAACTGGCCTACTCATAATGGTCTTAACCTACAGTGACCATGTCACAACTCGCCTACTCATAATGGTCTTAACCTACAGTGACCATGTCACAACTCGCCTACTCATAATGGTCTTAACCTACAGTGACCATGTCACAACTCGCCTACTCATAATGTTCTTAACCTACAGTGACAATGTCATAACTAACCTACTCATAATGGTCTTATAATCAATAATAACCAAGCCACAACTAGCTTACTCATAATGATATTAACCAACAAAGACCATGCCACAACCCACTCACTTATGACAGGCCACTGTCGGTCTCAAGTACACCTTCAAAATATGCACCAATGATCAATTCTCATATTGATTAAATTATATTTAATCCATTTTTATGTTATATTTATGTATGCATGTGTGTGTGTGTGTGTGTGCGCGCGCGAACACACCCACCCACACCCACGTTCTTGCCTCATATTTCACAACACCACCATATTGTCTAAGTAGGTCAGTGCTTCTTTGATTGTCTAGGTGAGTAATAAAAAGTAATAAATGGTGTATTGTAGATAGAGATAACACAAATAATAACTGAGAATTTATCAACAATATCAAAGTCCACTCTTAGTCTAATATACCGAGAGGTTAAAGGTACAAATTAAACACTGTATAACTAAGTTAAACCTGTTATAATTAACAGAACTAAATGATTTTAGTATCAAGAAACTTCTCAAAAACCATATATGTATATATATATATATATATATATATATATATATATATATGAATTAAAAACTCCCCAGTGAACCTATGAAGACAGTGAGTTACTTATTTATCGCAAAACTAAGAACATCACATGCGGACAGGGTTGGGGGGAAATCACGATTTCTTTAAAATTTAAATAAATCATATTTTTTTATTTAAATCAGATTTTAAAATATCAGTTAGATTTTGTATTTAAATCGGCGACAAACCTCTGCATTTCTTTGCCACATTTCTTGCACAATGCCTAACATATTGCTTTCCCCAAAACGTTAGTCTTACCAAAATATAACTAACTACACACAACCCTAATTTCGGCCAGACATTGTGAAGTTAACGAGCGTCAATATATACTGATAAAATACACAATACTGTAATCTCAAAGTTGCAGTTAGGTTTTTGTTTCTGGCATGTATTCAGCATGAAATAACTGTCAATGTTGAATCTACGCGAAGACCTTATATTCCAATTCTAGCTAAACACTAACTGCTTAACATTAACTTAATCATACCCTAAATGTATAGAAAAGATATGACATCATATGTCTCCACATTTATCACACTGATGTAACATTTAACACCTATTATGTTGATCACTCAAGATCACCCTACCGGTAACAATAGATTTGGGAGATTAGTATAACTTGTCAGACTACAAGGTGTTGAAATCTAATTGCAAATTAATTATATGTAAAAATAATTATCTAACATAAGTAACAATTGATTTTATATAGCGTTTCAATTTTTTTTGGTATTTAATCAATAAAAATAAATGCAATAATCATAGAAAATCAAATCAGTCACAAAATCAATAAACCATAATAATAAAAATGCATGATTTTTTTACAGTGATTACAATCATGATTTACATCAAACAACTGCACATTTGCCATATAGGGGTTTGGTGAAGGAGGTAGTCTCTAATAATATGACAGGTTTTATTGATACATAAAATAAAACATCACACTGGAGCTTCTCCATATAAGTCAGTATTCCTAACCACAGCGCTCTCTCAAAATAACAAAGATCAAAGGTTTCATTCAAAGAAGATTCAGTAGCATCATTGACTTTATTTATCATTCAAAATAATGTCAACATTATACCAAATCTTGGTTTAATGATGACAACTGTCAAAACTTGACTTCTACAAATACATCATCAACTTCTGAATAGAAATGTTCACTAAATGATAAACACATCAGATTATATATGACAATGATCATCAAAAGTGGCACAACTTTATTACATATTTATTTTACTATACACCTGTAAACAAATGACAAAGGTTGTGTAGTCTTCGTAATGGCTCTTGTTTAAAAAATAACCTAAGTTAGTAATATATATATATATATATATATATATATATATATATATATGGTTATTGTCCATCATCATTTATTTAACAAATAATCGCAATAGGAAATGGAACACAGTGTTTGGGTGCCTTCTCGGGTCAAGGTCGCCGAAGCCAATAATAAACCCATTCATTCCTGATGATGGCGTCACATAAATGTCATACATCACTAGACACAAAGACTAGTCAGTCTGTCTGTGTGTGACATTTCTGGTCACTTTACACATAACTCAGGTGTAGCTTATAGTTCTACCCTGGTTGAGATATTTTACTTAGGTAATCACACACACACGCACGCACACACGCACACACACAATATCTTAACTATTTTACCACCCAACATTTAACAAAATAGGCAATTCTTTGCTTGATTGAAAACATTATATATAAAATATATATATATATATATATATATATATATATATATATATATTCTTCACATAATAGTTGTCTATATTGAGTGACATCAACTATATTTTCTATATTCAGTGACCAGCCGTGTCCATCTTATTCCCACATTTAATCCCCTCTTCATCAACTAGTCTTCATCTAGGGATGATATAAAAACTACCATACTACCCTTCAGTCTGTCAGCTTCATTACACTTGGTTACATTCATCAGACATCACTCATCCCTAAACTAAATGACTTTATAATCTTCCTGCTCTGTGCTCTGTATGTCCTGAATACATTAACAAGCCAGGCTACATTTTACGGACTCAGTTGGGTTATATTCCTGATACCATAGGAGGATCTCTCAGAGGATCTGAGACCAGCTGCACTTTGAGAGACGTGTTTAACGCCCACACATACATGATGACGGGTTTAACCTTTACCGAGTACTTATTTACAGAAACATTCGCAGTAAAAGGTGTCCTTGCTTCTCTCCATAATTGAACTGAATGATAAACCTGTATCTAACACTATCACATTAATAACGAACATATTGTGTTCTCTACCGGATCAAGTTTAGTTTTAAACTCAGTGGATAACATTATACGGCTGCGTCTAAAAATCCTTATACAACCATAATAAAACATAATATATCAGTGTCAGTTAGCAAGCAAATATTACACTTAACATACGTTTTCAGCTGATCTCTAAATAAAAATATTGTTCCTATCATAGATGTCCATCCCGATATGCATAATTAATCTATTGTAATTAAAAATACGGTATTCACTGAATGCTTCGCTTCTGTGACCCAACTTAGATTATTTGTAGTCAGCACTAACAAACCAAATATAATCTCTACATAGTCCAAATGGCTGTACCTACTTATCAGATTATTAGAAAGCTGATGGAAACCAGATCATTTTGTTCATATGTACTAAGTATAAATTCCCTAAAATGAGCTTGTTTCAGTGATCAAGAGACACTGTATGAGAATATCCTCTTCTGACCCAAATTTTACTTGTTTAGTTTTCTATATATGGCAGCAATTACTTTGCAATAACTTCTGCTTTAATGAACGAGACTAAAACACACGCATAGAAATGTAAAGATTCGCTTTCATCATGGATATGACTAAGTATAGTAGAGGTGATATAACAGCTATTACTAGATATATTTAGGACAAATGTCAAAATTTTAAAAAAAAATTAAACCAAAGAAAATACCAAACTATGATATTATAGGACATTTTCTCTCTCGTTTTTTATGAGCTATTATGGTTAAAAAATATGATAACAAAACTTCAGCTACTGATAATTATATGTGGGCCAGTAGATGTTTATATATATATATATATATATATATATATATATATATGGAATACATTAAACTCCAGGTGCTGGAATACAAGAATGAAGACCCTTAATTAAGTGAAACTATGGATATTTCTTGCAGGAATTATGTAAGAATAGAAACCACTTTGATGATATTTAGATATTTGTTTACAATAAATATATTACGAATTAAACAGAAACTTACATATATTACATTATAGGTCACAAAATCTACATCAATTAGCCACTTAACAAGAGCATCTCATAAATTTTGCAAGTCTCAGATCAGAATTCAATTTTTCAGTGGAATATATCCAAGACACATACTGAAAATATACCGGAACTCTTCCATTTTGTCCTTAGTCAAATACGTTATCTAATAAAAAGTGTGCTCAAGACATTCAAGATGAGAAGAAAAACAAACTATTTTCTATTGTTGCTTGTCTAGGTGTGCATGTAATGCAGAGGTGAGAATTAAAGGCTGACTGGAGCTTCCCCCAGTGGCGTTAAATGAAAAAGCCACAAAAGGCTGACGGCATATGTGTATGTATGTGTGCGTGTGTATTAGCCTAATTAAATTTCTTTTGTTCAGTGTGTCTACCTTTGTTTCCAGTCATACAACACAAATCTTCCCAGCAGTGATCATTAAACATATACACTAGCTAAAAATTTACTTGTCATATTCTGAAATGAATAAGCTAGCTTTAATAACACGCAAACAAAAGAAAATGTTTTAAGATCATGTTAATATCATATAATTTCCCTGCCAGAGTAAAAAAAAACAATCTTTATTAAAGACAGCAAATTCCTCTCTATCAAATCATTTAACAAAACATTCTTCTGCCATTCACAGAAGTGGTTCTTAACACCATTAAATATAAATGTGAGAGATCTGGTAAACGTAGAGAATTCTCATCTCTATGTCATATTTTAAACACGAGATTAGAAATGAACCTATTATAAATTATTGGAAATAAAGATAACATCCTTCACCTCAGTATTGAAAATGACAGACCAAGTTAAGGCCTATCTATAATTATATAAGGATAAAAATGAAAATAAACTGCTCATTTTAAAATCTATTCTAGTAAGTTATTAACTGTTTGTTGTTGTTGTTGATTACTACATTATATCATGGTGAGTGAGTTCTTTATTTAACCGTGGCACTGGTCAAAAGGACATATAGCCCTGAGAGAGAGGGGGGGGGGGAGGTTCTGCGGTAAATTCCATAAACACAAGTTGGATTTTAACTCACAACCTAGAAGTTAGCAGCACAACAACAATAAGCATTGTACTATCAGAGCTACTTTTATTCTAAAATGTGAAGGATAAGGAATATTTTCCCTGATAACTTATACATTAAATATGAAAATCACAACCCGGGTGGGAAATAAGTATCTGGAATAAAGCGGATCCTGAAGAAGGTAGAAGGAGATTATATGAACTGCTGCACTGAGAAAATTACTCTATTTCATAACTTTGTACCAACAACTTAAATCACAGATAAATTCCGAGAGTGAATTAGTATTATTAATATTATGATATAATATTTATCATTACATAACATCCCATTTTCGCACTGTACCCAAATTCTAGTCTATCTGTGTGTGCATGTATTTGCGCACGCCGCTAAGTTTTTAGATACACATAATAAACATCTTATCCTGTGGATGTATATATGCTAGTTTATGATGACACGTTTGATGCAGTACCATCTGCATCCTGTCAGTCATAACCATGTTAGTAAGATGGAGACAGGAAGCCAATTACATGTATTTAATGCAGTATAAGTGTTAAATGGTCAGAGGGCATTATCTGGCTGTCATATTACTGACATCCTGACTGTTAAGTGGACAGTAATATACCCAGTTAGATGTCATTAAACAACCGGTAGAACTAGAAGAGAGGTGATAAGTGGGAACAATGTGCAATTCCACTGCCAGTTAACACAATATATACACTACTTACTCCAGGTATCAATTAATGACAAAGCAGCTAACAATAATTCAAGGTCGGCACATTCAACATCCAGCAAATAATATATATCTGGTGATAGAAGTCCTACAGTTCTCTTTCTCACTCACGTGATTGGTCATTCAGTTTGGCAATTAACCTCACCAGACTAATACACCTTATACTATCACTGACAGCTCTCACAGGTAGTGTATACAAGTTTTAAGAAATAATTTTCTTATGAATTGTGTTACCCGAATTTACCTTTTTGGCCATTCATCAATTACGGGGAGGATTGCTTTTACTGCAAACAGTGGCCAAATAACTACAAAGTAATATTAACACAAGACGTTCGCTCTGCTCACTCAACAAACATTTAATATAAAATAGTGTAACACTGAACAAGACTGTGGCTGTTCGTAGTTATTTCTCTACACCTCTCAGGGCAGGTACTAGACAAAAATAGTAGTATTTCTGGTCTCTACTAGTTTTGCTCATTGTTGCATTAGGTCTATAATAGACTCTCTCTCTCTCTCTCTCTCTCTCTCTCTGTGTGTGTGTGTGTGTTTGAGAGAGAGAGCTCACTTTTGTGAGATTGTTTCTTTAAAGTAATACTTACATTCAATTACTTTTTTTTTAAACATTACATGGTAGGCTACATGGGCCAAGCGACCTCTAAAGGTAATGAGAAGGAGTGAAATAATCTTCTCACATAGCCCAGCCGGGGTTTGAACCCAGGTGCTATAAATTTCTGGCCAACTGTGCTACCAGCCATGCCATGGAGGCCCTACCGAAGGTTGGATAAAACATATCATAGACACAGGTAATACTGGGATTTGAACCAGCACTTGGACGTCTGCAACACAGTTTACTACCAAATACAGTATCAGAGCTCTGCTCGCTTTAACCAAAGCAATTCAATTGAGTATATTTCCTAGCCATTTTGTATTTGTCACTGAGAATAGCAGCATACTGTGACCAGGTGTCAGGAACAAATAAATTACTGTTATATCAGGGTTTGGTCAATCACCCAAGTTTTGTTTGATTAGAAAACACGTTCTCTTTATTTCACTTCAGTCAAAACACCATACTGAACTTAGCAAAATATTTGGTAAATAAATTATCGGCATAATTAGTATCAATCCAAGTAATATATTAAATGTCCCATTACATAATGCCATGCCGCTGTGTGACACACTTAATTGGGATATCACACATATGGTTATTGTAACAAATCTTCAACTGACTGGAAATCGAATGATATGTTGTTATACGGCATGGATGATAATAAAATCAATTAATCACAGCCAGTATTAATGGGATAACAGAACCTACATTAAGCCTTTATTCAAATAGAGATATTGATCAAATGGGCAGCCATACACTTACATGATTCATAATTACGTGTGACAAGCCCTCACCTGAGAGACGTTGCAATAAAATGATATCTTAAATATACAGGCTTGAAATAATGAAAAACTATCTAGCAATTCTTTAAAATATACGCTGATACACGTATGCGTACAAGCGCGTATGCACGCACACGCACATATATAGAGAGATATCATATGCACCTGTTCTCTCAATCTACAGTATTTAGAGATATAAAAGACAATAGTGGTTTAAGATAACAACAATGAAATCCAGGTATTCTCCACCTATCTTGGCAAACATCAGCCATAACCTTAACACCATCCTGTCACAGCACGTTATCTCATTTACTTTTTACAGTTGTGAAGCTTTTACAGTCGATACAGCTGGTCTGTAGTGCAGTTCAGGTTTTGTTTTATGAAATACCGCCATACCAGAGTGCTACTATAGTATACCAAAATTACATCCAATTTGCACAGCTCATTGGCAGCCATTAGCAAGCAAAACCATAAGGTCTGTATTAATAAGGAGAAAAATCAAGCCGCCAATTTGGGAATGGTGCCAACAGCAAAACTTGACAAGACAAACATGGCTTGTGTTAAAAAAAATGTAAAGATTATCGTGACAGTGAATGTGCTACAATATGGCACCATGATTAACATGATTACGGGGTTAAGAAAGGTGAGTGTATCACCTTTCTAACATCACAAAACATGTCCACACCAAAGATAGACACATCTTACCATGTTTTGCTCAGAGCAGTCATATTCTAACATATCAACCAGGGATCATTTTTACTGTGCAAAAATATATGACATGCACATTAATTATAATGACACCCTCTCTCTCTCTCTCTCTCTCTCTCTCTCTATATATATATATATATATATATATATATATATACATTTATCTAAGTTTCATATAAATGTGTACAGTAATTCCCCAGAAAATATTCTGTTCTCTATTTCTAATTACAGCTTTTAGTAACCACTCATCAGACAGTTTATATCAGTGATGGTTACTTGTATTGACAATAAGAAGATAAACAAATCTGACGAAGATGTAAGCTGTGACATCAAATGCTCAGTGATCGCCTCCTTTACAATAAAAAGGCCAACTTTATATTAATTTTAACCACAGCGCTTAAGTCACCCTTGGGACATATAGTTAATGGGTGACTCTCAACGGAAACAAATCCCACAACCACAGACACAAGACGGATTCTAACCCGGAACCTGGCCGTTTACAGCGCAATGCTCTAACCAGTAGTTTTGTCACTTGGTAAGAAGCACGGTCTGTGTGTTGGGTGTTTTAGGATCCAGTAGCATACAATGATGCTCTCATGGCTTCTATCCTGACGGCCTTCCATTAATATACGGCTTCAACTATCATATTTCACTTAACTCCGACCATGTCAATCTTCGAGTTTATTAATTACATACACGTTTGGTAACATCATAACACCAATTACCATGAGACAGATGATTCCAGCCTGGAAGAGTAGTTTGGTCATACAAGTTCGTCATAATTACTGATACAAAATGATTCAAAAGAGAGATAACTCATTGGAAAACAATCAGAAGACACACTAATCAATGCCGAGTCTTTATCTCGTTTAGCATAAACTGTAATACTGTCAGCATCCTGACTTAGCACATCATATATACATCATAAGTAACAGGCGCATTGTATCCAATAGCCTCGGTTTTGGTCACACTTGGGAAATACAGCTGAAGGGCTTCTGACAACGAAAACAAATCCCACAAACACAGGAATGAGCCAGATTTGAACCCACATCCTGGTAGTTTACAGTACAATGCTCTAATGGCTATGCTATCGGAGTGCCCTGGTCACCAAATAAGATGGTCATATATTCTTTAGTATATAAATATACCAATCAGCTGTGTATTCTTTAGTAGTAACGGTAGTCTGTATCCTAAACGTCACTACAGCTTTATTTCCTATTTGACACCATACACTGATAAATCCAACACACGACAGCGTCACCAATCTGCCGTTTAATATCTACAACCATCAAAATTGACTCAAACCACAAACTCTTATTTCTCACCCAAATACCTATTACATCAATGTTTAAGAAATGTTAAATAATATTATGAGTGGTGTTATCTATGAACTTCACATTTTTGTAAAAGGGCAGACAACTCAAAAATTCTGTAGCTGCTTCCTCCAGAAATTGGTTTATACTAATTATAGTCAAAATATTAAAAAATATTTTCATTAGATCTGATTAACAAAATTTGAGAAAACGAAGCCTTGTCCCAAGTTCTGTTGGAATAAGTTCAAACTGATTCAATTGACAAAAAATTTACATATCAATCAATACCTCACATATATTTATGTACAGCTAAATGATTCCTCAGCTGTGCTGTAATTAGACAGTTAATATTTCAATTAGCCAGTTTGACCAAAACCAGACATTTTGATTAGGCAAAGTTCGACAAATTTCATTTATCAAAATTAACTTTATTAGAACAAAGTATAATTTTTGTTTGGTATCCTGCACAGTGTGTATGTGGGGGTGGTGTGATAGGTAGTGGTGTAATTCGTTCTGAGATTAAGATACAGACTAAAACTAGAAGCTTCTGAACACTGAACTGTTGAACGTCGGGTTTATAGTTTCTTTTAAAGTTGATTTCCCTCAGTTTACACTTTCTCAGAAAAAAGGTTTCATCGATAAAGTTTAGTTTACTAAAATCCTTTCAGAAGAGTTATTCTGTGTACTGATAGGGTACCGCCTTTCTGAGACAGATAATTAATATTGACCAGTCAATGAAATTATCTATACTTTAAATGTTGGGGGGGGGATTTCTGTCATCAGTAAGTTGCATCCCACCTAAAAGACAGTTGATGTGGCAATCTTCGTTACATCATTTACTAACAAGTAATTACTAATATAACCAACCTAACCTAGAGTAGTTTATAAATTCTTTCCATTACAATAATTGATTGTCAATGTAACAGTTAGTACTTTGCTTCTCAGATACAACTAGATCACTGAATCGGCTACAGATGTTGGGGTCTGCCTAAAACAGCTGAAAGACCAATAAAACCTGCAATGTTATAACTTATATGTTTTACCAATGTCTGTATCCTTTAATAAATACAAATTAGGATTATTGATTATGAATGCTCTACACACAATAGACAGGTTCCACTACCAATGTGCCATCTGATGAGAATGATAAGAATTAAGGTATTGGGTAGTTAGTGACCTGAAACCTGTGATGTCACACAACAGTTTCCACAATCTGTCAAATGCTCAATCTCAAACAGCAATCATTAACAAATATAAACAAAAATACCTTTTACATTTAGTACACTTCCTGTATGTAATAGTCACCAAACATTTTTAAAAGTTTGTTAGATCAGAAAAGTGATTACATTTACAGCCATTTTCAACTTTTCATTGTTTGAAACCGTTAAAAAACTGTGTTCAACAAGATTATATCACACAAAATTAATATTCCTAACCACTTATTCCTAACTTCTCCTAAAACGACTAATGCGGGAGACTTCATTTTCGTACCTGGGGCCGTCAAAAGCTATGGCTTCTAATCTACATTTAATGGCTCATCCCCTCCCCAAATGTTATTAGGTACATGTATTTATGCAGATAGCAGGCTTTATAAAGGTGTAAACTGTGGGCCCATTCAGCTACTGTATCTATCATCTATAATCCAAGGCAACAATTACGTGCTCAAAATAGATCATAAACAACCAATATGTCATTATTAACTAAATCCACCGTGTCTTATTAATTGGTGAGAATGATGACGTCTTAACAAAATACACTTATTAACATAGATTAGATATATTCCATATTGTCGGAGGTAAGCTACTATTACAAACTAAAACTTTTTTTTATTACACTTACACAGCTCCTGCCGGTATGGGATTAAAGATCCGTTAAGAGAGCCTTTGAGTATTTTATAGGTGTCATTGATTTATGGAATAAACTGGTTGTTTTGTATTTGAGGAATCAAGTCACAAACACAATCAACTTTTCCTCTGATGTCACAAATAATTATATTACATTCAGATAGCTATCTGTAAAATTTAAACATTCAGAATAATCCTATTGATTTTGAGACATACAGTGGTCAGTTTTACCATTAACCTTCCATTTATCAGCAGCATTCCCATTTGCTCAAAGTTCATTTTCTTTCAAAAGAAACCTACTTTTGCCAGGGTGACGTAAGAAATGGATTTCTTCTATAAGGAATTGGAGAAACTGGTGGATGTTGCTGTAAATATAAATGTTACTGCTTTACAGCCACCTTTCGGCACAAAGGAGGCTAAATGAGTTGAGTAACCTCAAAAAGTAATGAGGCCAAGTGAAAGATGAAACTCTTCAGAACTTGAATGCTAAACATAAGCTTTGGGGATAACCAAACGAGCAGATTTAATATTAGTTATTGCTAAATGACATTTTCTGTTTTAATTAGATTTGAAACTATAGGAAAAAAAAGTATCTTATTCTCTTTTCCGTGAATACCTTTTTCAATATTAAATGATGGGTGATTCTTACACTAGTTTATATTTAGTTTCATAATGTTCAAGTGCTTTAATCACCAAAGCCTTTATTTAAAATATGAAAGGCACAAACCATGTTCTTTTATTATATAAACAACCCAAAGAAGAGATTTATGCATGTGCCAAAAGAAGCCATTTTCCACATGCTATACAGGTCTGGGAGTACGGATTCAGTATCATAACTCACACACCACTTTCCACATTTTACCATAAATATAACAACCAGGCTATTAATGAGCAATTCAATCACAATGAAATAGATGTCAATAGAAAATCTTGAACGGATGTAAGCTTACTTGTAACATTAGAACAACGCACAATGTAATTAGTATGTTCTATATGACAAAGGCTCCACATAAGATTCTATTCAGGGAATTTTGTTATTGCTTGCACATCAAGACCTACGTTAAGAAAAGTTCAAAAGAATGCTGCTGAAGTCATGGAGCATGTCTTCACTGAATAATCAATTAACAATAGTATTTAATATGATGCATGAGTTGCCTGGGTCATATTTGGTAAAGCTGAGCATTACTGAATTAGTGTTTCACAAGCTGCATTACCACGGTGCTCACATTGTGCACTGAGTGACAGCTTCCCCTATTGACTGAACATTACTTGTGAGTTGAGCTTTGATTTGAGTTATATATATATATATATATATATATATATATACAAGGGGCATTTGTAGAATTTACCAAAAATAGGTTTATAGCTCCACAGAAACATACTATGTTTATTCATACCATTACATTTAGATTTTACCTTCTAGGGTAAGATTACATTCACATTATTATAATATACTTCATATCTTTATGTACATAAATCTTGTTGGAAATGATGGAATTATTATGTTTTCTAAATATTATGTATTATTGTGTTCTAAATATATGTTTGGCATGTAACATCATGTATTTGCTAGGTTTGAAATAATGCTATGTAATTTATTATTTTATATATATATATATATATATATATGTGTGTGTGTGTGTGTGTATGCAGTGTATACAAATGTTTAGGCTACAGTGAATGACTACCTATATGATGTAATTATGATTCTGTAATGTTATACTTTGGATAAATTTATTCCAGATTCACTTTTCTCTACATTTATAATAAATAAATTTTATATTCTACAATGAAATATATAGTATAAAATAATATTATATATTAACTGCTGTCGTGTTTGGGGAATGGCAATAATTATCAGACTAGCAACATATGTAAAGTGAATGATCAGACAAGGCTGCTTAACAAATCCTGATAAGTGGAGCATCATAAAAGTACAAAGATGGTAGTTGACAATGCTAATTAAAAGACACTTTAAGCAGCTGTACCAAAAAGTATTAATAAATGTATTATATTATAAGAATTTTATTATTTACTTGTTATTAGTAAATTATCAAGTAATGGTTTTATCATTACTGCTAATCCCACTATCTTCTGCTGGCCTAGGTAAATACAGAACAGTGCCCATAATACACACACTCACACACATATATATACATATAAAGGGTTAGAAGCTAATTAGAATCCACTGCTAGTCAACAGGACTACTAACTTGAACAAATATACTAGTCCTCACAGTAATTCACTAGTACTGACTGTGCCAAATAACGTTTATTTCATAATATGAAGTTGGATAGTGGTTATTGTAGCATTATAAATGCACTTAAAAAGTCTATTTTGAAGAAAACAAACTGCAAGTCATTGGTAGATGATTTCAAAAGAGCATCTGGTTTCAACTGCTGAAGCCTGGAGGAACCTAAGTTTGGGTCCAAATGACTCCATTTCTGTCACCATATGAATTGGGGTTAACATGGATGGAATTTCATGCAGTGATGACGGATAGTGCTGTTCCAACTGTCAGACATTTTCCCCTCAACGTTCACACAATGTTAACTGGTTAAAAACATTTTAAGCAAGGAGTATATTCAGCAGACTGATAACTGAAACAGAATGGCTATATTTGTTGATGCAGACCTTTCATTATTTTAACCTAATAATTGTATTGGCCTGCAGAAAGACTCAAACTGAAAAAATTTACTAATTCTGTCAATTTCTACTTGCCTTGGACAAACGAGCAACTGTTAATTTCAAACTCTGTATATATATATATATATATATATATATATATATTTTATTTCAAGGACATAATTAACATTTTCCAGGACATAGTATACAATATTTAAAGGTAACAAATCAAGATATGTGTGAAAAAGCATATCATATTTATAAAATCTATGACCAATTATTGATATTTTTATGGTACAGCCCCCCTCCTCACCCCTTCTAGCTGTCTGATCCACCCACTTCTATTTAAATTTTAACTAACATGGTATATCAAGACTATGCACAGGTACTCTTTTCTACAATCAAAGTTTTCTTTTACAAGCATAATGTTTATGTATATTTCCTGAATTTGTAAAATTCAAGGACATTTCCAGGACCTGTTACTTTCCAGATTTTCCAAGACGAGTAGGACCCCTGTCAATGACATCGTTAATCTAATCTTTTCGCGTAACATGAGTGACCAGATACACATTCATACATTAAGTTAAGTCTAGATCTATGACTATACGACTATACTAATACTCTCTATAGTATAGCCAGCAGATTATATACTAATATACTATATAGTCTAGATACTAAGATAGGGCCTATACAAGAGTTAAGAACAATACGATTAATCGGATAATAAATATGTGGTTACCACTACAAAAGATGACACCCACACAGTGTCACACCCGTCATCTGGTGAAATCAGTGACACAAAACGGGGCAATCTGACAGCTGACAGTTACCATGCCGAGACGAGCAGTGGGCACGTGACATGACAACCAACATCTGAACTCCGAGCAATCAGCCGAACTCCTTACCTTCCAACCAGCGGAACTATTCGTGTCACCCTTATCCTTAAAATATGGCACGTTCTGCACCATCCAGTCGTAGATCTGCGACAGTGTCAATCGTTTTTCTGGCGAACTTTCGATCGCTTTCGTGATGAGATCGGCGTAAGATAGGTTACCCCAAGCGTTCCTCCTAGACGACGATTTGGCCTTTAGACCCAGACTCTCCTTGCTGGTCACTATACCGCCATCAGGGACGGCGTCACCCGCCTCCGAACCCGTGGGTGTCGACCTGCTGTCCTCCTCCGACTTGACGATCTCTCTCGGACGGAGGGGCCAAGTGTTCGATCTGGCCCTGAACTGCGGCTCAAAGTTCGGATCCAGGTCTGGCATCTCCATTTGGTTGTCACTGCTTGGGACATGATGTTCCATGATTGGAAATAACGCAGGATCTCGTTGGCGAGACGAGACTTGACGCGGGCGCTCCAAAAAGGTGCACCGTACGCCAATGTCAGCCGCAATTTAAGCTACTCGCGCGTCGTGTCCGCCTATACGAATACTCGGGCTTGGAGCGGGAGACATCTGGCGATAGCTCCGCGTATCCCTTTTCAGTGAAAATAAACAAACGACGTCTCGGTTGCGAGTTTCCGTCGAGCCCAAACAATTGGAAAAGCCTACCGCAGCCACCGACACTCACCGAATTAGAACGAGGTTAGCCGAGGTAAGCGCCTGTGACGTAGCTAGTTACGGGCCCACAGCTCATACATATTTAAATAGGTTCATTGCTATGTGCATGTCATTAGCCCGGATTCGGGTAACACGGTGGGGGCAATGATCACCATAACAAATACTCTAAATATCTTTAAATTGTATGCGAATTTTACATTGTAGATTTCGACCATAATTACTAGTTTATTTAACGTAGATACTAATATGCATATAAGTTGTAAATTTTAATAGGCAGCGTTTCTTTGAACAAAGTAATGGTAACAAATTGCCCACCGTGATCTGCTCCCATTTCTAGGACACCGTTCAGTGCTTGTAGCTCGCGTATGTGTAAGCTGTGTGTGTGTGTGTGTGTGTGCGCTGTCCTCTTAGGAGGCTGATTAATCATGCGGCTCATTTTGGTTAATTTGCATGCTAGAGTTATAGCTCAGGTCAAGCTGGCAACAGCTGACTACTGGCTGGCCTTGAGTTGATGTTCATATGGCGATGACCGCTATGACAGATCTCTCTCTCTCTCTCTGTGTGTGTGTGTGTGTGTGTGTGTTACAGCTAAGGGTTGCGTTTGTGCCGCCTACGCGTGCGGGACGTAATGAATTCTCATTAAGTTTATAATCGGCCAGTTAGTGTTTTGGATACGTTCCAAGGATCACAGGACTCTATTTTGTGTTTCTAAATTTATTTTTGAGTTTCATCAAGTGGGCATCAACCACACTGACTGACCTATTGCTTACACTGATTACAACTCCTGCACTTCTGTTTGGTTTGTTATCATCTGACGTATATGACTTATTATACAAATAAAATAATAATAACAGATTGAGAAATATATCCTGATTTGGCCATATATATATATATATATATATATATATATACACACACGAGAGTTGTGTAGCTTACTATGTGAATTCCCTCACGAATTATTGAATGTAATACGAATAACAGAGGGAACATTCTAAAGTGTTAAGTCTATATTTGTGCAAGATAAATAGTGTGGTTAAGTATGGACGTAGAAAGAAGAGTTAGTCTATTGATACCGGACTGTCAGAAATTAAAAAGATTCAACTCATTTGTCAATTAAACAGATATGACCCATAATTCGGTAAATTGAGTTAACACATAAGATTTATTATGATCCATCATGTGACAATCAGAGTCACACCATTTCATGTATTTATTTGCTGATATCACTCATATAAATGAGGATGCGCAAAATGAAAATGAATAATACATATAGATAAGATCCTTTCAGATATACATATAAATACATATATACAAATTAAAACATATCACACATATTATAATACACCGGTGTACACGATGTACATGGACTCTCTCTACATAAATGTAATGCATCCATATGGAAAAGTGAAATGTTTATCACGTGATATACAGAGGACAGGGGAATATATAAAACTAGTAAAAGCGAAATGGGAAGGAAATAAATCCAATCAAAACCCAGATAAAGGAATGACTATGGAAATATAACAATTGAGGTTATATACTATATTATTATATATTAGAATGGTTTGGGTAGAAACTATACTGGATAATGTTCATTTATACCTGGATCATCAGGATAATGATTTGAGTACTAGGACCGACTCTACCTACCACTCCAGGTGTTGGAACTTTGATTTAAATCAACCAGAACACCGTTATCATTTATTGAAAAACAAAATAGAAACTGACAATTTTTATCAAACTTTCCACGTCCATTTACAGTTTATAATACACTGTGTTTGGTGGATGAGGCCAAAGACTGAATTATGGGTAGTCGGTACATAAGTACTAAACATGTAACAACATTACCGAGGTGGAGAAACAACTTAGGATACCGGATTTCTATTTGGTGTTTACATTTGAACCACCTTGTTCTTCTCGTCGGAAAGAAATATTATTCATTCTACATAAGAACTTAGAACTATGACTTGGTTCATATAGGTAGGATTTATTCAGTTATTCGAACCCAGAATAAAGCTGAGGTCAGCATCTGAGGTGTCGAAATGTTTTATATACAGGTTCTTTTGGACCACAGAAAATTACTGTTGAATGTAAACTGTGGTGTCAAAATAGTTTATGATATGTATGTAGCAAGTCACCATTGAACCACACGCACGTGTTGTTTGTTGCGAGCTGTGGTATCAAATGGTATGTTTTTACGTGCTTCCGCTTTTTGTACGTAGCCTGCATGTAGCCGCTTTCCTGTGGGCGTGACATATTTGTCGCGTACGAAAAGCGAATTACTGGTTCTCACAGGCTGATGAGTAGACCAGACACATGCTTAGGTATACGCACACAT
The DNA here is from genome assembly GCA_025642065.1 of Paralvinella palmiformis. Taxonomy (NCBI): domain Eukaryota; kingdom Metazoa; phylum Annelida; class Polychaeta; order Terebellida; family Alvinellidae; genus Paralvinella; species Paralvinella palmiformis. The sequence goes on from JAODUP010000841.1 coordinate 105,618, forward strand.
TTATCAATATGTGGAGGTATGGAACATTTAATATTTAGATTAATGTATGTATAGTTGTATTTATTTAGATTTATGGAGGTAGGTTTCGAAGGAAGTTTAGATATGTTGATGCTCTGTGCCTGTTGCCTCTTACTATGTACCATAAAACACACACACACCACACACACACACAACACACACACACACACACACACACAAGTACGAGTCGTTTATAATCTAAGAAATTGTTTGTGATTAGGAAAAATGGAAATGTTCGTATTTGATATCGTGTTAGATGATACACTTCTAGGTAATAAACGATGGACTATTCAAGTAATAAAGAGGTTCTTATATTTATTTAAAAAACAGACAACGAATACACAATTTAACATTCATAAATGTCGGATGTATTTACGAAATACAAGAAAATCTAAAATTTATATATCATGTAGATTAACCCGGATAGTTATCGAACACTTAACATTTCACAAAATGTCACGTTACAATAAACTGCTCAAACTTGTAACGGCATTATCAATAAAGATAAAGTGAACCACCTACGTGTTGATAAAAGTTTATATTATTTTTCAATATCGACCTTTATGGGTATTTTTTTAAACTATTTAAGCCCATTTCGGCAAGACAGAAATCGGACACTGCACCGTGGATTGGTAAATTATGTAATTTGTTAGCTAACTAATGTATTAATTTAGAACCACAATAAGCTGGCAACATACTAATGGCTTCGCGGAGAAATAGTAATGGCGGCAACTATGAACGGCTCTCGATGTAATGGCACCGGAATATTTCTCGGATAGTTCAGCTATTAGATAAGTTAGACTAATGAAACTTGGGTATTTTGCTTATTATATAATATAGATTTAAATGATTTTATTATAAATTGATTATATTTAATTACTTTGTATTTGTTTTCTTTCTTTTTTACTTGATCGCCCGCCACCCACTCCAGGGCTAAGAACCCGATTTTTGGTTATGTGTGTTACAGGTTGGGATTTGTTGGCGTTGTTATTGTGTAACTATTCGAATTTCCTTTTCTTTCTTCTGCTATAATTATACATATTTAGATAATTAATTATATTAATTATCAATGGCTTGCCTTTCGACCCGATGGTGGTAATACCATTTGTTTAACGAGGCGTCCACGTATTGGAAAGTATCTAAAGTAGATCAGATGGGAGTCTAATGCAAGTAATTTGACCGCTGTCAATAACACAATATAATGGAACGGCTATACAAAATTGTCTTATAAATTGTCAGTCAATCTGTAATAAATCTGATGAAATATCTGATGTTGTTAAGGATATGGATCTGGATGCTCTTGTCATTACAGAGACTTGGCTGACTGGTAATGTTTCAAACCCGAAAATTGGATATTCATTCCATCATGCAGCTCAGATTCAAAAGAAAGGTGGGGGAGTCGGCATTCTCCTACGTGTTTCTTTGAAGGGTGAAACTTGTTTGCGCGAAAGTTCCAGATTTCTTCAAGGAATTTTTGGAATTTGTTGACTCTCTCGCTATCAACATCTGTTGATTTGAGGTGATTTCGATATACATTGGGATATCCAGAAGAATGCAGATACCAAACAACTGGCTGACATTCTTAGACCTGCCAATCTCAGGCAGTATGTGCAAGATAGAACACAATGACATGGTCAAATCAAATCTTAGATCTTGTCATCTCCCGTAATGATGATAATAAATTTAAAGAAAAACAAAAAAATATTCTAAACAATTACAGACTTGTTTCAAATCTTACATTTTTATCTAAAGTTATAGAAAGGGAAGTTGTTTTCCATCTAAACAAATATTTAGTCAATAATAATGTTAATAAATCACTAGAGTCTGGATATAAAATTGGTCACATCACTGAAATAGCTTTTGTTCAGGTGAAAAATTATATTATGATGGTAACTTAGGTAAGTTAGCATTATTTGTTCTTCTGGACCTGTCTACTGCATTTGATACAGTTGACCATACATGTACTTTTCTCTAGTTTGAAAGACATGTTCGGTCTGTCAGGTGAAGTACTTGAATTGTGTCGATCCTATCTGGAACACTGTTACCAGAGAGTGCCTGTTCATGGTATTTTATCTGATATTCAGAATTTGTTATCTGGTGTACCACAGTGTTCAGTTCTACGTTCTCTGGTTTTCACAATGTATACGCGCCCTCTTGGGATCATTGTACAGCGATATGGGATTAAATATCACTTGTATGCTGATGGCACATAGCAGTATATATCACTGGATCCTGACAATGAGTCAAATTTCTCCTCTTCCTTGAATAATTTAGAACATTGTATTGCTACTATTCGGCTATGGATGACTCAAAATATTCTAAGATTAAATGATAGTAAAACAAATATTATATATTACAAATGTACTGACATGTATGAACATGTCACATCAGTATGCCGAGCTGCCATATTAAAAATATCCACTGCTTAAAAACATTACTGATACAAAAGTCCTTGCTGTGGTCAAGGCCTTTGTTACATTTCGTATAGACTATTGTAACTTTCTGTTATATGGTATATCTGATTATAACATCAATCACCTTCGGCGAATTAATAATAGTGCAGTTCGCATATTAACAAATACTCAAAACATTTATATCGTCCTAATTTTGCAAAAACTACATTGGCTACCTGTTAGACAGCGTATACATTTCAAGATTTATTTTACTAACAACTTATAAATCTGTCAATGATGTGACACCTGAATACTTGTGTGTTCTGGTGTCCATTAGAAAGTCATCCCGAAAACTCAGGTCATCCAGTCAGATACTATTGCAGGTGCCCGTGTTTCGGGTTTGAGTCGTATGGTGATTGTGCATTTAATGTTGCAGCACCCACTTTGTGAAATAGTTTGTCGGCAGATATTAGAAATGCGTCGTTTCTTGAAACTTTTAAATCCGTTATAAAAACACACCTGTTCAAGGTCGCTTTCACAGATAATGATTATCATTTAAATATCTATTTGAATTTTACAGACATATTATTTGTAAAGCGCATTTGAATCGTTCCTGATAGTAAGGACGCTTTATTAAATAAACTTTAATATTACTACTATTCTTTTTTGAATAAATTAAATGTTGAAATTGATTATATTATACGTTAGTTTTGGGCATTATTTCAAAAGATGCGTGGGTTGAAGATCTACTTACCTGTTGCATATTCGTTGGCCTAGTCTCGTGAAGAAAGCGTTAATTCTTCTGAACCTGAACGGATGACACAACTCAAAAGAAACAACGTATCGTAAGACAATAGTATAACGAACGAAAATGGCTTGATACACGATGACATTAGACAACATCGGAGTGTGTTTAGTTAATCGAATGGCAATCAGGTCAGAATCACTTAAAGGGTATCTGTTTTAATGTCGGAATACGAATTTATGTCGACAAAACCAAACATGTTAATTGGTATATTGATGATTCGAGGACCAACAAAATGTTTGTAGCACTATCAGAAATATATTCATCAGATGACTAGCTGCTAGTTTTGCCTTATTGCAAGCCCCGTACTCCATAAAAAAGTTTGATGTCTTCATCTGAAGCCATAATGTTTGAAGGTTATGTTTTGTTTTGCAATTCGTGGTAATAATTTTAAATTGAACCAATTAGATTACTTACGTGACGCGCCATGCTTGTAGCCAATCTAGCTACTCCAATGAGAAGACGAGAAATTATCTAGATCGATGGCAAACGACTTCTGCTAACTGACATTCTCGAACTCGGAATACTATCTGATACAAGTAAAGTACCGCTTCTCTTATAGATTAGTATTTAAAAAAAGAACAATCCTTGGTTTGAATGCATTAGGAACTGGCTGGTGGATTTAGCAATAATTGGGACCTTGATTGGGTGAGGTGAAAAAGCCATGGATTATATACCTAGAAGCAGTATCCTCTCAATGTAGTTGCTGATGTTAATGGATTATAAAGATCCACAATAAAAGAAGAAAATGCAAACGAGTAAGACTTTTAGCTCTCAGGCTATAAAAGAACAAATTTAGTTATGACCAATAAATAAATTATTACTAAATAAATTGCCAAATTTCCATTATTTTGAATCATAAGACCATTCCTTGTCTTTTGAATACTTGTTTTACAAATCCGCCGACCACAGCTGAAACCCGCCGCCGGCAAATAAAATCGATTATTAGAGATCTATTTTCCCGCCGACCCGCCTGAACGTCTTGCAGATTAGGCTACCACGTGGCCTAATCCAAGATGGCGACAGGTCAGTTTCACTTTGAAATTATCACGGCCATATTTTCGATGGCGATTTTAAGTAGATCTCCGAAAAGTTCGAACTATTTATGTGTTTCTTGATGAGTGGGAGTTATAATTAGTTTAAATTGACAAGATTTCTACGCTTGAAGACCTATTTACTGTAGAAATAACTGAAATAATTTCGAAGTGGAACTAATCTGTCACCATCTTCGATTAGGCTGACAGTGACATGTCTAGGGTTTACTTTTCGCTGCCGATTCATGATCAAAATGCATATTGATTATATAATTATTCCTTGAAATAAGTAGTTACAATAGAAATTCTAATTTTAATCATTTCTTGTCCGAGACAGTTATCTCCGTTTACAAACTGACAATATGATATCACGTTTTTTTGACAGTACGAAGATTAATCCGAGGTGGAATTCCCAAGATAAACGTCTGTATTTTATGACAGCGTATATTACAAAAGTCAACTGAAACTGGAGAACTTATTTCGCTTAGTTTCCAATATATAATGAAAGGATGTATTATTCTATAGAGGATGCTCTCTAACAATGAGTAAACACTAAGTGAGGCTAATAACCATTATAGGATAAGCCCAAAGATAAGCGGATAATATAGCATTCATTAAAGACAAGACACGCAAACGTTCTCATAGCGACGATATCAAACATCAGTCTGAGATGCTACAGAGAGATAATTATTTCCAAATATTTATCATATTCGTTGTTAGTCAAATCATACGTAGCAGACAAAGTCGGCTTTAATTTTAGTTGTTACCAAATTATAAAATGAGACTATAAAAACAATAGAAAACGGTAAACAAAGCTATTGTTAGGATTGTATACTATAATTGTTATTCACCCGAGTGATGTGTTTATCTGGTGATCACCTTTTATGAAATCAATAAGATGAAGCAAGTGTTAGGTTTGTAATAAGGTCGTTGTATATCTATGTTATTGGTCACGTCATTACATATGAAGGTTGTATTTTTAAGCATAATTGAGAGGTTTTGAAAATAATGATGGCTACAAAGGTGCGGCTTTTATTTACTTCTTATATTCATCACTAATACGCTTATAGACATTGTTTGATTACCGACATTCATAATGATTCATATGTATTTGACTAAATTAGGATATATATATATATATATATATATATATATATATGGCTGAAGGCAGCCACACAAAGACTGACGACAAACTGCGCAGAGAGTCTGTCTTAGATTAAGTTATACAAAAACGTTACGACACACTTGAGCTGTCTCTGAAGAGATATCATTATTATTATGTGAGTATGAAGGTCTACATTAACAAATCTGCCATTAGTTGGATTCAGTCTTGGCAATAAGAAAGGCTAGTTATAGTCGGACTTTGCATGCAACCTGGCTTAATTACTGCGTTTTATGGAATAAATATGGTATCAAATAATGGGTGGCAGGAAATTGCTTCACGAAGAGCCTCGATGGGCTGATTGCTTTGTGCAGTAAACTGCTGGGTTTCTCAGTACGAGAGTAGAGAGGCTGATAATGTCGAATAGGTAACCCAGTAACGTGATCATTTACATTAATGGCTGTAGAATGGAGAATAGCCAAAACTAATTATAGAACCCTAGTGAGAATAATACGATTTGGAGAAATAATTTGAATAACCATCAATTGCTACTAATCGGGTAGAAACTTCTAATCACCTTAATGTGTATGGAGCATGGAGACATGAAAGATGAAGGAGGCTTAATAAGAATACTGAGAACTTGATATACACCTGTACAAATTATGAAGGTAGCATTTTAATACAAATGTACTGTACTTTGTATTGGCAAATATATGCATTATATTTTTAGGACAAAAATATGAGAATGGGTTTATATATTTGTTTATATCAGTAGAGAATGCCATTTTCTATCTGAGAATACCTTATCATGTTTATTTATGTGAAAAAGAGTCGTTTTATTGATAGTGGATGATCAAATGTGATCATCAGTTCGTATATGAGTATCCAATCTCACTTGGTGCCCGGAAATATGTTGTCATCAAATATTCGGGGACTGAATGTTAATTTCTATCTATGAATAGAGAATGCCATTTCTTTTTTTCTTGGAATTGATTACATGCCGTATTTATAAATATCCAATCATTTCCTATCTAATCACATATTATAGTCTGATATCTGAGAAGGGACTAATTATGCATGCTGGATCAGATACGTCCAGAAGACAAATACAGCATAACTTTCCAAATTGCTTCGTTCCGTTATTATCTGTTTTTAACAAAAAAGACCATTTATTAAACCATTCACCAAACAGCAGAAGAGTGTTTAAGAATCCAGTTAGATTATTTTTGCGTGTATCTATTTATGGTTCCGGGTCCAGTGATACATCATTGGTATATGGCCTTTAAAGGTTTCACAGCATAAAGGGCTGTACTTATTTTCCATAACCTATACGCTTAAATGGCACCACGAACTCATCAGTAGCCAGTTGATTCAAGCCGAGAAGCAGCCATGTTTTAATCGACACTTTTATCACCGAGTCCTCATCCCCAGACAGACACAAACAACGATCTTATTTGTAATAATAATCATAACAAAGTTGGCGTGAAGCATATTGTCAACAATTTTTTGTTATACTCACCTCTATGTAAATCTGATTAGTGTGTAAATATTGTAAACATTTACAATAATATAGCAAATGCATATAACAAGTTTACACCAAATCACCATAGATCAGACATTGAGGCACAAAAATGAATTACATTCGAATCTTCAATGGTGATATACCCGACATGGACACAGTGTGACACACCCACTGGAGAGAAGAAAATAAACGAGACCGACTTAAAACTGAATAGATAAATGTTTCCTTCCCTAGACAATAAATCCGGTAGTATATGATCCAGATACATACAAATTGTATTGTTCTTTAGCTAATCAAACGCGAAGATTATTATAATAATAATAATGGCCGAAATGGCAGTTATTTTAAGAGGCGTAGCTACCTCAAATGAGGGAGACTCATAAGTTCGGTAATTTACTGCTTCACCATTAGGACTTAATTCTAAACGAACGTAGAATTTAAAATAGATGGCATATTCGGTGGAGAAAACATTGCCAGTTACCTGGTTAGATGAAAAACTCTGCCTGCTATAATGCCACGGCCGGGATTCGAACCTGCGACCTCCAACACAGCATGACTATGAGTGTATATATATATATATATATATATATATATATATATATATATGATAAGAACACTGCTATTTTGTACAAAGATATTTGTAGTTATATGCCCTCAAAGACCAAATACAAATCGGATAAAACCCCAGTTACAGTACATACCAGACCACATTGGTAAAGTTGCAGCTGGCAGAATTCTTTGCCATTTTATCTGAACCACTTGCTATTTTAAGCAAGGAATTCATTAGCAATGGACCTGTACCTCTCACCCCCACCAGAAATATAGCTACATCACAGAAGAACATAGGCAAATTATAGTTTATCAATAATATCTATTTTTATTTAGTTACATCTTACTCTTGGGTATCATTTGAGTGGTTTCTGCCAGTAAGGCCATTTTATTTAATCCACATTATTATTAGTATTTCAGAGAGATTTAAAACTTAATATGTCCTTGACCGACATCTCGCTCTTCCATTTCCAAAATCCATTTAAAAGAAAACACGCGGTGCAGTGTTTATAGCACTGCACTGTAAATCTCGAGGTTATGGGATCGAATCAGGCTCAATTATGTTTGTGGAATATGCTTTCCTAGAGAGTGTTCCGTATACAATGTGGTAACAGCACAAAAATGCTTTGGCTCTAGTGAATAATGATATGATTTAAACCATCCAATGAAAACCAGCCAATATATTATCTTAAAAAAACAATGAACTCAAAACTATTTGGTACTTCTACATATATTTATAATAACGAAAAATAAAACATCGAAGTCCATTATGCTCACAGTTGAGTGATTTAGCCTCGACACTGGGCTTACGTGATCTGGTAGAGGGGTAGCATCTGGGTACATTTCCCACAGACACGGACAGAAGTCGGATTTGAACTCACACCTTCGAAGTTTGCAGCGCAATGTTTTAACCACCGAGCTTTCGGAGCGCCATCCATTCTGTTCACAAGATGGCCGCGTAACATAAATAAAATCCCATCTTCTTAGAGCTCACTTATTTTACTTAGAAGCTTTAAAGTATTAAATTACCCAGCGAACAGATAATATTACAGCATTTACCGCAGCACATCTCACTCACCTGGGAGCATTTTTCAACATTATTTAAGATTCGTGAAGCATACGTAATTAAGATTGATACTTGTATAAGAAATGAAAACATGTTTCTATTTAATAGGTTTTTTTTTAAATAAATGTTTTAATGGATATAACTACATATAGTTTTGAACACCAAATTCAGGAACTCGTAAATTAAAAATACTGAATGATCTTTTCTCGTTGTCTAATTTATAGAATTCTATAATTAGACGCATCTCCTGTATTTATAGTCACACTCGATGCCTCCAATGTCTTCACTCTATGAAATGGTACTTTTTTCCTTCTTTTATCCGAATGTCATATGTATCTTGTTTCTTACCATGTACGCATATATCTAGCAGAAATGTCTCGACTCGAGATAATTATATATTATATATATATATATATATATATATATATATATATATATATATGGTGTCATCCATTGACCTAAATATTTAGGTCAATGGTATCATCCAATAAACGGTTGTATTTTTTTAATCGTAATATTAGTGCAGTAGGCTTCGCGGGATCCATGACCGTCTATTTTCTGCGAAATGACATGAAATCCACCACTGACCGATCACATTTTTCTAAATAATTTGAACGCGTTTTTAGTTTATAACTCGCACGTAAAAACATAGCCAACGGCCATAAACGAGTAGATTTATTAATCACAAACTTAATTACACAGCACCTTGGCTCAATCAGCCAAACAAACAGCCCAACCACAACCCTCATTTATTGTGTGACTCCACCCACCCGCTATTTGTCTGCTCATTGGACGCGGAGGGATCATTTGATGCGATTCCCCACAGTATAATATTTGACAAAGCTATAAATGTGGTGCCTGACCCATGTTGGAGACTTTTATACTATTGGTATACTAAAATTAATGGGACAATTGCCTTAGTAAGAACATTAGCATTTTTAAAGGCACACGGCAAGGGGGAATTTCCTCGCCATTTCTCTTTAATATATTTTACCAGGACTTAACCCAAGAATTGTTCAGAACTGTTAGTGGTATTAACATTGATAATTGTTCCTACAATACATTCTGTTATGCTGATGATGTTATGTTAGTTAGTACGACAGTAAAAGGTCTACAAAAGTTGATAGATGTCGCAGAAAATTACATTAAATGTCATGGTCTCCGATTTAATCCCCTAAAAACATAGTGTATTATTTATGGAAAACATTATTTTGTCAATGATCCAACGTGGTGCATACTTGGGTGCAACTTTGTCCAATAATAATAAGAATCATGTTGACAAACGGATTAAAGCCTGTAGAAGGGCATTTTATTCTCTCCAATCTGCCGGATTATGTAAAGGGGGAGTATCCCCGGACACAATGGCTCATATATGGAAGGCTGCAGTCCAGACAGTTTTGTCTTATGCCACCCAAAGTATGTGTCTTCATAAATCAGACTTTCAAGCCCTGGGCCGAACTCAATCTCGCTTGCTGAAAGCAGCTCTGGGTTTAAGCAAAATTAAAAAAAACACGCCTTTGTTACAGGCGCTGAAAATTTATAAAATTTCCGATTTAATAAGTGGATACACACTGAGCCTGTTGAAATCTCACTTCAGTAATAATTCCATATCACGAAAATTTAATTATCAGGTGCAATGATATATGTCAAAATAACGGTATTTCCATGTGGAAATTTGTTTTTGATGATAATTATACCAATGTTTGCAAAAATCAAATGAAATGTTTTATTAAACATTATGGAGTTATTGACTCTATACATTATCTCTTACATAGTTATAATACCGGTTGTAATAGAGAGATGGTACAGATGTTACTTATGCCTTTTTAATACACAGGTACTTTTATTCTAGTATTTTTAACATCTTATCGCATGATATTTTATGTATTGATGATGTTGTACTTCCCCTCCGGGAGGTAAAATATGAATAAATAAATAAATAAATACCTTTGATCCTTTTTGTTAATTCACAGATATTGCGTATGTTTTATTTATTGCAACTAGGAATCATATTTAGTGTATAAAGACCTGTTTTGATCATATATATACAATGCTGACGAAACTGCGCTCTACTACAAGACAAGACACTAGCTCTCAAGACTTACGATAAGCCTTAAGGTTTTACCCTACTCCTGTGCACAATACAGGTGGGAAAATACAAACTGTTTTAATTTCAAAAGCAGATACACAAACAAATACATTTATTTGTGTACATGCACCTATGAACATTCATTTATTGGTTCATATATTTGCTACCTTCATCTGAAAAACATGCACTATCTCTGGCCGATTATTATCACCAATCAAACATGGCTATTACTTTTTGTGCAATTTTGCAGAAAAATTTTATTTTCCACACAAACACTGAGGTAAGATTTGTTTAAGTCAACAAATGATGAACATTTATGAAATAAACAGTTGTGTGTAATCTTTAAGGATGGTGCAAAACAGGGTGAATACATGGACTCCCTATTTTCGCCTACGAGTGCTCGGTTTCGCTTCGCGGTCCACCTATAATACGATCGACAGCTTGTTGACTCCAACATCCGTGTTATATTAAGTGCTTAGCGTACAATCAATGCTTTTTCGCGTTCTCGTTCTTGATAGAAACATTACACTACATAACATAATGGGGAACAGCTACGATTATAAGAAAATAGGTGAACCCCCCCACTGAATCAAACGTATCAACAGGTAGAATCTGCTCATTACCTATAAAAACCAAAGAAGATTATGTAACGACTGTCCGTCACTGTATGACAAAAGAAATGAATATCTGTGTTACTGATTAACATTGTAACATTCCTTTATCACGATATGGATTATTTGAGTGGCATTAAAAAGTAGATAAATATTGGTTGTAGCTTGAAGAGTACATGTATAACTCGTCTCAGGTATGTGGATGATATGGTGCCGATGGAGACGTCAGTGGTTTAATTTATTTTTATATATTGTTGCGAACTATATTCCAAAAAGCATAGTACAAGTTTTAATACGAAAATAAAACCTGTAATGCCAAAATGTCTTTTAATTAGTGTGATATTTCATACATTGAGAGTATATGGGTTTTATTTACACTTAATATGTCTAAACATGATGATAATGATGATTTGTTAAAGCATACTAGATTCACATACGGGGTGTGAAACATGGTTATTAATAAGTTGCATAGATGTGAAGCCTCAACATTCTGTTTTGTTGACACTTGTAGACACACTTGTAGACACTTCATTGCCAGAACATTAACAAAAGCAACAGTATATGTTAGTATTTCTATCGACATGGTGGAAATCAATGTTGATCCTTTTTATTTGATATTACAAAAATCTATAACTAACTTCAAGAAATTATTTACTGTTGTCAAACAATGTTTAATATAATACGCTTGAAGGATGTCTCCGGATCGCTGACCGCCATCTATGTTCTTATCCAATACTTGCATATCCGACTTTATTAGAAAGCTATATCCAGTCAACCATCAAACATGCACCATGTGCCAACGACGAAATGCTCCATGGGCTCAGCCTATCTTTAAAACTCTTCGTAATGGATATGTTGATGTGGCGTTTCTGAAGATATCCGACACCGAAGTATTTTTGCCAACAAACACCAAATTCCCCGAGTTTATTCGCGACTGGTGGCTAGGCATATTCGTCACATATAACTGCTCTAACCTAATTTGCCGTGAAATAATTTCACTTATCTTTAACATAAGGTGAAACAAATGAATACCTTGAACAAATCTCGGTATAACACGAATAAATATCAAACTATTATCTAATGCGTATATATTTTTATATTAAAACAAATGTAAATGTTTCAGTATCCGAATTTAGCTTTCACTTTGAAACTTTCTGAAAATTTTCATGTGAACATCATTTAAAGCGCTTAAAGTTTTTATTTAAGTGTACCTGTATTCATTTACTACACCAATAACTTTTATTAACACACACACACACACACACACACACACACACACACACTTTAATATACATATTTAATGGGCTTTGACAATGAGCGTGACAACTCGGTGAAGCAGCTATTAAATTTTAAGTTAAAACATTGAGTTATTTATTTATTCAACAGAAAATGTAATTTGTTTATCTTGTTTAGCAATATTTCGTCCGCCAAAAAAGAATCCAGTCAATGTCAGTAACTGATTACTAATAGTCATCTGATTGATTCCAGTTATGTGGCAAACTCTTCTTATTCACATCTTAACTAACAGCAGAAAGTTAACGCAGAAATTAAACAAAGCACAAATGTATCCTAGTGTTTACGTCTAATTGACGAGTGACAGGTTTATATACTATCGGTCTGCTCTTCTCTACAGCGAAATGAAATCTGATGGGACGTACTAATTAGTTTAAGACAGTTCGTTAAAAGCATACATACATACAACTGTCAAATATAATGGCTCATAGATGATAAAACTAGCCGTGGAACAACACCGAGTCATGCTGTTTGAAATACTCTTCCAAAACTATCCGCGCCGACCGTATGTGAAGATGAAAGATGGGCTTATTCCGGGACAATAAACTGATAAATCTAATCTGGGTTTGATTCAGCTAAACTAATTACGGACATACCGTATTTTGTGCCAAAACTTCATTGATAAACTTATTCGTTTCAATATTTGGACTAGATATAGCACATAATTGGCCTTTTTTGTTTGTTTTATTGTAAATGGTAGCAGATGTATAAGAAACTAAAACGAATAAATAATAATACATGTACTTGTTATAGGATAATTTTTTTCCAGTCGACATGACAAAATAACTATTGTGATCTACGCAGGACTAACAATAACTAATAATCGGTGAATTAGTTACATAGCCCATTATATGTTTACATCTTTGTTGTTACGGCTATCCTTTTTTTTCCTTATTATTATTCAGTTTTCACGGCAGCATATTATTATTATATTGCTCAGCAGAATGTCCTAATTCTACCTTCTCTAACCATATTATTTCTTTATATTTTCAAATTTCAATTTAGTTTTGTTCTGGAATTCAAATAAAATTAACCCTTTTTTCATATCTTCTTAATTATCATCTTAATCCAAAAGTTACACCAAAAGTTAGAAAGCGATGTCTATATTAAACATCTTTCTAGTAACTACTGAACAATTTAATATGAAAACAAACAGACAAATTGATTATTTGGTTATACATGGAAACTTATTTAAGATAGAAATCATATCTAAAATGAGCAGTCTCTATAAGATCATCATACTAAGGTGAACAAGATAATACCTTTTCGCTAAAACGTTGTACCATATAACCTTTATTTATTGTAAGCCACTGTATTCAGCCTTTTCAGAGAATACTGCAAAAGGATCAATTACAGTGTTTCAAAGTAGTCATATAAGTCACCAACTATCGCCGAAGATAATCAGAGAGTGATCTAAACAGTTGCTTCTTGTTGTAAGCGGCAACTAATTTAAATAAGAGATTTTCTTCTGGACTTTAAGGTTTGGTCGATGATGTTGGCACTTACAAAAAGACGCACTATGGTCTTATAGCAAAGCAAGTCTACTTCGGTTTGAGAACTGAAAACAATCACCACTGTAAATAAGACCGCTCTGAAACGATGACTAAGTCGTATAAAATAGTGTAAATGTACAATATTTGACATTATTACCTGTTTTTATTAGCATCTGTACCTTCTTCTGAAAATAAAACAGGCAATATATTACACAACCTGCTTCTATCGATATTATATCACTGATTAGGCACAGTAATTATTGAATATATCATCTATCTGATAAGTTACATTGAAATAAGACAGAAATACCTAGCTGGTGAATGTTTCCTGATCCAGTTTGTGATGCACAGAGTATCTGAAATGTTCGTTTTTATCTAGTAAATACTATTTTCAGTCGTTATTTTATACTCTAGATAATATTAATTTGTAATCGGGACAACATTCTCTGATAAATTCAAGATTTGGGAATAGATAACGACAGCAAACGTTATTAGAAGTTTACCTGGACAATTAAAGCCAGACAACATCTCGTTAGTAATTATTAAAGACAAGCGTTTCGTAAGTGCATCTGTATTATATGGTATCACCAGTTAACCCAGGAATGTTATGCTAAGGAGAATTGAAACAAAGCTAGTACTCTGGATAGATTATACTGAAGCAATGATTGGATGATAGAGCTATAGGCTGACAATAAATATTATTTAGAAATAAGTAGAAAACTTTCCATTGATGTTACCGTTATCAGGGCCATTAAGCTAACATTTGATAGATACGGAATATAGATATGGCACGCGGTATGCATACAAATCGCTATGGCTATTTAATGAAGGACAGATTCCATACACGAGGAAGCGGTATCCGTATGCGGTATGCATAATTAAAAAGTAGTAACGCTTTATAACGGATTATCATGACTTGCTGGACAGATAATTCCCAAATGTCGCGTAATTTCATGGTCTGTTCCTGTCTTTCTGCCGCCACAATTTGACAACAAAGATGCCGAGAAAAACACTGTCAATCTTAGCAAGTCTTCCAGTCAAAATTGCATTTTGCTCCAGCATAAATTGCTGCGTTAAAACATTCACATTCATCTCTCTAAAGAAGTCTGCGGCAAGGGATGTAAACGCATATGGTTTCCTCATATACGGAATCCTGCATTACGAATGCTGTTCTGGCATAACGGATACTATGAAATCTTAGTTTTACGCTTAAATTTAAGCAAATCATATCTCTATCATGAGGTAATATACGCAAGCATTAAGTAACAGAAATTATGCAAAGAAAAAGAGTACGAGTTCTATTTTATTAACAACACTCATAAAAACACAGCTCCATTATACGTAGTCTATAGCAGAGGAAATAATACAAACAAGAACAGTACCAGTTCTATTCGTTGTTGACGACCCTCAGACAAACTACAGCCGTACTGAACAATGCCTAGTCTATTGCAGAATGTTAGGTACAGGAACAATTAATGGTATCTGCTGCTCACTAGTTTTGTTATTAGGATATATCATTTTCGCTTACCATAAAGCAATTAAATAAATTACCTGATGATTAAAATAAATCTAATATATCTCGCGTCTTTAACTCAATAGTCATTGGTCTCCAAATAAAATTTAAAAAATAGATAACTAAATACATGTACGGAAGGAAAAACACGAACTACTAGAAAAATAATCCAGAAAAGTCATGTTTATGCATTTACCGGGGGTGGAGAAATGTTAATTCAAATTTATCGAAAACAATACTACAAATATGAGAGATTAATGCTTACTTCGGTATCTGTGGGTAGTGACAGATTAAATAAGTGGTTAATGTGTTCCATGTGTCCGTCCAAGACCTCATGCAGTGTAGCCTGAAAGTCTTCAAGTTCCAAGTGTATTTTCTTTCTCAAAATATTATCTGGAAATGAATAAACCTTGACGTTCTGAACTCTAGTTAATTTTCACTGATCAATATATCACTTAGTGTTCTCTTCAAATTGTAACATCAATTATCATGAATAACATTATATAGTAGTAATCGAACGTAGCAGTATATTTCAGTATCGACTTTTATAGCTAAGCTGTTATCTGACTTCTGTATTTAACTATCCCTATACATCACCAGCAACATTAGCAATACAAAATTCTGTATAGTGTTCAATCAACTGTGAATGATTTAAACGATCTCAGAAAAGCTAAACAATCCGCTTTAATAGAACCGGTAGTGAACTCTCCTCCGATGTGTTGAGCAGATACTTCTGAATAACAAATAGCTGGAAACGTTATGATGTATTTATGGTCAAATTTCGCCCGGAATAGACCGATCCAATTACCCCCTGGTGCCACCTAGCGACTGAATTTCACACTACGGTCTCGGGTTAGAAGTCTGGGAATCACTGTATTGCATGACGATTTACTGAAAAGCTGCATTTATACTATTTACCAGCTATATTTGGATTTTATTTATAGTTCATTAACGGTATATGATCTTCAGATCATAATTTTGCATTTAATAGGAATGCCATAGACCTCATGCAATGGATATAGGCCACTAAACTAAGTAACGTTCAGTGCGATTTGCATGGTTGTCATGGTCCGGCCTGTCTAGTTAAAACTTCCATTCTAAAATGTGTGTTTTTATCACATAGATTATAATTCAATGCGTGATTGCTATTACTGTAACATTGGTATTTATGCATGATATCGTGTATTGAAAATTGTATTTTGCCAAGGGTATTAATACTCTAATATAATTTAACAAAAAATAATATACAGGTGGTACTTATGATTGGTTCTCAGGTACAACTAAAAATTATATTTCCTAAACTTGCCCTCTATATCTATATTAAATATTTAAAAAATCTTCATTAAAATCAATTTACATTCAACTAATAGTTTAATTTTAAAATTATTTATTTAATCCATTGAAACCCATGCTAAAAATCCTCCACGAGTCAACATGAATAACGAAGGTTTATCTGTGTCATTCAGCTGGAAAGATCGGTCCGTTCAATCATTGGGTTATCTCCTGATAAATATTGTGTTGAATCCTTTGGAAAGACACAATCGTTCAGCTGAAATACTAGTTTCAGTCTCCGAGTAATATGAACTAATTTGCTAAAAGTTTCCAGTATTTACCGTTAGTGAAAAGTTGCCATCCCTTATTAACAGTCGGCGCCATAGCTGTTTCTAACCAGAGATCACAGTTAGTAACTGATGCAACGCATTTCGCCTGGATCGGTCTATTGGATACTGAATAACTGAAACCTAAAATGTGATGAACCAAGATTGACAGCACATTTTCCAAATTCATAGGTTACATTGGGTTACCTAACTGTCTGAGCACTACAGCAGAAGCACTACGTTTCTTGTCTTCGTTGACACGACCAAAACAGTCAGAAACTTGAAAGCTATAATTAGCGTTGTCTGTTCTCTCAAAAATATCGTTGATTGTGGCTGAGATGCTATGCTCCGGCTGACAGTCATTATCGATATAACTAGTTATTGATGATGACAGGGACGTACGCTCTCCTTTCACGCCTTCACCGACCATCTCCTGTTGGTTCTGTTTACAAATGTGGACGTTAATAAAAAATCTGATGCCACACAACCACACCCATAACTGTATTACAACACACACACACACACACACACACACACACACACACACACACACACACACACATTGAAATATTTGCGGATGGTTACAGCTTTAGTGAAGTATGTGAAACAGATCAGGTCAGTGAATGAGTGAGTACTGTTTAATGACGCATTTTGCATACCTCTTATCTTAAATCTGAATCTACAACTGACAGTTCTCATTTCAAACATCCTTATGATCAAATAACATTGTCATAGGTTATGGACGACGATAACCATGTATATAATTATACCTTATCAAAAACATTAAATGTACAATTTACCTGCAGTGGATATACTGTATAAGGTGAGAGGTACTGCTTAGCATCTGTCTCGTTAGGAAGGTTGGCTTCAGTTCCATTATGACCTTCTGCTATATTTTCACTTGGCAAACTACAGGAAGATTATTTATTTATTACAAATCGTGTCATGTCATATCCTTTATTGTGATTACAATATTACATTGTTTTCTATAAATAATACTCATGTGCTGATCAATAACTTTCCTTTCGTGAAATAGCTATTTTGTCGGCCTATGCGTATTTGGGGTAAGCCTCGCGTGATTTCAGATTGTTTGTAATCACAGACACATGCCAAGAACAATGGATCTAATGTAAATTAATCAGTAAAACAAAATCACCACCCAGTTCCAATGTCATCTTGATACTAACGCATACTGCACTAAAATTTGTTGATGAATTTTGCATTGTACATTGACTATGAGATTGCTCAACACCTGTCGCATATACTAAAATAAATCAACCATTGAAGTGTAAGGTGGTCGAACCTCCACACCTCTCCCCTATTGGCTAGTAATAATATTGCTAGTACTACTAGTAGTACTACTAATAGTAATGGAGTTACCTAACGCCGAAACGAAATTAAACAAAGCCCAATGGCAACGTTTTTAAGTTGAATTATGATCCGAAAGATATATTGAGTACTGAAATAATATCTCAGCGATAAATTATGTTTATCAATATAAAAATGAAGAAATCTAGATATACAAAATTAACGCGAAGCAGTTGAGCGATATATGAAGAACCCAAAGAATATTTCATTATTTGCATCAGTCATTCAATGTAAAACACATAGATCTAGGCCTATATCATACCTCAGTTATTGGTCAATATAAAATATTACCTACCCATATCCGCTAGAGAAATGTCTATATACAGGAAATCCTGGTACAGTTTCTTGATCCATAATAGGTCTTTACTTGTGATTTCCAAGAAAATACGCATACAAATTAATGAAATCACAACACAATCACAAACACGTGGATCTATTACAGTAAGACACCCGCATAATCTGTTAGTAATCAGAATAACATTTTCAATAATTTTAGTTTTTATTTAAAACTTCCCCTCGTGTTATTTTTATATCAATATACACACAGAGTTTATAAGGCTAAAATAGATTATATTAAGGATTAATTAAACCGTACAACATGTAAATGCTACACCCACCACTGCCATCTTTAAGGAACGAAACATCGTCTGCTTTTATAAGTGCTAATTCAGTGAAGTTGAATACACTCTTTTTATGGAAATAATACATATACCATGTTATGATAATGGATGTGGAATCAAATTATGGAAGGATTCAAAGTAAATTCAATTTATTCTTTTGATTATACATTATCTGACTTAAGAGTAATGCGGACTAGCTTATAACGTATAACTTAGGTATGTGGATATATTCGATATCAGCGTCAGCCATTTTATTACGTTTCCGGTGATTTATTGTTTTCCCGCCGCACGGAGGGTATCTGTCGTTGTGGAATTCTAAAAAATCATCGTGAATGATATAGTAGGAAAGCTGGACTTCAGATGCAAATTCGATTTTTTTCTTTCCGACATTTGATGTCGTCGCGTGTTGAATATTTGCTACGGTTTATAGGGAAGATTGAAAGTTAACAGGGGTTTAAATCAATTTACTATCTCAAGTTACTGAAAGTTTTATAACAATCGTATTTTCAGAACTTTTTAAACTGTCCGAGATCGCCATGCTTCCGGTCATAACGTTGAAAAACTGTCATGGCGGATCTGAAATTGACCTATGTGCACTGACTCATTTTACTTAGTAAGACTTCCTAGATTATACTTAAAACATATCAGAACGTACTAAATATATCTTAGATATTGGAAAAGTGGATTTTATTCAATCTTGTGTTAGTGACTGGCCGATTACCAATTTTGAAAGACGTTCTTTCTATTTTGTTGAGACATTTTTTAATATATCCATCCAAGAAGATGCTTCCAAAAAAAGAAATGGGGACCTGTAAATACTCATACTGTAGGTATTGCTAAAAAGCACTTGTTAGAAAACTTTTCTATTGCTCGTGAAGACTTTAAATGGATACATTCTGTGCATCTTTGCTTTAAAATGTGACAATAGTCACACCAGGACTGAAAGAAAACGTTTGTCATTACAGATTACTCCCCTCTGACTCTGCCACCCCTTCTTTGCCTATTAATGCTGCCATTCAGAAAGCGGTTGATAGAACTTTGAATACATTTATTTTATATTAATTCAGTGTGTCCATGTCTCCTTTATTTCAAAGAAACTCCTTTATTTTATGATTCTGCTAGATCTCTTTCTTTTATTACCTCCTTTTTTTGATAAATCTCCTTTTTTGAAAAAGCAGTTTATATTTTCTTATTTCCTCACAGTGGAGTGTGTAATTGTATTCAAGTGACTTTTATACTTTCAAATTGAGCCTTTTCTGCAATAAAACACTTGTTTATTAAGGTGTATTATCTATTTTCCATTCATGTCTATATATAGCTCTCCATCTAAGACTATGGTGCAACAAGATAGGTCTCCATCGGTCTTTAATATTAAACTACACCAGCAAATACAAATATAACACGAGCTATTATTTTTACAATTAGTTTTACCGTAGTCCATTGCATACTTGCATGTAGCATCATATGAGTAGGCTTTCGATAAGTAGTGTAAATATTAAGTAGTCACATAGGATAATAAGGTAATTATCATTGTATAATATGTTGTAATTCACTTGGTGGTGTTCTTTGGAAAATTGTCTAATCTAACTTAAATCTAACTTAATACAATATCTTGTTAAAATCTTATAGATTGTGGACAAATTTCTTTAGTGCAAACCCTGAAATGGTGACTCTAGATGCAATCAGAATTAAACTAATGTCACTTTTTTCTCCAAAATTTCATCCCTCCTCAAACTCATTCCCATGGCCATGTTGCGGCCATAAATAGAGCATACAGCTTTATCTCTTTTATTTTCATTTCAAGTCTGTGGATACACTGGAATTGGAAAAGAACAAACTAGCCATCATGATTTGTTTTGAAATAAATCAATTTTTTTCTATCAAATCAGATTGATGTTTTCAACAGTCTCATAAGAAATACTAAGTAATTCTGAAAATAAATAAATATGTGGAATATCATAATATACCCAGTAGGCTGAACATTTCATTATTAGCATTTCTAAAGGATTAAATAAAAGCTGTAATGTACAAATTTAAACTTTATTTAAATACTTACAGTTAAATCAACTGGCGGTAGCATGCAACAAAACAACCAATCAGTTTGTGGTGCATGTGATTATTCATTATTGATAGCCTGATTAATGCCATCTTCATATTAGTTGTCAAGAATCCGAAGCAATGTTTACATTTAGAACTCTGTGCATGAACACAAGTTTAGCCGCTTTTGCTACTCCAAGCCTGTTAATGTTATGCAGTTTACTGTGTACAAGACTAAATGTTGAAAAGGCTCGTTCCGCATCGGAGCTTGATGCAACTGAGCACAGCAAGCATTTAATTAACTAAATGATTATTATTAAAAATTTGCACAAATAAAGTGAGTAATCAGATTAGTATAAATTTAAGATGATCTGAAAAAAATTAAAAAATCAATATATTCGGGTCACGAGCTTGTAATGCTAACATATGGGAATAATAGACCCAAAACCGTCGTCATTTAGAGACATAGAAAATGCCACAACTTCCTTAATACACAACATATTCACATGATATTTGTGTCATATTATAGGTATATGAATTTTTTATCCACATACCTATATAACTAAGTTAAGTAGAAGAAAACCCACTCACTGACTCAGATAGTCGATAAATATAAAAATATTATATATAATAATTAATACATTGACACTAGTCTATAATAATAATGATTATTGTAATTGTGTAATTTTACCCTTTTTTTGTAAAAATGTACCCAACCCATTTGAAACCTGTAATTTATAGACTACTCATTGAAAGTTTTAGTTAATGCCATTACCGATGATTAGTCCTACGTGCGTCAAAAAATGTGCATAATAAAGTAACTCTGAAAGGTTTTTAATAGCTCTGCTGCCTCTACTCTACTCTAAACTACTATACTCTATTTTATTTAAAATAATATTCTCTTCAATAGTGGTACGAACATATATCGCCATGATAATGAATGAGTATAGGTTTTGCATTCTGTCTATATCTTAGACATAGTCTAGCTACTTTTGACGGTGGATTTCAGATTGACGTATCATATTTAATCAATGTCACTATAGTGTGTTGAATGTGAACAAAGACGTGCCATATCAGGCATATGCTTCTAACTTAAATAGTTCTAAAGTTATATCCTGCCTTGCCAACTGTTTAAACTAGATGGATGGGTGGGTGAAGAGCAGATAGATTTGAGACTAGTCTGGCTAGATCTTTTACTATCGACAAGTACTTTTGTGCAATTTGTATAGTGCGGCCCATTCTCGGAAGAGAACCTGCCAAAATGGGTCTATAGCTCTGTCAATACTGGTGTTCAGTTTCGGAAATTCACCATCCAACTTCCGACCCATCAATAATTGCACTAGCGGGTTACCACTAACCCGTTACATGTGCCAGAATAGAAAATAAATGTTTGAACTGATGTTTTTCAGTCTCTACCTTCGAGTTGGCCAACTCCACCATTGATTTGTTGCAAATAAGCGATATTCGAGAAAATCCTCAAATTGTTCTGAGGCAAAATATGGTCCATTGTCACTGTTTCATACGTCCGAAACATGAGAGGCAATCTGTTTTCTTCACGATAGCTTCTTCCGGCCACGTAGAGTAGTAGTCATTCATTCCCAGTAAGTGAAAGCCATTAAATACTTCTAGCAGATCCACGGCAACATCACTCCGCAGAACATCCGGCAACACTGTTGATATTTTGGGTTATTGCTTAATCCGACTATGGGCATGGTGAAAAGTGCCACATATAACAGTAACAAGATAAATAACTGGTGGGTGAAAACTTAGTTTCCCCAAATCGATAAACGAAACAATGCGCCGTTTATTTTATATATGGATTTGCTAAAATATAACATTTGATGAAATATTTACTGTCAAACCACACATAGGCGGACTTCGTTTATTAATTTGAATTATTATCATATCTGAATGACTTGATATGTTTTGGTGTGAAGATTCCTCTTTAATTTTCATACCTTATTAGGCTTAGTCACGCAAATATTAAAGGATGACTCGTCTCTGGAAGATACAGTAAATCAACTCTTCAGCATCCTGGATAACTTGAATTCATTGGATACAAGTACAACTGGTAACATAGATGTCCAACGTCAGGTTGTAGACCAATTTTGTAAATATTTTATACACGGATAAGTTACAATATCAGGTGTTATCACACCCACACCCACAAACACACATACACACGCACACACACGCACGCACGCACGAACTGAAGTTTTGTATAATAGTTTTCAAAATATTTATTTTTAGGCTGATGAGTATGCAGTTTCATTATGGAACTTTGCGGTAACCAAACGGAGTGGAGGAAAACTGAATGACAAACTGAACGCAAGAAGTATACCCGCACGCTCTCTCACACACATACACACACATACATACACACACACATTCTCTCTGTGTGTGTGTGTGATATTATTCATTTATGTTAGCCAACCATAGCATGTTAAACTTGTTATTACAGTTCGTCACGTGTCTACTATGTTAGCATTGCTTTCAAATCCCAATTGTTTGGAAGAAAACATATTAAAGAAACAGCTGATGGTGCGTATCCTTCGTTCTTACAGTTGTAATAAATATAGTTATAAATGTTTACTAAACAAAGATTCCAGGGGAAATTTTGTATAGTCCCCATAATTAATTGTTTAAACTATTTTGTATCACACACACACACGTACACACACACACACACACATCTTTTGGTTACCCGGTTTTCTTCATTAGAATTGATATTTTATTAGATAGGTTGGTCTGTTTCAGATGGCCTTGAAGTCTGCGAGGACTTGGCTTGGTTGGTATCATATATACTAAGCTATTGTCTTAAAAATAAACTCTCTCTCTCTCTCTCTCTCTCTCTCTCTCTCTATATATATATATATATATATATATATAGAGAGAGAGAGAGAGAGAGAGTCTTTGTATAGCCCTATTGGTATGTCCAGTTATAGGCGACTGAAAAGCATGTGTGGATGTGTGTTTGAGTTCATGAATGCATAACATACTACACGCACAAATACAAATCCCTTCGCGGGCACACAGAAACACACATTAATGAGCATGTAAATACATATAAGTTGTAGATTTTAATTGCCAGCGTTTATTTGAAAAGAGGAGTAGTAACAAATTGCTTACCGTGATCTGCTCCATTTTCTAGGACACCGTTCAGTTTTTCTGTGTCTGTGCCCGTGCCTTATTATACACAGCTAAACACACACACACACTCACGCGCGCATGCACGCACGCACACGCACGCACACATACACATATGTTCTACTTTGTTTCTCAACAGATGTCAAAGAAACTATGATGGCAGAAATCCCACTGAAAATGGCTAACAGGGTTCGTGATTACGGTTGAAATGCAGTTGACAATCATGCTATATATATATATATATATATATATATATAGTATCGTGTTCCATTTTATCACTGGGTGCATTGCTCATTTTTTTGATGTGATATTAAATACTGCACTTTGAGAAGTAATTTGTATATACTTTGGAACACTTAATACATATATTTTTAGAAAATATACTTTATTATGAACAAATGTGAAAACGGCTATTTCAAAAGTATTTTTCAACTCAGGAGATTTGTTCCTTATAGTGTTGGTTAATTATGTTCAAATGACACAGTAGTGGGAAGTCACCCCAAGGAATTTTGACTTTAATTTTCTTTATTATGACTTCATCTCAGATCATTTATCCGAGAGAATGATGGATTACAATAATTTGGTCATCTTAGTAAGTTAGGGAGTCATCCAAACACCATATATATCCCCTTTGATCACTGTCAAGGATATATAAAGCACTAACTCGCTACATGTACAGCATTAATTGTTAACAGTGTTAAGCAGTTCAGAAAAAAAGTTTTCTTTTATATTATATAATAATATTTTTGTAAAACTTTTCGGAGTTATCTATAGAAGAGAACATATCATCGATTTCTTGGTTATAAACCAATATTCTGCAATATACCTTTATATAGTCAAATCTGAGGTAAAATGCTTCATCAGTTTGCCCTCTGTCATCATCTTTTTAATCAAAATCCATAGTGTACTTCAGCACAAGCATATGATAAACAACTTTAAAGATAAGATGGTTTTCACTCTCTCCCTTCATGCTACTTGAAAAGGGCATTTATCCATCAAGATCACAATTATTATTGTGTGACGGATGCCTATCATTTAAGACACATTATATAGCGAATGGAAAAATTCCAGGATAAATAAAAAATTCATCAGTTCAAAGTAAATAAATAAATAATTATTAATTAATATATATTGGTCAATATATATATATATATATTAATAATGGGTACTGTAGTTATGTACCGATTTATTTAATGCTAAATCTTTTAGTACTATCTTTGGCAAAATACGATTAACCAAGTCGTGCATAAGTTCTTATGAGATGAATATCACTGAGCTTCAAAATGTTATTTTTGTAAAACAAGAAACCTGTATGTGCATTATAATAAACCGCCTATTTGCTCAAATGACCTTCTTCTGAATCATGTCAGTTTAATTTAAGTAAGGTTTTGAAGCA
Organism: Paralvinella palmiformis; assembly: GCA_025642065.1. Classification (NCBI taxonomy): domain Eukaryota; kingdom Metazoa; phylum Annelida; class Polychaeta; order Terebellida; family Alvinellidae; genus Paralvinella; species Paralvinella palmiformis. The sequence continues at coordinate 131,272 of JAODUP010000841.1, forward strand.
GTTCCACAAAGTGTGATGTTTTAATGTATGTAAAGGTGAACATCTGCAATGTTATGGATCAGTACTAAATTGTTTACGATATATACAACATGGCCAATCATTTGCAAGGTACCATAAAATAAATATCTTGTTTCCCATAGCTGTTTTGTTTCTGAAAAATGGGTAGGTAGATAGGCTTTTATTTTTATATTTTATTTCCCAAATTTGGGGAAAATATGCATATTTTTAAATGTTTTAAAGCGTATTGGTGTCACTGATTAAGTGTGAATTACAACAGTTGAAATGCTTTTTGGTCATAAATATACTTTGTCGGACAATTTGATATGTAAACCGTCACTTCACCCACACATAGTAACACTGAAGTTATTCATTCGACATACTCCGTTTTTATGTTGTTTTTACTAAATTAACCTATGGTGTGTTTCGCATATTTAGTGTGAGTATTTTTAAGTCTGCTGATTTTGTGCCAAAGAATCTATTTAGTTTTCATCTACCAAGTGATTTATTTACTTCAGAAGAGCCCCTAAGAGCTAGGAAAAAATCCGTTGATTGGTAGTAAGCTGCCTTAACACTTGATCTATTGTATTTCTGTATGGTTCTGTTAACAACAGTCAATAAAAGACGTTGGATAAGAGTTATACAACAAATTACAACAAACTCAAAGAAGTGCGTGAAATAACGTAGTTTAGAGAAAGTTATCAGGGGCATAAGGGGGTATTTCATGATCCATGAGTGGCCTTTTATTTTTTATGTGAACCGTAAATTGACGTATTTTCTTCGTGAATCCTGAATTAAAACGTGCTTACTTTCCTCGTGAATTGTGAAGCGTCTTATTTTCTCTGTGAATTATAACACGAGTGCTATTTTTCCCGTACCCTCTGACATGGGAAATTCAAATAAGATGAAACGGGAAAAGAAGAAGTGTAGAAGTGCTATCATTCGAACTTTTTTAATTCACACAGTATGGCGGATGCTAGCATCAAACTCGCATAAGCACGTGGAGTCATAGAGTCAGTCTACCGAAGATTTAGGCTGTTTGTTTTCAAAATGACAAATTATTGTGACAACCCTAGAATTGTATAACAGCTTCTATGAATATTATAGGCATTGCTAAATTTTTCGTGCCTTTAATTTAGAATGTGAACGCAAACGATTTCACACTTGTACTTTAACCATTGCAAAAATATATTGGATTTATTTAATGCATAACCATACACAATGTCTAGATTATTTTTATACCGCATACACATAATTTTACACTCACGGTAGCTCTGCCGCCTCTTATGCGTGGCACACTGACACAGACTGACAGAGATTTATCGACAGCTGAACGTCACACATCATAGACATACATGTAATTGTAAACAATTAGTTCAATATGGGACAACAAAACACGAAAACAAACCTTTGTCCAAGTTGCCAGTGACATATAAATGACACGGAGTATTTATTTTATGTTTCCCATCCACCATTAACCCTATCCAGGATTTAATGATGGAGATTTTGCTCGTAATTTGAAGTACATTATTACGAATGCCATGTTTGATTTGCACGAACATCTAAAAAAAGACGCGTGCAACATTATTGCATTCCTGCCGCCTAGTAATCAAACCGTGAAATATAAATTTAGTCCTGGAGCAAAGTATGGAAACAAAAACCGGGAAAATATCGCAAAAAGGAAATACAAAATATATCGGGTCGGGTGTCAAAAGTGGGTCTGTCGGCGATGGGAAACAAGATATCTTTTATGGTGCCTAAACATCGAGAAGATCAAGATTTTGTTACCCTTGATTTATTGGATAGTGTTGAGCATTATCCATATATATATATATATATATATATATATATAGTGAGTTTTTTTATTTACTTCGGCGTTGGTCACACCTTATACATAGTGTGATCTCCTAGGGAAACATCCTACAAATACAGATATCACTCAGATTCAAACTATAAAATAACTGTTTGTAACGCAGTAGCTCTAAACATTGCGCCTTCAGAACGTATTAATACAGTTTAGTAAGTCTAGTTCCAGAGGACTATAATATATAACAAACACATTTTTGAATAATTACTTAATAAAAAGGGATCACGCTGGAAATAAGTGCTCGCACTTTCATGTGCTAGCCCTGTTTTATGATCATAGATCATGAAACTTAAAAAGATGAAACAACTACACAAATTAGATTATGAACCTTCTTTATAGATTTTGTTTTACGCAGTACTATATATGCATAGTCAGCTTATGTTCTCTCCATGTAATATCTTAACACGAGTTATCTACATTTTAGCGATCGTTCTAACCTTTGCGTATATTCTAACAAATATTATACAGTTTCAATGCCTTACTATATCAAAGCCATACACTGTTATTTGTTTCGTTAATTTAGCTCACATCAACAGTTATAACAATACAAATTTAAAAAGAAAATTGTGAGCATCTTTTACCAGGCATATGGCCCGTGGTAGTTAACAGGTAGTTGAAGAGAACAACTGTAGTAAATTTCAAGATAAAAATACCAGAAATACACTTTCTGACAATTTGCCACACCTGCGTGAATACATCTAACCGTGGGTTTAGATACAGAAAAACCAAAACGTGTTCACGTGCACATACATAGATTGGATATTTAGCTGAAGAATAACAATCAAAGTATGCAAGATAATTGTTGTCTCTCTGGAAACGGCACGCAGCATTCCTCTAAGACTATTTATAAATCCTAACACCAATGAGGGAAATTATGGCAAATTAAACACGTATGCGCACTAAATTCAAACAAACAACATCGTGTGACAAATTTATTAAAACCCTGTGGTGTGTACATCGATAAACACTACATAAAATGATAAATAATAATAATAGCAGCCAGAACGATAATAATACAATATAATGTTTTGTATTCCCATCTTTAGACTAATCAATTATTTACTGACATATTATTTTCAGTGTATTCAGACGCTGTGCGAGCTTGTATCTACGAGTGACACTGGGTCAAAAGATTCAGTAAACTGTGAGGCCAAAAAGAAGGAACAGATGGAACTGAACAAAGATTTAATAAAGATAATGTGTTATAAAGCTGAAAAGGTAGTAGTTACACAGTATTGTGTTTATACATTTGTAAAATATATCTTTATAAAATTATATTGTTTTGTTAAACATGGTGTTTTTCCGATCATAAAATAAATTCAGATTTCTACTTAATCTTAGTCTTTCTGTGAAGGACAATATGATGCCGCAATGGCGAATGTTCTTGCAGCCAAAGAAATATTGTCTAAATGTTTACATGAGGTATGTCCAACTGTTAGTTTATTTATCTGCAATTTACAAGCTATTCATTAGTAAATTTTTGACCAAATGACTTTTAAAGTAAAGCTTCAGTTTTAAAGAGGTCATACATTCAAGATGTTTGTCTGTTGTTTAAAACAATTGTGTTCTCACATATATAGGCATAGAATAAATGTTATTCACGTTATCAATTTACCTGTCAACTCTTTACATCTCTAACACAACAATGAAGGAAACAGCAAAGTATGTTACACATTTGATTAATAAGTGTTTTTGCAGTTCATTTATGAAGTGTACAAATGCATATTTATCAATGTTTTTTTAATTACTAATCACCTGATTTAAGATCCAGAACTTTTTTAATGTGCAAGAATGTATCCCATTTTGTCGAATGGTGTCACTATAGACAAGTCACTGCATGGTCTCAACTAATTATATCTATTTTTCTATAGATGTATAACATTTATTCCATCTGATTTGCACAGCCTGGATATTTGGCAATGTTATGCTATAATTTTGGAGTGGATAGTTTCCAGCATGCCAGATATGAAGAAAGTGTTAACTGGCTTCGAGAAAGCTTTGAAATAGGAAAGATTCAAAATACGGTTGAGCCTAAAAATCAGGTAGAATTAACTTTGTTCAGAAGAATTAACAGTCATATTTCATGGATGAAACGCTGAAATTAAGAAACCTGGAAATATCAACAAAAACACTAAACAGCTAAACTGTATTATATCATTCTCAATTAATAATATTTCTATTATCCATTGGTCAAATATTTTCGTTTAAGGCCAGAACATTACGCTTACTGGCTAATTCTTATATGGAATGGAACAGTGAAAACTACTATCAGAAAGCACTGAATGCGATAGGATTAGCCAATGCAGTAGGGCTTCGAAGAATCATTCAAATTGCTTTCAACAAACTAAAGTACGGTGATTTAGATTTTTAAAAGGTATGAACATGAAAGTAAGTATTCTGTCTGACAAATGTTTTTCCAGGAGCACTCACATCCAGCAGGTCTGTATTTGAAAATGAAGGTGCTTCTTCGTGGAGATCCTGAAGAAAAAGTGTTACAAAATGGTAATGCCTATTAATGTTTGTGAAAAAGTACTCCAATATAAATAAAAAGCTAATTTTGTTTTAAATAATGTTTTCGTAGTACATGTATAATCCTATAATATTCTGATGTAATCTCACTCACAGCTTTGAATGATATAATGAAACAAGCAGAGCTTAATCTTGAACTTGGTATGAATGTTGTGAAGTTATTTTTCAAACATAACAAGTAAGCATTAGTCACTGTCTGTTTTTACCTTTTAGTCAGTGTTATAGTTGATTAAACAAATTGCTTCTTGCATTTAATTTATATGTAAACTAATTATATGTGTAAATTAAGCAAAACATATGGAGATGACTATAAATATAATCATCAGCTAAAATTATGTTTCTTTGATCTGCAAGTATTGACTGTTGATTGAAATAAGTGTTTCATTTTATTCAGACCAGTTTTCGGATTTAATGGGCTACAACTGATGATACAGAAATATAAAAATACCCCTGATCATAAAAAGGTCACCCTGATGCGCCTAAGTATGCTTTTACAATGTAAACAAGTACATGAAACAAAACAATTGGCAGAAGAAATAATAACAGGTGAAAGTGATTTTGTTAAATACAGTTATTTATTTTATTGTTCTTTAGTATGATCCTTTAATTGTTTGTTTTGTCATTTCTATAAGACTTCCAAATGACATAATTGCTTAAGATAAGATTTGCTTAAGCTTTGTTTGTTGCAGAAAACAACAAGGGTAATCCTTTGGATGAGGAATTAAGAAAGCAGTTTCACATGCTAATGTGGGAGCAAGCTGCAGAGCATTATGAGGTTGGTAATGTGAATTCCTAATAAGTTCTAAACTACATTTATTTAAAAACAAATACTATTTGCTTCATAGCAGATGAAAGAATTATTAAATCCTAATGACCATAATTATTTATATTTATTTATTCAGAGAAATGAGTATGTGGAAGCTTTACAATGGTACAACTATTCCTGGAGTATTTTCACATCAGAGGAAAAGGAAAACACAAATTTGTCAAAACTGCATAGAAACCGTGCTTTCTGTCTACTTAATAATTCTCAGCATGAGAAGGTTAAGTTGTCTCATTTACTATTATTTTTCTTAACATAAACCTTTTAAAAGGTCTGCGGAAATCATACACAGTATTATTTTATTTTATTAAAGAATGCTGGCAAGTAAACAAATTTGCTGGTTCATTCTTTAAAATACTCATTTGACATGATTCCTGTTTTTTAAATTATGATCTAGGTGGGTGCCACTAATCTTTAGTACTGGGATTCAAATCTTGGTATAGCTATGACTGAAGGGTGTTTGATCCTCCACTTCATGACCGTTGTAAATTATTCAGCATATGTATTAGTATGAGTGGTTTATTTTTGAAAGCATATCAATAATTACCATGTACAAATACATAACATCCATTTTAAATACACTTTCGCGGCCGGGTTACCATTAAGGACATGACCTGTCGCCTAATTACTTTTAACTTGTACTTTTCCTAGTACATGCTCATTTTCAGTCTGGAATTTTAGTAGCTTTGGGTCATATCTATGTCTCGCGTTCAGACCATGTCCTTCAGCTTGGTATTTAAACAAGCAAAGAAGAGTTGAGGGGAGATGACAATAATCCACTTGATACCTTTTTCTACAGGGTGATGTGTCAATTTCACAGATACCTGTCTATATAAAGCCCAAGAAACTTTGTGCTTTGAACTCTTTCTATGTCTTCATCGTTAAGGGCTGGGTTGAACGTCTTCTGTTCATGGGTTTGTTGTGTTTCTATCATCATATATTTTATCTTTGATGCATTGACTTATAGTTGGTTCATTCCGAACCTGTTGAGTTGATCAAGATCTTGGTTCACCTGTATTTGCAGCTGATGTATGTTCTAATATATATGCAATATATAGTGATATCATCAGCAAACAGAACTCTCTTGCTATATGTTATTGCATTTGGGATGTCATTTGAGTAGATAATAAATAGCAATGGACCCAAGAGACTGCTTTGACACATTCCGTGACTTATGTCATAACGTTCAGATTCTAGACCCTTAATTATTACTCAGATTGTACATTCGTCCACGAGTGATCTAGGCTGGACGGATAATCGCCTTTTATGGGATTGTTATCTTCCTTATTGGTGTACGGATGTCGAAGTATATTCGCAAAAATGTCCAATGAAAGAATGACAACACTCATTTACGTTATCGTAAAGGAACAAATCATCCCAGTCAGTTGTTTTCAACGCCTCAGACATAATTATTGAGTAACTGGCTATAACCAAGTTTTGGTTGCATGAATGTTAATTACTCCTTCAGTCCTCGTGAATGACAACTCGCTCTGCGCCCATGAATGTCAAACTCACCCTCTATGACTATGTTGATATATAGATCGATTTTCTTTTTAAAATTGAATTCCTGGAATTTAGACTAAGATGTACACAAAATTGGGAGTAAAATATCAGCACAATATTTTAAAATAACAGTAATGTACTCTATGGGTCATTTTTAAATATTTCTTTAAATCGTATTTAATTAAAATATATTTTTTCAAGGCACATGAAGCAGTCTTAGAAGCAGAGAAATATGATCGTTTCTCACCTCATACTTACTACATTAAGTTCAAGATAGCTGTATTACAAGACAAGGAATCTGAAGGTGTTAAATTTGTTACTATTTCTGATATTTAACTTAATTTCATTATTTATTTGTTTCATATATTACATGTTCAAGCTTCAGTGTCACATACAAGTTACATGCCATTTTAGCTATTCAGGCATTGCAAAAAATCACAGAATATAACAGCTGTCCATTGGAATTAGCCAAAATATATGGTAAAGAGACCAATTGCAAGTCACCTGATGTTGGAACTGCCCATGGGTTAATATGTTTGGCTGCACAGTTAGCATTTCAGGTAAGACCAGTAGTTTTCATCCACACATGTGTGGAATATATTATGTCTTAAAACCATTTTTTTTCCAATCATATAAAACTCAAATTGATTGCTTTATAATTTAATGAATAAGATAGTCCTCATATCAATTTTTAATATTTCATCCTTTACTTGCATCAGAGTATATAGTAAAAACAATGCTATTTAAATAAACTGCGTTATTTGTGTTATTTTGATTCTATTAGTCACCAGTTAAATCATTTAGATATGAATGTTTAATGCTTTCTAAAGAACTAATTATATATTTACCATTAGTACTGATTATGTGTTGATTAATTATTTCAGAAAAGTAACAATAAGTTAACCATTGTGGCATTAGAAAATTTGATCAATACATCACCAGATCCAGAACAAATATTAACTGCTCTCCGCTGTTTATGCAGAATTCAATTAACACTGATATCACAAGAAACTTCAGATGATTGCAACAGGTTATTTGATTACTCAAAATCTATTTTCTGAAATTATTAAAGTATCTTTTAAAATATAATTAGGAATTTTCATAAGAATTAAAAGTCAGAACATTAAAACATGCTTCTATCATTCCAGTATTGCCAGTAGTTCCATGTTGTTTTATGTTGAAAAAGGTGATATTTGTTTGCATTTTTATATAATTAATAACAATTGCAAATTTTATGCATAAAAATTTTTAATAAAAAAAACTGTTTTAAAGATAAAATGATATTAGTGCATTCATAATTTCGCAATATCTTATTTTTTAAAGCATATAATAAACTAGATTCTCTAAGCAGCAATGGACAGCTAACAGCATCTAAACTACAGAATGAAGCATTGTGGTTTGTTAAAATAGGTAAAAAGATTATTCTATTGCAGTTAATGTCTTTATAAGTTTCCAGTAACAAGATTCTAAAATATGAGGAATGGCATTAAGAGGCCCTTTTAAATGAAGTATTGTTTTATAATAATAGTTGCCTTAATAAGCAGAGAGGGCGAGCATACCAATTATCTTGGGCGGCCGGGTATTATAGTGTGATTTTGGAGCCCGGGGCAGGTCAGCCAAAATACCTGCGTAGCGGATCAAAAAGAATGCAACACGGGTTGGCGGGACAGGATACACCAGCCCTCCAAAACATTTTAAAGATCATATCAATAGATATAAGTACTGCAGTATGTTTTCGAAATTAGAGTATTGTTAGATTAAATATTGTGCTAACCCGTTCGGAGGACCATATCAATGGGACGGGTACAATAGAAGAATTCTAGGTATTAAAGGAAGAATACGGCCACGAAGAAGAGAAATGGTTATAGAAAAACAAGGAAGAACTCGCAGGTTGCCGCTGCTTGGGTGGGGGTTGGGAACTCGAATATTGGATAACCTCGATGCGGACACGCCCCAGAAATTGGCTAGACTGGAACCTTGCTTATTTTGTTCCTATTTTTTTAGAAGCACTTGTCACTTGATCTCTTGCATGTATCACCGACTTGTATTTTGACCTCCCTGATCTATTTGCTGCCGTTATAGATGTCATCGCTGGTCATTTCCTTCAGAATTATTGCTCCCTTGGGGATCTCCTCGAATTGTGCTACATCGGCAACCGTAACACCTGTCTCGTGTTCGCTCTCTCCTCACTTCTCGAGTTTTCGTCCCCTGGAGTATATTATATCCTGTTCCATTGAGGCTCTTCCGAAGTGGAGCCAATTTCTGAAAATTTGGCTCTCCTTGAAGATAGATACGACCATGATGGGGTAGGCTGTCTGATAGTAAACAAGATCGATACTGGTCACAGTTCCGAGGTTAGTGGGTAATCTAAGTGGATACCCATCCTTCTCTATATCCGTACTGGGTCGACCTTACCTTCGACCGTCCATTCGTGTTTGCCCCACCCACGTAGGAGTTTACACCTTAAAATGACCCCCCCCTTTGGCTCTTTGGTAGTTCGATTTCGATGCCATTAGCGACCTATACATCACCACTGTCTAGGAAGTCCTCTCCTTTACCCACCATGTACAAGACTGAGGTATTGCTGTCGACTTCAAACTTGTCATAGCGTGTTTTGGAGAGAGAAAAAAACGATAGTACCCTATTTCTCTAATACGGGTGACGAACGGCACGTAACTCTGTCATAACTAGTGTATATTGCTGTTTCGTCCGGTTCTTCGGGTGTAACAAAAGGTGTATCTCGCACTGTATCTCCGACAACACTGTCTCCATGCTACTGGCATATTGCTGTTATCGATCATTGTTTTGCGTTGGATCTTGCAGTATGCCTCCGCACACCTATTTCTGTATAGATCACCCTCCACCCGTCATTTCGACGATGCTACAACTGATATACAATCTATTCACACACCTCTAATTAGAAAGCTCACTGTAGTACTTGTCTCCATAGATCTGCTCTTTTTGGTGGGCAGGGCGAGATGGGGCTCGTCCCAGGTACCAAGAAAGTTCACCCTCTGCTGCTTGATTTATAATCACAATTGGTGAATTTCGTTAGTGACAAATGTGTGTTTGCACATATCTTTTTTTTAAAGCGTCCCTATTGCATGTTTAACTTAATTTTATATTATGTCAATAAGTTATTGGAATTACATGGTTAACTATTATAATACACAGCATGGAATATGGCCATTCAGTGTACAGGTGCAATGGAACCAATGCAAAAGTTTTTTATGTTGTGTTATAAGGTAATTGTCTTTAGAAACACTGTAAAAAACAAAGAAAATTAATAATATTTTCCATGCAATGCGTAGTCTTTGAAATATATTTGATCTAAACACACATTTTTTTTTAAATTTAAATCACAGTTAACAAGCCTTTGTCCAGAAGATTTAAATACTTTAGTCCGTCAAAAAACGTGTCTCTTAATGGCTGCAGCTGCTAGCCTCCAAATGGCCAGGCAATTAAAGTATGATAAAGAACAAAAGGTAAGGCAGATCATAATACAATCTGTTAAAAAATTATTTATAGTATGATGTAATACAAAATGAGCGTGCAAGTAAAGAATGTATACCCCTACTACTTAATACTGGTGCAATAATTGTATGCATTATAGGAAACCATGTACCTAACAGCCATTACATATATTAATGACTGCCATAAGGTGTGTAAACGACTGCAAGAGTTTCAGATTGATGGATCAGGTAATATCTATAACACTCAATACCAAATTAATTGTATACATGAGAACACCTATATCCAATAATATATGTTGGATTTTCTATGCAGATACCGGTTTTGGAAGGTAATAGGAGACATTTTCATTAACGCCATTGGTATATATATATATATATATATATATATATTACTTCATAGAATAATACCGTGGCCCATTTAGCCTACCATATGTACAAAAGTAAACATCAATCATCATAGAACACTACCGCCAGTATATCATTATAATTTGTACATAACCATAGTACATACAAACAATTACTATATGGATAACCGTATATACTCAGGTATAAGTCGCACCCGTGTATAAGACTCACCTATTTCCATGACCAATAAGCTCCCTGGAGTCGAACCCGCATATAAGACGCACTAAAATCCCCAAGGTATCAAAATCAGTTTTTTAAGGTGATAATTATGGGAAAACCCACTTGCTTTCGCTTTCAGGTACTATTAAAACGTCGACCCTAAACCTTCTGTAACCAGATTAACATTATGTCAGTGTCCATCCACCCTTTCGAGCATTTCGGCTCGTGGCATTTCGGCTAAGTCAAGCACGACTTTTCCCCAATCTCACACTTGCTTCTCTGAAACATTGTTTGTTTGCTGTAATCGTTTTCATTTGATGTGGCTTCTATTGTCATTCTTTGAGGGGCCTCATTTACCGTTCCGTTCAATTATACACGCTCACATATTTCGGTAGTAATGACAAGTCTTTGTGATCACGTCGCTAATTAGTGCATCGGATTAAATAATCATGGCGGTTATTATGATTGAGTTTGATTTCGAAGGACAACAGCAAAAACAGACCTAATAAATTAGTTTATTGTTTATATTTTCATTATTAAGGTTGAAAAACAATATTATTGTTATTCCCCCTAAATTATGCCAAATATACATTCCCTTTTAATATCACCCGTGTATAAGTCGCACTCGATTTTGATGTCAATTTCGGAGTATAAAAGTGCGACTAATACCCGAGTATATACGGTAATCACAATTTCATTCTATGTCTGGCCAGTGCATAGGAAATCTGCATCACATGATCATGTATTTTAACGATATAAACTATAGATGTTAATAAAAACTGTGAAGTATCTCTGGGCAAGAGTTAGAATATTAATATCCTAAGACAATTAGCTGATCAAAAGAAAACTTGCCCTAAATGAATTATCATGGCTTCTAAGTAGTAAATAGTCAAAAGTTTGCTAATTATTACAATTTTGTATAAGAGAATTAAAAAGAATACTTTTATTTGATAGCCCATTGTTATTTTTCTTTATTTTGTATATAAATTGGAATAATGCGTATGCACAAGAACGATTGTTTTTTCGGGAATGATATTTCCATAGTAATTAAGTGATAATTGGCCCACATGAGTTTGAGACAGTTTCCTTTGAAGCGACCATAAAATCAATTCAAGTAGGATATGAGGTTGTCTTATAGAGGAGCACACACACACACATATATATATATATATATATATATATATACTATAAATAATTTAGCTAAAAAAATGGCATATATTCGAGAGAAATGTTTTAATTTAATTTACAGAAAATACGATAATAAGCTTCTAGTCATTAAATTAACTGAATAACAAGGAAATTGGCATATGGATAATTGTGTTTAAAATAGTAGGCTTGAAGGTACAAGACACATCAACACCACAGTTGTTGCTGCTATATGAATTTGAGGCATATGCTAAGTTGGATGTTGGAAAAGCTGAAGAGGTTTTAGCAAGGGCAATAACTCTTAATCAGTGTGAACCGAAGACATTAGAAACAATTTCTGCTTTAGCAATGGAGTCACCATTACATAACAGGTACTTGGCATTTTACTTTCGGTTTATTAATATATTTTATAATTAAAATATTGTTCAGCATATTATTCAAGGAACCAATGAAAGCTTGAAATTCTGACATGGTCCAGGGAACTAATATTATGGCACTTATATCATGCACAAATTAATATGATTAAATATAGTATAAAGGGTTTGTATCAATATATAAATAATGAATAAAATCAATAATCTACTAGATTTGTTTATAATCAATGTACAGATTATATATATATATATATATATATATATATATATATATACTATCATCATAAATAAATAGTTTGAAGAAGGAAGAGTCCCGCTCGACTGGAAGTAAGCAAATGTTATTCCAATTTATAAGAAAAGTCGCAAAAAGATGAGATGGAGAAAGTGATCAGAGAAAGAATAATGAAACACAGGGGAGAGCAACCAGATGTTTACAGATAAGCAACAGGGGTTCAGAAATAAAAGATCTACCATGCTAGAATTGCTACAAGTAATGAACCAGTGGATGGAGAAGACAGACAGTGGAGAATGCTTTGATGTCCTGTACCTTGATTTCATAAAGGCTTTTGATACAGTGCCACATGTTAGGATGCCAAACAAACTGAGTATTGATGGTAATGTGCTTGACTGGATAGCAGACTTTCTTAAAGGAAGATGTCAGAGGGTCTCAGTAACTGGCAACTACTCATGCTGGATGAATGTCTTAAGCGGCATCCCCCAATGAAGTGTCTTGGTTCCTATTCTTTCATTATATTTATAAATGACCTACCAGATGTTGTCAAGAATTTGTGCGTACTATTTGTAGACGACACAAAGGTGTTTGGACCAGTTGGAAATGAAGAGGATAGAGTGAGTCTCCATGAAGCTTTGAACAATATGTTAAAGTGGTCAAATGAGTGGCAGCTGAAATTTAATACAACAAAATGCAAAGTCATGCATTATGGACGAGAAAACAGAAACCATAAATATTCTGTAAAAACATATGAATCAGATTACAAGTTAGAATCCATCACCAAAGAAAAAGACCTTGGAGTCATATTTACAACAGCCTTGAAATTCTCCAGAAATGTCGGAATGGCAGCAAACAAGGCCAACCGTGTAGTAGGAGCAATAAGGAGGTCATTCAGATACATGGATGGGCAGATGTTTGTACAATTATACAAGTCAATGGTTAGAGTACATTTGAATATGCACAAATAGTGTGGTATCCCGTTAACAAGAATGACAGAGATCACCGGGAAAAAGCACAACGGCGAGCTACCAAGGTTGTACCTTGGATTAGAGATCTCCCCTATGAAGAGAGGTTGAGAAATCTCAAGCTCCAGAATCTAGCGTACAGAAGAAGAAGAGGCGATATGATCCAAATACATAAGATATTCCATAGCTTTGAAGATATTCCCGAGAACTCACTAGTCAAACTAGCCGGTGAGGGCATCAAAAGAGGACACAGTCTGAAGCTAAAGAAACAAAGACACAGGACAGTATTCAGAAATCACTTCTTTAGTTTAAGAGTCATTAAAGATGGGAACGGGCTCCACGAAGGAGTTGTGAATGCACCATCTCTATTAACATGATTGACCAATGATAGTTCTTCCCCCATTATGTCTCCGACAGTGTGTATGACGTTTTGTGCTGACCGTGTATTGGTTAGTGGGCAGTGCCATTTGCATGTTATGTAATTATGTGATTTCAACACACCTTGATTAAAGGTAATTTTTGCTTGAGTAGCCCTTGTTAGAGATGTGCAAACTTAAAACTGATAAAGGTGTGTCAGCAGATGGACCAGGGAATCATTCAGACCATGAAGCTGAAATTTCGTACAAAACAACTGCAGTACGCCATCGATCAGCTAGCGACGGTCACAACAATAACTGTTCTCTAGATACTACAGACAACATCCGTACAGGACCCGATATACTGGGTCGGAAAAGCATGGCAATTAATGGAGCCAACTACTATCCAGAAGTGCTTCGCTAAGGCTGTTTTTTTTACAGTCAGTGACGAATTGACGTGTGATTTATCTGACGATGATGAAATCCCTTTGTCTATGCTGCGGCTATCCAAGGACTCGTTTAACTGTGAATATGAGCTGTGAATATGAGAACAGATTTTCACGTATATGTAATATATATATATATACGGTTGAAGTATAATATATATATATATATATATATATATATATATATATATATATACGACTTCAACCATTGAGCTGAAAGAAAACGAAGCCTATATGTTATAATTGTACGCATTTGACCACTTATTTTTGTGGGAGAAAATAAATATACTAATCCATTACTTAATTGTTATGGTCGGGTTGTTGGTATGATGAATTTTTCAAGTAATAGTAGTAATTTTATTTGATGATATACAAAATAATGTTAATTACAACATATTTATATTATATATCATAATTTACAAGCATATACCAACTAATAAGCAAAAACCTGTAACCTCCAATAAAAGACTAATTTTTGAAAACGATGATTGGTTTTATGCAGAAAGCAATTGCACGTTTAGTTTTCTATATCTGCTGTCCACGTGTACTGTTGAGAGTGGTAAATCATAAAATATCTCATACATTAGATGTAATTCAAAAATTTTAATGCTGTTATTCTATATTGTATGTGTGGCTGGTGAGGGTGTCTTGCCTTATACAAATGAAAATTACAATTTACAGTTAACATGTTTATTAAGGGATCTAACAAATAAATATGAATAAGTAAATACATTTAATTTAAATACTAATTTGATCAGTCTTACCGGTACTTCAATGTGTCCTTATGTTCAAAGTCTTTCACTCAACTGCATATAAATAATCTAGCACTTAAGTTTGTTTATTTCATTTTAAATAATTGAGACTGTTAAATGTAATTTTTGCGTGTGTTAATGATTGTTTTATCAATACCTTTCAACAGAACTTTGAGTATGAAAGCCCTGCAAATTGCCATTAAGAAACATCTTCAAAATGAAAATGTCAACTACTCCAAATGTAGGTAAGATATAAAACAATATTATCGGCTGAAATGCAGTACCAGTAATATTAATATTACCGTACATACGATATTGTACGGTAGTTATGAGTTTATTTTTAGAGAGATAAATATAAATGATGAGTGGATGGATTGATGGATGGGTGAAGGAATGAATGAAAGGGCAGGCGGATTGGTGGACAGACAGAAATATTGTAGGGTTATTGGGATGTTGTATTTCTTCCAGTCAAACCCTTAGTATTCCCATGTTAAAGCTCAACTTATATCTTAATGTTTAACCTTAATTTCACTTCAATATTTTCACATATTGCTTGACCCATTTCATGTATCATATGCAAAAAGGACACTGCAAAACAATTATAAATTTCCTTGCTGCTGCCACTACTCATAGTACAGTATCTACCCTAAATCCAGCTTATGAAATTAAACACATACACCAAAACATCCAGTTGGTCACAGATATGTATAAAAGTTAGAAATAAATACATGAATAAATAAATGCCTGCTTTGACTGATGGAAAAGTTTAAGTTATTTATCTGACCTTATATGATGAATATGGGGTCATTCTATTTAGTTAACCAAAGGAGTAGTTCAATAAGAAATTGATCTAAAAGCAACAACACACACATTACACTACTATGGAATATTTTTTCTGAATTATTTTTATTTATATATTTAAATAACTGAACATTGATATCAAATGTTTGCATATATATATATATATATATATATATAAATAAAAAATGAAACCTATTCCTATTTGCCATGTACCTTAAGAGACCAACTGCTTACATTGTAATAAAACGACTTACCATTAGGGATCATCTAACATAGGCCGGAGAGTCATCCTATTATATAGTTTAACTTCATATAATAATTAATTTGAACTAATTTCAAGTAGATGCATAGTTACTTTACCAAAGGGGTGTGTGTGTGTGTGTGTGTCTGTATGTGTCTGTATGTCATGCAGCTTTCCCAATTCTAGACATAACTGTGTCAAACACTAACTACCATCAACATACAACAGCTAGGCTGTTTGGTCATTCAGAATTAAGACAACTGCATCAGGCTAATTTGGAAAAAGTCTTAACAGCAAAGGAAGACTCAGTTTTCACGGCAGAAAGTATAGTGTCATGCACAGTCAAGTTCTATTAGCACTTTTACTATCATAATTGTTGATCATTTGTCATTAACAAATGTGTTTAATGTATCATCCATTTATAGCTGTTCTATTTACCCATTTTCTTTCAGGAAAGTAAAAATTACAATATTAAACAAAAATATCTCAAGTTGTGTTTTCCGGTTTGATTTCAGTAAAGCATTTCATAGTTTAATAGAGTTATCTCTGCAAGGTAACATGAATGATTTGGCAGTCAAAGATGAAACATGGATTTACTTTACCAATGTGGTGGACCTCATTGATAACAAAGCCAAGGTGACTTAGTAAAAAAAAAACATTTAATGCTTCACACACACATACACATGATGCTGTGTCAAAGCTTATTATTGATTTGCTTATTATAATTGTTATGTATTACTGTCATCTCAGGATACCTATCCAGAAATGGAAATCCTATGGCTAATGACTAAAGCATGGAATAGTGGAATACATCTATTTAGGTTAGTATTAATACTTAGTTAATACCGATAAGAATAACAGAAGATAAAAACAAGCTATCTAAAAGCCATTTAAATTTTGTGCAAACTGACTTGTTTCAATAAAACAATATTTTACCGTTAAGATGTTTTAATCATTCAAGTAAATATTATTACAATGTAGTAACGACGCCTCTATAGAGTACTACTTTTACTGTTTGTAATATACATTAAATTGAAAATTCAGAAATAAACAGATAACAATAACATATATCCTAGGGCTGATTATGCAATTATTGGTAATAAATATCAGTTCCTATGTTCAGCAATAACTATTATGGTGAAGCTGTACGTTGGTGTGAACTGGCCCTGAGATTGCTGAAACATCTTGGATCATTGAGAGAAAACTATGAGAAACAGGTTAGTATATCGTGAAAGGAAACTACTAGAAACAGGTTTAGATATTGTTGCTCTGGATAATCTGATAAGAGGATATCTAAAATGATTCCATGATTTGTTTTATCAATTTAACATATAGTATAGAACCCTCATCTAAGTGTTCAAATGGGCTAAAAGGTTTCTACGCCAATATATCTTTTTCGTGTCAGCACATTCGTTTAACTTTAAAGTTGTTGGAATCTGTGGTCAAGTCCACTGGCCATCATCTAATTTGCACAGCCACCTAGTGTTGATATTTGTTGTGTTGTTATTGTTGCTGGTAATGTCTTAACTTAAACGTTTTGTGTTGGTATATATATATATATATATATATATATATATATGTAAATTAGGCATTCTAAATTGCAAAAATAACAACCTCTAAATTGAAGTGTTATCCCCATGAAATTACGTAATCAAGCTATCACTGGCACTTAACTGCAATTAAGAAACTACCTTGCTTGTTTACATGTTTGATAATGAAGCTAATTACCCGTGCTTTTCAAATGATTATATATACTGGTACGTCACTTGTTATTCTTTAAACAATTCTTACAGCATTTATTTCTCAGTGAGAGTGTCCCATGTAACATTGAAAATTAAGGATTCAGTTAAGAGAAATTTACCGTGTATTCACTTTGATTAAATTTTACCTGGCCCCTTATTCTCCAGGGTGTGCTCTCTTATTTTCAAAGACTCAACTTTCTTCCAAAATGCTTTATACTTGGGAGAATTACTGAATTAATAGTAACTTAATTAATATAATGACAAGATTAATGCTTTAATTACTTTGTGTAGCTAATGCTAGTTAAATGATGCTGAAAATCAGTATATAGTTTCTTTGGTTAAACAGTATTTAACGTTTTGCACATTAATTATGTATTAGGAAAAATAATAGTGTTTATGTAGTTTCACGTATTAGTGTCTTGTTTCTCCAAGTTTACTATATCATGTTTGCATAACAACTAAATCAAGTTGCCTTAGTAGTCTATCACATTTAGGATAATGCATTAAAATAGATAGATAAATTGTAAAACAGATAAATCCAATCAAAGCTTGGTCAAGTTGTAGGTTATGATCACCATCAAGATATTTCTGTATTTTAGTTAGGTGTACCTTGTTTGTGGATATATTAAATTTGGGAAATACCAAATTTACAAGATATGGGCACTGTTATGTTCTCTATTTTAACTGGAGTATATATTCTAACATGAATTGATGCCATAGGATTTTTTGAGAAACATGCATGGTGATTCTTGGAGCTTGCTTACATAGAGATCTGTTTAAGAATATGATATATCTGGTTGTATATTTTGATGTCTGTCTTGGTGTGGTAAAGCACATGTTTTCTTAAACTGTCTAAGATAATTCATCACATGCGTACACTTATTCATTGTTGCCCAATGTACTTTTATGGAATAGTATTGTAATTTATGCTTAAATATTTAATGGTAACTAAAGTCTGGATGTTGTTACAGTTAATTATAATGTTATGGTGTTATTTTCTAGGATTAATTATGCCATCAGTTTGACATTAAAGGTCTTAACTCACATTCTAATTATTTATTCTAATCACTGTTGTAAGACCCCCCCCCCCCTGTTTCAATCTTGATATCATTTATAATAAGACACAGGCAGAACTGGGACATTTATTTATTTCCCTATTCATGCCGGGCTCATATTCAAGTCACAATTAGTTATATGCTGGGGTTCTATTTTCAGTTATTATCTTGAAGCATCACTCATCATGTTAACAACCATGATACTATTAATGTTATTACTCATCCATTGCAGCTTTGATACAATAGATTTATATTGTATATTATTTATCCGTTAGATGACAACAGTATATGGAGAAATACTTGCTAAACTGGATCCTGTAAAAGAGGCTACCACTTCAAATGTATGTTCATGAGGTGGTCATCAAAGATATATATTGTAGACAGATGTTAAAGGGTGAACTGGTACTTAATGATGAACTATTTGGAGCATTAATTTATAATGATATGTGCTAAAATATTTTTTGTGTGTAAAAATATTTTTATTGTTGTTAGTGAGTGTTATAATTGCATTGTTTGATACTCTTCAGTAAGTTATAGGTATGTAAATGTAAATATATGTGGACACACACACACACACACACAGAGTTAATTATATATATATATATATATATAATATCCAAAGTTGATGTCTGTATTTACTTGGGAGTCAACATGAATAACTGAGCACAACCAAGAGTATTCATTGTGAACAAATATTATTTACAGTTGCTATAGAACATAAACACTACTCGTCATCATGACATTAACCACTGGTATTCACATCAGTATATCATATATATATATATATATATATATATATTTGAAGGTGCAACATGTGTAAGATAGCCACTAGATAAGTAAGTTCATTAATCAGGTAGCAGTAAAGAGAAGTGAAGGTAGCATTAAATACTCTTACATAATTAAAATCAAACCATATGCAAAATTACTAAAATGTGTGTGTATATGTGTGCACATGCATGTACTGTACTGTGCACATTTTAATAAGGATAAAGTAAGAGAAATGTACTATACAACATTTTAATGAAGCCTAAAATTTCATACATCCCTATATATTATGTATCCAGAGTAAACAAATATTTTAACATTTCTGATTGATCATCAACACAACCTATAAACATTTGGCAGTTACTGTTGCATTGCACCATAGAATTATACAAACATTACATTGTCGCAAACAGATAAGACAGAAATATGTATATCATATATAAATATTGGTCATTATTAATTATAACTCTATATCTGTATCATGTTAAGCAAGGAAAAATGTGTACACAATTCTATTATTCTTGAACTTGAGCAAATAAGCTCATTAAACAGAACTATTTATCATATCCTGCTGTATGGCTGGAATGCATTAAAATAGCTCCATCAATCCAAAGATTGTAGTTTTAATCAAAACGGGATAAACATAAAACTTGTCTAACATGATAAAAATAACATGATTTATAGCTGCATATAGTTTATTCTTAGTAAATACTGTCACAATAAGTGAGCATAGCAACTTATTTCAGGGGCCTCTATGTCTCTCTTACTCTGAATGAGCTGAAGTTCTATCTGGGCTGGGGTTGGTTTCATTAAACCAGCTTTTTCTATAAAAAAATGTGGAAATCCACTTTATAAAGATTTTAAAACCATTTTATTACATGTATTAAACATGCCATTGTACATCACTAGTATAAGTAACACGAACCTTCCACACATTTAACCAATGTGCTTTTTTTAATCGCATACAGAAATCTTCATAATCTCTAAGTATAACTGTTCATTGTGTTCTACTTTACAAGATTTTGTTTTTCCACAAGTAAGTTATCTAACAACCATATAAATAGTCAAAGAAATTCTCTCTATTTTCTTGGAAAAGTCATCCTTTAAAAGTGTACTATAAATTAAACAGACTAACCTTTTGCTTTTGCCAGTGTTCGCTTCAGGACGCACTGCATTGTAGAAACAGTTTTCTCACAAGCAAGTTTTATGTTATCTGAATGATAATGTAGCCATGCCAAAAGCAATGCTGTAAACAGGTCACCTGTTCCTGTGAAATGAGCCGGTAACTTTGGCATATCTATTTGGAGTGAAGTTCTACTGCCATCTTCAAACAAACAAAATCACCATTTATTCCAGTCTTGGGAAAAAAAACATATATATTAGATTTGAAAACCTGTCTATAGATGTTTGCTACTGATACACACAAAGATAACAAGCTATCTTAAAAAGTACCAAGAGTATACACAGTATGTATTAGCTATATTGAGTAATTAACTTACTGTTAACTGAACTGCCAACACATACAAGTAGATCATCAGAGCCTAAAGATGTACTGCTAATAACCACTATCTTTGCCCCCATTTCATGTAGTTTGTTCATGGCTTGTTTTGCAGTCTCTAAATTTGTTATCTTAATGCCAGTCAACAATCTGTAACAACACATATTTATTGAACATGTTGAGAGCTTGATAGTTGTACAGGTTATAACTTTTGATCTCCTGAAAGGTCTGAACATTAGCCCTTCTTTTTAATTATATTAAGTGAAACAAAATTTTTTTAATATAAAACAATTGTGAAGAACAGCCAATTTGGGTTCACATATATAAAAATAACAGTGACATGTCAAAATCTTACTACATTGTATTAAGTGTACATTTCTTTATATAGATCATTTATTTTTATTCTGAAAATATATACAATAGGCCCCCATTATAATACAGTCGTTGGGATCCACAACCTATCTACTGTGTTATAGATGGACTGCGAAGTGACAGTGCTTGATTTCTTTCTTTTGCTATTAACTTAGTTAAAAGAACTGTAACATAAAAACCAGGGGAATGAATTACTAAGATTAATAGCTATTAACTTTAATAGCTATTAATAGAAATCACTACCTAAATTGTAAGTAGCTATTTTGAAAACTGCGCTACTAAAGTGCTCCTTATGATTTAGGTAGCTAAAACTGCTACTTAAATTTCGCCCAGTTACTTTAGATGATGATGATTGATGTTTTACGGCCACTTTTGTGCACAAGGTAGGCTAAATGGGCCGAGTGACCTCCAAAGGCTAAATGGGCCGAGCGACCTCCAAAGGTAATGAGACGAAGTGAAAGACGAAACAACCTTCAGATATGCCCACGCCAGGATTCGAACACGGGTGGTAGTGATCTGTGGTCCAGCACGCTACCGCTAGACCATGGAGGGGTGCCCTGTTACTTTAGAATTCATGTGAAAAATAGTATTGCTGATTGATTAATATTGCCACTTCCTGTCAATAGTTTGTCTGCTTCAGTGCTTCCAGTGAAGATTTACTCTTGCTTGAGATTCTTAAATGCTTGACAGATGTTGACTTAATTGACTTACTGCCTAAGTAATGGATCAATTCGAAATTGATGGGATCTCTACATCTAGTAATAGTGCTACGCCTACACCCAGTGTAAGATAGGGCATACGAGTACAAATGAGTACATGCATAGACCCTACTTGCCCCAGGTGTCTATGAGTCTATGAACATAGCATCGGGCCTGAATGCTATACAAGTTATAGGTTTTAGTGCCTAAATATAACTGAATTTACAAAGAATAAATAAATGAAATTAACAATTAAATACATACAAACATACTGAGGTTGGCATTATGGTTGGGACAATTATGCATTGGAGAGGGTTTTTCAGGTAAATCTATTTTAATTGGAGTAGCATTTAATATGGAGAGACACAAAAGTGATGTCATTGTGAAATTGACTTGAGAAAGCTGAGAAATATGTGCCTTGTCAAGTGGTTATTTGTAAGAAAATACATCAAATGTTCTATGTAAAATGTCAACATTTATCTTGACATTTTGTATTAGGTTCATGTCAACATATCAACATGAAATTACATTGAAAGAAATACTTGTATTATTAAGAGGTTGGAATATTACAATGAAATTATAAAAATTGTCGACGGTACTCAAAAGTGATAAAAACTTTCCTACATATTTAGTTATATACATGTTGGCCTAAAAATATTTCTGACATATAAATACACAGTTTTAGTCTTTGGGGTAAGTGTGTGTCACTGCCCACAAACATTAGAAAAATATGACTCTGCAAAGCCAGCGATCAATTGTTCTATTATTGTCCGACTCAGTCGATAATCGGCCACCTCAAAATCAACCAAACTTCATTAAACATTCTTCTTTGTGAATTGTTTTTTCTCTTCGACGATGTCAAGCTATGAAAAGATTGACTGTCATGTTGACTTTTAAGTAGTGAAATATTATTTAAGAGATACTTTTTTAGCTGCTAAGTTAAGTAGCTGTTTTGGTCATTTTAAGTAGCTATTTTAAGTAGCTTTGTATAGTAACAAATAGCTATTTATATCAGGTAACAAGTTGTTACTTAAGTAGCTAAATCAACAACTTAAAATCTCAGTAATTCAGTCTCCAGTTATTAATAACTTACAACTTTATAATAACCTGGATGTACTAAGGTAGTCATGTTTTAGATGATCAACATCAATCAATCATCATCATCATCATCATCTACTAACTGTAGCATGATGGCCTATATTGATGACTGATCTACACATAACAGCCAATATATATATTAATTCTGTTTTAGCTTGTTTTTTTAAAACTTACTCTGCTTCAAACTGGTTTGGTGTGACAATATCAGCATATGGAATTATCTGCTTCTGATAGATAGGCAGCAATTCTTCAGGAACATACTGCAATGTTAAATTAAGACTGTTGATTAAAATATAATAATACACAATATAAATGATACGATATCTTATCAATCAGTTGAAACATAACAATTTTTATTCATAATTTTAACAGATCCATGCCATTTATCAGCAAGACTAGTTTTGTGAAAAATAAAGGTTCTATTTCACTAATTCAGAACCAAACAGATTATTGCTTTCTGCTCATTACTCTAATCTTATTTATAAACATTTTATAAACAGACATGAATACATTTGTTAGGAAGTCATGACATAACAATAAGCTACAATTAGTAATGCCAATTATCAAAATACATTTCATAGTGTAAATGTATACAAACACTTCAAAGAGGAAGATCTTTGCCAGTTTAAACATTTTCTATGATCGGATACAGACAAGTTATATTGTTTTAATGTTAACAAAAATATATTTAAACAAAATGTAATTTGTTAAGGTTCACGTTTCTTAACAATTCGGCATGGATTTATTAATCCACATTCATCAACAAGAATGCACATCCACATAAAAAACACCATTATAGGTCTTTAATACAAATACGGTGTTATACCACAAATCCCTAAAAAAACTTACGAGTTTGCCATCATCTCCCATGACAGGATCACATACTGGAAATGCAAAGAAATTATTTCCTAAACACAGTGTCAATAAACTACTAGTACTTATTAAGTACACAGATATGATGGTCAAAACCAGTTAAACAATTCCAACTACAGTACAAAGCCATTTAATGTTCACATTTCAAGGATGGTTGGTTAGCACCTGTATTGCAGCCATATTCTACAGTCCTAAAACTGGCTATTTAATGCATTGTTACTAACAACACCTCCATCAGCTTATATTGAAAAATTATTTTAACAATGTGTGTGTTGTGTGTGTATGTTTCAGTGAATAAAATTATAATTCTGCTTGCTCCTGTTTATATATTCCAGTATTCTTTTTCCATTCAATTTTGTACCAGAACCCTTAATTCCTACCTTGATCTCTAATGGTCACAATACAACAGTCTTGGTAATGACCATAATACAACCACTGTACTATACATTATTGTAATAATCCCTAGTTATAGTACAGGCACTGAGACCTACTGGTAAATACAAGCAGGGTGTTGAGATACTGTGCTGTCTAGACACCTACCGTATATATTCGCATACGAGTTGATTTTTTGGGTAGTGAAAAGGGAGTTCCCAAAAGCACCTCAACTTATATGTGTGTCATATTTTGGGTAGTGAAAAGGGAGTTCCCAAAAGCACCTCAACTTATATGTGTGTCATATTTCCTACCAGCTGAAGTAAAGATGTTTTCAGCCATCGTTGATACACAGCACTATAGGATTCAACCCAATAAGAGCCAATTATTATTCAATAAATAACAAATAATTTCCACCAAACTATTATTTGGAAGTCAACAAACATGCAGGTCTTTACGTAATAGTACTTTATAGTTATGCTCTGTTACCTACCAGTACCTCCAGATGTGCTGTGAAACAATGAATTAATAACACTTGCCTTATTGAAGTTACAATCAGGCATGTTTGTATGAGCCATAGATGGAACAAAATCGCCACATCTCTGCCTACTAGTCTTATTCAATAAATTAAGATTCATTTTCACGGAACTGTTATTTGGATCTCACAAACATGTCAGTCTTTATGCAATAATAATTGATAGTCACACGCTGTTAACTATCAGTACCTCCAGATGATTAGCGATAACATAGAAATCACTGTTGACACTGCAAACCTTGTTCACCACTTGCTGTGAAACAATTAATTAATAACATTTGCCAGTTGAAGGGAGTCTACAATCAGGTGTGTTTGGTGTGACAAATTTGTATATTTATATTAGTTATAACACCAAAGAGAAATCTGTGTGTGTGTGTGTCGCTGCCGGTGAAAAAATTGATATTAATATTAATAATATATTTACGAGGAACTTGTTGACACCATGAGTTTTAAATAACTGGGTTAACTTTTTCTCAAATGATGACAATGATTCGGATTTTGAGGAATTTTAAGCCAATACTTGACCTCGACCTATACGGTGAGCATATGCCCGAGGAGAGAATTACAGGGTCGAAAATTTACCTTACTTATCTGCCGGGTGGACTTATTATACACAGGTATATACTATGGTACATGAAACTGACTGACTATAGTCAGTAATGGCCCACAATGTGATGTATATCAGAATAATTACAAAACTTATCTTGTGTAACAGCTGTAGGTACCAGCATAATGTATTTATGTGGGTTGCATTTACATTTTAGCCAAAGATAGCAAGTATTGTAATCATATATATATATATATATATATATATATATATATATATATATATATATTATATATATATATATATATATATATATATATATACATCTTCTATCTGGTAGAGTGGTTGGGGCTAATTGGGACTATGTCTGAACGGTCTTTCATCTTTCACCTGGCCTTATTACCTCTCGAGGTCGCTTGGCCCATTTAGTCTACCTTGTACATAAAAGCAATCATAAAGCAGCAACATTTACATTTATGATGTAAAATTTATTTGAAAATATACTACCAAATTAATTATCTTATTTGTCCGACATAACAAGTATCTCATTATCCAGAACATACAGCTATTCCAAAACAAAACAGTTCTTAAATGCGTAGAAATTATAATAAACATTCACTTTTGCTAATTTATCCTATTCTTGATTATCTAATTAGAAGATGCATTACTGATAATGAAATTAATACAAACATATCTTATAAATCCTCTCATAAAACATTGTTTTAGAGTTGGTAACTGTGTCACGTAAACAGTCTATTACCAAATTTAAACTCTCAATTATCACTCAGTACGACTTTGTAGGCCAATAATATCACATTAACAACCCATCCCTCATTTCTCTACATTATTGTCTACCAATTTAAAATATAAACTTTTCAGTAACATCCTGGTTTCACTATGTTACATGGAGCCAGGTAGACCTTTATCACTTTGGATCCAAATATATAGCAAACTGGCACAGTGTAGAGATCATTAAGAATCCCCTCATTATGATTCTAAAATAAAGGTGCCGACTTAAATGTATTTCAAACATCCATATGCAGGTGTCATCAAATAAGTTCCATATAGTAATCAACCAAAATCTTGTTTAATAATTCTTGCAAATTTCTATTATCTTAAAATAACACCAAAATGAGATAAGTGCCGATGTGAAGGCAACATTTAAGTAACAATAAATTCTGACACTATCATATGAGACAGTAATCAGTAAAGGTCCCAAAATGTAATTATATCTTTCAGATAGTTTTCTAAACTATATACTTCCATGTGCAACTGGTTGATTTAAATAACTATTCTTCATATATATGATTACAAATGACTAAAATAATTATCTCATGTATGTCCTGTTATCAAAGTAAATCCACGAAGTGTTAATATTATAAGTAGCAGTAAATGAGTAATACCAACAAATGTATCATACAACTAATTTCAATAAAACAGTCGAGAAAGAATGGATTATCTACATGTGGTTGCCTAAGGAGGGTTTTGGTATTATACTGTACTGGACGCTTGTAGAAAAATTGGACAAGGCACCATTCATAGCATTTTAAGACAGATGGTTGTACAAGGGAGGTTATTCAATGTATATTAGGTCAGCCTAAAAGATTCTCACCATATATTAAACCAGGATTTAGCTTCTTGAGATCAATGACCATCTCCTTTACCTTGTTAAGAAAAGAGGCACAACCAATATAACCTGAAAGTAGAAATCATATCACTTATATTAAAAGGTGAAATAATAAGGTGTGAAACATAATAGCAACTCACATCCTTCACTAGTACACACACACACACACACACACACATACAAGACTGTTTAACAATTAGATTAACCAAATTGGAAAGTCTTGTTTTGAACCAAGTGAGAGTCATCCACCCCACAAATATTTAGCTTAAGACAGTGATCATGTGATGTGATCACCAGATTATAAACATACCAGTAAGCAGGTGTGTGTAATGACAAAGATCATTAGCTTTTAGTCCACTGTACAGATCTCCCAACACTTCGGCATTTAATATATGACCTTTCCACTCCTGATACCCTAGAGTAGATGCAATATGTTATTTTTTTTTAATAAAATACGTGGCATATATGAATATTAAAAATAGTATAACATATACAATTATGAAGTATGCTATAACTATAGTTAAATTAATAAACCAAAATATGCTATACATTTTTGACATTTTATTATGTGAAATCCTCTGATTATTAAATACTGGGTTGATAACCAAAAAGTTAACTACCTAAAATATAACAAAAATTAACATGATTTAATACTAGTAAAATAAATAACTGTAATCATGCTTCTGAAAATACTAAAAACAAAACAAAGAACTATATAAGAAATTTCAGTTATTATTTTATTAGAAGCAATGCAATATTTTCTAAATATAGATTGAACTATAAAACATCAGATACAATACTACAACAAATAAAACTAACTTTACCTGTGTGGTTAGAAAATTGGACAGAATTTATTGTATCAACCTCAAATCCTAAAACCTGGAAAAACAGAAATTCTGTTACTAAATTATTTGTACATTTAATGGATGGGGTGACAGTCAACATGCTGCTTAACTATGATACACAAACTACTACTTCGTGTAGTGGCTCAGTAACAGTAAGATGGCGCATTATTCCAGAACATAACGCAACTGCATTGTTAAAATTACATCATGAATGACATACAACCATATCAGTTTGAGCCAGAAGGAACCTGACAAGAGGAAGATGATTCAAAATGGCTGAGATATTAACACTCAAGAGAAACTATAATCTGCACCAGTATAGAGATCGCTGATGTGAGGTCGGAGCATTTCAGTTTGCTCCTTCCCGCCTTCAAATCTGGCTTCCGGTTCAGCCGTAATGGCGGCCCTCCAGTAATTTGGATTATTTCCCTATATCTATCATATGAGGTATATTTCGTGATTATTATTGTGGAATTTTTGGTTACCGTTCTAAGCATTACATATTTTTTTCATATTTTCTGAGGGTGGACTATCCCTTTAAATTTACCCCAATTCAGTTAAATAGGAAATCATGTGGAGGTATACTTACAGTTTCTTCTATATCTATCTAAATATTTATTGTCTACGTAACAATCAGAACCATGTGATAGAACATACAACATAAACAATCTCAAGATTTCTTGGTAACAAACATTTTATTATATCACATCTACGTCTACTAATCTGGGTACAACTTCTCTTTCCATCGCAGCTAAAAATAGATAAAAACTACTGTCCGAGTTAAATGATGACAGTCAGATTCTGGAGAAACTGCTACTTCTCATAAAGAAAGAACCTCTTTCTAAAGACAGCATTGTTATAGATTGCAGCCATGCAGATGTTATGAATGAGAGATGGCATAATTAACACAGACTTGAATAGAAATGAAATAATTATATTGTTACATAATTTATGTACACAGTAATGTAAATGAAACAAGAAGGTGTCTACACATATATTATTGATCAAACTTTTTTCAGCACTCTGATGTTACATATTACCATCAACCTTTCAAATAAGTGTATTGTACTAATATATATATATATATATATATATATAGTATGAATACATGATTTATAAATGATATATATTATATCAATGGGTTATATTTGTAGCAATATTAATTTTCCATTTAAAAATAAGGTCAATTCTTTATGTATAAAATAGTTCATACATCAAATATCCATTTGATATTAATGTAAGCTTTTTAATTAAATTTACACAATTGTAATTTTGATACATTTTATATTCAAGATGGCTACTGTCAATGATAAATTAGCATTTAGTAGAGCATTAGAAATATTAGGGTTTTCTAATTAAGTTCTATTTCTTTTACAGTAGTCTTTGTGATCCGAACCCACAATTAGAATTACACACCTGAGAATGTTCCTTTTGGGTGAGCACATAATGTGATATTTGATAATAACAGCATACAAGTATAATACTGATATTTGGTACTTATAGCGCCAGTATAATAATGATCATTTCCTAGATGATGGCATGACCAGTACATAATTACACAAACACTCACATATATACACCATCAGCTGATATAGACACTTCTGGAATAATCATCTAATAATCTTGTGATGTAACAGTGTTAACAACAGAATACACAATCAGGGAATTTCTAGTTGAAAAAAGCTAATTCCGATTTAAATTGTTAGATCACAGAAAACAAATATTATTGATAGTTGACACTTGTTTGTAGGTTTGTAAGAAAACATGATCAGTCAGTTGAATGGATTTGAGTTATTTGGTCTCAGCGCTGGTCAACTCTGGGATGTATGGCCAAGTGCTAATTCCCTACAGAAATATAACCCACAAAATCAAGTATGAGCTAGATTTGAACCCATAACCTGAAAGTTTGTAGCACATTACCTTAAAGGTAATGGGAAAAGAAATTTTACATTTGAAGTAAATATAACGTAACAAACAATTATTTTATTTCCTATCAGATGCAATACTAATTCTAACCACCAGCTAACTATCATATTTCCATTAAAATGATCACCAAATCCTTAATTTCCTAACTTTCACGAGCCATTGCTAGTGTGTACTACACTCGCTAGGGGTTATTGTGTGACATCATCTTTGCCAAACATCACGTAGTGCCACGCTTGTTTACAAGCGTCTTGACCAGTTGAAAGACAAACTGTCAGATTCCAACAAAAGTTTTGACATTCTGAGGGTTATCAAACCCTACAGCTTTGAACCACAAGCAGAAAAGGTCACAGATAGTATTAATTATGAGGACTGTGCTGCCAACACCAGGCCCACAACAATAGTTGGATTGGTGTGTATTTGTTTGTGTTGGTATAAGTTTAATTGATAAGATAACACACTGGGCCTGAATGTGAGTATTTCCCTCATCATATCGCATAACTTCATTTAAAATAGTTGTATTTGTCTGTACACAGGAGCCCAGTGAGTGCAAGGGGCTCTCCCATATGTGGCCTATAGCAGTCTATACAGGGATGTGCCACCTTCTGTGTTTTTTAGCCATTTATTCTGTAATTGTTTTGGGGGGGGGGGGTTTCGGACCAGGTATTGATGGTACTTACATGTCAGATATAATCATTGGTATTTGATGTAGGTTTCTTTGCATAATTGTATGCAACAGGTAACACAGGTTAAACAAGGCCACATGGAGTGTTTGGGGTCTTTGTTTGGCAAAGATGACGTCACATTCCAAAGTTTTTGGAAGATTCTCAATTAAAGTTTCGGCTATGTGAGATGCTATCAAAGCAAGTTTTAAGACCACTGTAACTTTATTTCTAGGAAAAAATAAAATATGTCTCTGAGTGAAATAGATTTTAATATATAACACTAACATTTTGACTAATTTGGGAAACCTTTTGCTGTGACCTTTAATTTAAAGGAATAGTTCACCTTCATTTCAAATGTTCAGGACTAATACAAATATACTCACACAAATTATACATGATATTAAAATAAGAACAAAATCAACCACATATTATATATTCCATTTCAAGGTGTTGATGAATTGACCATAACTTGTAAGTGGGAGTTGTCATTTTGAAGCCAGATAGAGAGAGATCAGATGCTACTTAAAGCTGACATCACTTAATACAAGCTGTTTGTATAATCTGGATATAACAAGGTAAACAGGAATCAGCCAAACATGTAATTTCATAACAAAAGCGTATTTCTGAATCACTTTACAGTACGGTGGGTCCAAACAACGTCATATGTTACAGATATGGCTAAAGAAACTATACAGTGAAATTCTTTAAGAAGATTGTTTTCTATTCTCATAACACGAAGCATACACCGAACTGTTAGATTTATATAAAGCTGACAGCCGAACTGTTCGTTTAATCACTGCACCAATGGAAAGCCCTTACATAGGATCAAGGACAGTCTAAACTGGTGGGAGCTTCTACAAAACTAGACATGCATTATTATAAAATAAAAACAGAAAATAGATATATAAAACCAAATTGTAAGTATAACATTCTGAATATTGTCAAAATGGATAGGAAGAGGTATACTGGAATGCTGCCTACTGGCCACTACACCATGTAATGGTCACATTCTGTTATTATGAAATATTTGCAGATAATTCTGACTCCGAGCCTTTTTTTTAAAGCAGTTAACCGAAGTCCAAAAACAAAAGTGAGCTGTACATAACATTATGTTATGCAAATATAAAATTAAGATCACACATACCTGAAGTGGAAAGGCTGCACTTTTATTGCCGACATAACCAGAAACAACATGGCTTTGGATAGACAGTACTCTACACTCAGTGTCCCCCATAATATATCACGTCTATAAAGATGAAAAAATTGCATTTAATAAATCTAAAAAGCTGTAAAGAACTTTAGGTTTATAAAGTAGAGCTACTTGTAGTTAAAAAGGTGTAAAACAAATAGTATCATTATTGCTATTATTTTAAATGTTAAATTGTTGCTGGATAACTAGGGTTCTGAGATTTGTGAGTACATCTTTATTCTTTAAAATACATAAAAATGGATGATTCATTCGTTAAATATGTTCTATCATTTATAAATTTTAAATTCTTTTTAGTTTAACATGTAGTAAAAATTTTATTGCATGCTATTTTTCTATCATCCTATTTTTATGTATACAGCTTCTAACCTCCAACATTACATGAATAAATCTCACCTGTAGCTGTGAAGATTTTACTTTTGCAAAAACACTAACTAACTAGAGTTTATGTAATATCTTGATTACCGTATATACTCGTATATAGGCCGCACCAAATTTTAGGACCAATAACCCCCGCCCCCAGAATTGAACCCATGTATAAGATGCACTAAAATCAGCAAATTTATTCAAAACCCAAAAATTCATCATCATCACTATCTTGAATGAACATCTGTTGTATCTGTTTGTGTGTCATCATGTCATCATATATCTCGTTGCCTTCTTCATCAGAGTCAGATTTGACATGTTGTTCATCCAACAATACATCATCTTCTGTGCCATCTAAATCATTGCTGATAAAAACTTTTTGAATGATTTTGTAATGATAAAATCCCAGGCCGTTTTCACCCACTCTGAGATGACTGGTAACAACAGGTGCTTCGGGTTGCCTGCTGCTGTTCATTTGAAAGAACCAGACAACATACAGGCTGACCAGAGCTCACAAAGTTTGCACTTGAATGGATGATTGATGGACGCATCAAGTGGCTGTAGAATTGATGTCAGCCCCCCTGATATGACAGCGATATATGTGTTGAAGCTGCGGGTGGTACGCTGTTTCACTTTGTCAGTGAGATGAGCATGGAATTGGTCCCAGACATTTAGACTTTTGGTGTTTATAAGTTCACTGCCTGGGCGTCTACCCCAAACTTTATGTAGCCAAATTAACATCCCATCAGTGTCCATCCACCCTTTTGGGTGAACGTAAACGATGACACTAGTTGGAACTTTTCTTTCAGCATGGTATTTCGTTTGAATATGACCATTGGCGCCAGTTTGGTTCCATCAGCCATACATGCGAGGACTGCAGTGAATTGTTTTTATCATGGCCTGTGGTACAGATGATAACTGACTTTGAACCTACAGAATCCACAGTTCTATTTAACGGCAAGAAAAAAACACAGGTGTCTCATCCATATTTCCAATCTGGGATAGCGGATACAAATGTCTTAGTCTCTGGTGTATCACGAAGTGTTGGAAGGAAGTAATATTCTCTTCAAGGTCAGCGGGAAGGCGTTAGCAGATCTTGGCTTTCTGTTGGAGTACCAGTTTATTACGCCGCATTAAATGTGTGCACAATCACTTATCACTGGTATGCTTCAACAGTATTGGCCATATAAACATTTGATAACCATCCAGGAAGGACTTATCATGCATGAAGCACATATCATTATCCCATCTGCTCTGTGTCTAGATATACTTGACAAAATCCGTCAGGGTCACCAAGGAATCAGTAAATGCAGGCAAAGGGCAAAACAATCTGTATGGTGGCCTGGACTTTGTAAGCAGCTTGGTGATCTGATAAATAACTATCGTTTGTGTTGTCAAAATAACAAAAATCCTGTGGAACCACTTGTGCAAAGTGATCTACCAGAGTACCCATGGCAAAGAATTGCTACAGATTTGTTTGAGTACAAACAGAAAAAATACCTGCTCCTTGTCGATTTATATTCATGCTATATTGAGATAGCACAACTGACTATACTCATTCAACCGATATTATATAACATATGAAGTCAATATTTGCCAGGCTTGGAATTCCTGTATCCATATACTCAGATAATGGACCTCAATATTCAGCAAATGAGTTTGCTGCATCTGCCAAATTTCATGGTTTCAACCATATCACAAGGAGTCCTAGTCATTATTCTGGTAATGGTGCTACAGAACGCGCAGTAACAACAATGAAAGATCTTCTAAAGAGTTGTGCTGATCCCTATCTAACATTGTTGAATTATCATGCTACACCTCTAGCAAATGGATTCAGCCTAGCTGAAGTTTTGATGTCTCGACGGCTTAGGACCATCGTTATTGAGTCAACGTGAACAATCAGCATGTGCTGATCAAAAACATAACTTTGATAGACATCATGCTGCTAGATCGTTACCATGGTTAAATACAGGAGATGAAGTATGGCTTCCAGATCATCACGAAGCAGGATATGTTGCTGATTCGGTTCACTGTCGATCATATACCGTGAGAACACCGACATGTATATTTTGTTGAAACAGAAGTCAAACAAACAGTCTCCCACATGAAGATGTCAATCCACGGATAGAAATGTTTACTTGTACCATCGTACCTGAAACACCAAACTTAACACCGATGATGCTGCCCAAGAAAGATTCACCAAGGAAAGTGGATGTGAACATACCTAGTCATTGTCCATGTACTAGAAATGGTTGCTCAGTGGACATTCCAGAGATTCACAACGATTTCTGGGTTATATACCATGTGTGACCTGTGAACTCTTCCATAACATTTTGCGAAAGATTTTGGTTTAATTTATATCATGAACAGTAAAATTATTTAACTGGAGGTGATTTAAATGAAAGAAGATTATTTACATTATTATCAAAAATTCAAATTAATGATCCTTGAGATTTTCTGATGTACTGTAAATTTATTTCTTCCAATATAAAATTTACCCGTTTTGAAAATGTTCATTATAGAGTATTGTGTTCTTGTAACATAGCTAAAAGGGGAGATGTAGAAGTATCATTTGGTATTGATATTAAAAGTTTCTATTCTGTATTTTGAATCTGTATGGTTATTAGTGTTGTGATAGTTTCCAGAATAAAGTGTGCATGGTTATCAATTGGATATTATTCTTTTGTGTACATACACAAAAGAATAATCAACGAACATCCACGCATAGCATCAACAGAAAACCATTACAATTTGAATGAAATTGAAAATCAATGAATTAATTATATGATGTGAGCCAATGACTATTATTTAATATGGATTGTAGAGTTCTTCATTAAAACCCATTCTGGCCAGAGACTCCAAGATATTTTACACTTCAAATATTACACTTCAACTTATATTTATTAAATTAAAATTTCTTGAATTTTCTAATAACAGTTTTAACACTGAACAAAACTATTTTGTGAAGTATACGATCAGGTATCATATTCATACATAATGAAAAATTATAATGTCTTTATATATCTTTAAACCTGTCCATATTTCTACTTCTAGAAGAAAATAAACATTGTATTATGTAAGGATTGTAACTAATAATTTAACAGAAGTAAATAAGTTTTTTAATAAATGCATCGGAAGGTTAGAGTTAGTGGATAGAAAACCATAGAGAAATGCTTCATTAATCATTGTCAATAACTTTGTACTATTGAGATAAATTATTAAAAAAAGTAAGATAACGTTATAGATCTAAGCATAACTGCCTAACTCCTAAGGCTAAGCCTAAGCGAGGCTAAGGCAGTAACTAGTAAGGTGTTAGTGTTACTGTTACGTGGGCTGCAAAAGATATTACCAAATAGTCTAGATCTTCAAGTTGGCCAATATCACGCTTTTTTCTATGATTGCTTGTAATCTAATCTCTCAGCTGTTCACCTGTTGTTTAGATATAGAGTCTAATGACCGTACAAGGGTACACCCAATCATCACCGCATTATCACCCAAAACATGTGACGTACGGTTTGACAGTAAGCCTAATCATGTTACTTTCTCAAACAAACTACTAAGTCTAGATAGACCCTATAACCTCTACTTATAAAAAAAAAACAGACAGACATAATAAGAAAATCACCAACTTAAAAAATATATCAATTAAATTAATGTGAATTACGCAGAAGGGTAGATCTAGATCTAAACTTGACTAAAGGTCATCTTCACATATTTTGGTATCGTCACACAACCATCCAGTCACGGTGACTCGCAATTGTGTGATTGTGAGAAGAGGGTCAAAAGATTTATTTATAACAGATCACTGAGCCATAAATCCGGCCTAATTACATATATCCTGAAATTGACTGATTTGATGATCAGTTATTTATATAATAAATAGAAATACAATATCCAGATCTAACTCACCGATATGATCGTCACGCACCGTAACTGTATATGCGTTTATGGCATGTTAAAATTCTGGACTGACATATGTGGGTCTGTATGACTGTTATCGTGGTTGTTACTGACTTAAGCTGAGATTCCATATACGCGGTATGCGGCATGCGGATACGGCAAAAATGGAAAAGCATGTAAACAGACGTGCTCGATTCCATATGTCTGGATGTGGTATGTGATTTGTCCTGCAGTTGCGTACCGATGCGGATACGGCAAACTGAATCGCTCCATGTAGCGATTCGTACGGCAAAAAATAAAAGCCGGATGGGGAATCCCGAATATGACGTCAGAGGCAGGTGTTTCCCGAACAATTTGGCCTGATTTTAGATTACTTCGGCCTATTGCTGAACAAGTATTGTAAGGCTGTAAAAACAGGATATAGTTTTAATAATAATTTTATAAATTTAGATCTATAATGTGTAAAATCTGTTTTGGGGGAGTAACTGACCCCCCTCTACACAAACACACACCTGTTTTAGTTTTTTTTTGCTATCTGTGTTTCTGTTGTATTGCCATATTTTTAGCATGGCAGACTGAAAACGCATGGGAACGCACGCACATATGGAATCACACAAATCGCAAGCAGGATACCGCATGCCGCATCACGCATACCTCATCACGCATACCGCACACCGCGTATATGGAATCTAAGCCTTAGCTTTGTCAGATTCAGGGGTAGGCTAATTCAATATTATATAGTCATATACCATTAACAAAAATTCCGAGGTATTACTAGGTGATTGAACAATATCTTAAATTCCCCGACATCGAATCGATAAGTTACAAATTGAGAAAATACAGAGACGCGCTACTAAGTTAATCCCACGCTTGAAATATCTACTATATGAGTAACGGTTACAAATCATTAAACTACCATCACTAGATTTAAGATGTCTTCACTTCCAGGTAGTGTCCATCTCAGTGCAACTTTGGGGATGCTGTCTTTGGGCATTCTCAGGACGTGTGCTGGCCATCTCAGTCGTCGGCGTTTGATTTCGAGGGCAGCACTGTTGCAACCTGTCTTCTTATAGAGTTCCACGTTGGAAATTTTATTTGGCCAGAATATACGGCAGATTTTTCTCAAACATCCATTGTGGAACGCATTGATCTTTGCCACGCCCCTTTTAACCACTCGCCAACACTCTGAGCCATACAGTAGGATGGACTTCACATTACTGTTGTAAAGTCTTATCTTTGTTTTGGTGGTGTATTGGTTAGACTTCTACAGTTTGGCGAAAGCACAGCGGGCTTTACCGAGTCTTGCTTTGATGTTTTTTTGGCCTCCACTTTCTTTGCTGATGAGACTACCCAGGTAGGTAAAGTCCTGTACGTTGGTGTGGTGTTGATGCTCATCACTTGTGTCTTGGATGTATTGATGGTAAACCCAGTTTGCTTTGCATACCTCTAATCTATCATTTTTTCCCCTGCAGATGGTCAAGCGTTACTGATAGAAATGCAAGGTCATCAGCAAAGTCGAGGTCTTCTAACTGGGAAAAGAGAGTCCACTGGATACCCTTGGGTGTATCTGATGTTGTTTTCCGCATGACCCAGTCGATGACGACCAAGAAGAGGATGGGTGAGTGGGTGCATCCCTGTCTAACAACCGATTTCACTGGGAACCACTCAGAGGATGCACTACCGAGGATGTCGTCGTGGAGATATGATCCAGGTGTTCAAATTCATAAATAGGTTAGATTGACTTGATCCAGAGATATAAATTCCTTCTCAGGGCTGAAGGACGATGTGCCATGCGGCACAAGAACAATTAGTTACTCGTGCGTCACGGTAGGCTTGAAATTCGTAAGAATGTGTTAAGCCAAAGAATAGTCCTAGATTGGAATTCAATTTCTGAAGGAACTGTTGTGGCCACTACCCTCAATATGTTTAAAACTAGGTTTGATAAACAGTGGCAAGCAATGTGGTATTTGGCACCATAGGCGTAAAGAGCAGAATATCAGACAGGCTCAGCCTTATATTCCGTATTTTGATATCCTAATTAAGTTTAACTTCACGCGGCAAGTTCTCCACTATAATCAGATAATACCGCCGAAAAACAGGGTATGGGACACACGACCAACACTTAATTACACCCAATCCTTACTCTCTTTATATCTTCGTCTCCGGTATCAGGCCCCACTTCTCCTAGTTTCTTTGATCGACATCCAAACTGGTCGTACTCGTAGTCGCCTTTCTGAGTACACTGAAGGGATATGACAGTTAAAGTTAGGGTCTGTTTACAATGCGGTGATGCCAAATATATAATATTTGTTTTATTATCTGTACTTGTGGAGATTTTAATGGTACATTAATATTTGGATTCCAAACGAAATCACTAAACATGTTAGAGTTAACTCTGGTAGAAAGGATGAGTGAAAAGAAAGGTAGAGAGGCCCTGGGTGTGTTTTTGATATTCATGTTTGTGACCTAGCTGTTAATGCACCAATTTGATTTCATGCATCACTACACATTTCACACGTACGATGGCCATAAATGTACATGTATTATGACTTACTTTATGTACATTATGATGAGTTTGTTCGTTTGCGTGAACATTATGATTTGTTTCAATTTTATTGCATTTGTTCATAGCTAGCTCTATGGTTTAATGGTATTAACACTTGCACAACAATCACGAAGAACGCAGTTCAAGTCCCATCCTTAACAACATTATATTTTAGTGTTTGTTTTGTCTCAGGAAGTTCGCTGTGTAAAGGTGTAAATATATAACTCAGAAAAGGTCTTCGTTGGAAAAGTCAAGTGGTTTATGAGGACGCTCGATCAGAGCCTCAGTAGACGCTAAATAGTAGACGATAGGTAGTTAACACTAAACCGTAAAAAAGCTCTCGCAAGGACTTTATAGTTTTCTCCTGCAATAGGCAACTTGAACCATCGACCCATATAACTAAACCTAAAGGTTTAGAATATTTTTAAAAACAATTTTAAAGGGTAAACATCATAGTCAAAACCAGTGCAAGGCAACTGGGTTAGACCAGTTATCCCCAGATTCATTAAAGATGGTACCGCTATCATTATGTCACCCCTAACACATATTCTAAATTTATCTTTAGTAAATGGTAAAATTCCTCATGATTTAAAATCTGTAAGGGTGACTCCTATTTATAAAAAAAACCCAGTAAAACTGAAGTCGGCAACTATTGTCCAGTCTCAATTCTTTGCACCATTTCAAAATTATTTGAGATGATGGTCTACGATCAGCTAGATCAATACCTCCAGGACCATAAACTCCTATATGAGTATCAGTCCGGTTTTCAATCTGCCTTTTTAACTGATACCTGTTTGGTACATCTTACTGATTATCTAAACCAGGAACAAGACAAAGGTAGCTATGTAGGTATGGTACTTCTAGACCTACAAAAGGCCTTTGACACTGTTGATCATGGCATTCTAATCCAGAAACTAAAAGCTCTATGATTCAATGAATCAGCACTAAACTGATTTCTATCCTATTTACATGAGCGACAACAATCAGTAGAAATCAGTGGCGTTACTTCTACCACTGCCACAATTACATGTGGCTTCCCTCAAGGATCCATCTTGGGTCCCATGTTGTTTCTCACCTATGTGAATGACATCCCATCAGCGGTCAAGTGCAAATTAATACTTTATGCCGATGACTCTGCACTTTTAGTGCCAGGAAATGACACAAATGAAATTCAGCAAGAACTTTCCAATCAACTAGAATCAATCAGGGAATGGCTGATTGATAATAAATTCTCTGTCCACCTAGGAAAGACAGAGTCAATTCTCTTTCCATCAAAGAGGAAACTTTAAAAAAAACTCCATTCAAGTGCAATGTGCAGGCAATGTCTTGTCATGTCGGACGAACTTGACCAATCTCTTGCTGGAGACTGTATTGCGGATAAAATCATTAGCAAATCAAATTCAAAATTTCTATATAGGCAGACAAGGGATGTCAATCTAGAAACAAAAATATGCTAACTG
>JAODUP010000843.1:0-100000 GCA_025642065.1 Paralvinella palmiformis
CAAACTATATAATTTCTTTTTAAACTAAAAATATATATATATATATATATATATATATATATATATATATATATATATATATATATATAATCTGGGTCGAAAGATTACAGTCACCAAAAAATAGTTATCTGATGATTGTACACAGCTCTGAAATTCTATCCAACTATTCTATTCCGTTAAACAAATGTTCATATATATCATTCAACTTCTTTTCTATTTGTTGTATATTGGCGGCGAAGATACAGTGTGTTCACAGAGGTGATGCGGGTTACCTGTACTATCTATTTATTATCTTTTTTTCTGCAAAATTTCACACATATACAACGATTTTGAGCCGGACCTGCTTGTCATTAATTACCTGTCTTGAATCTATACCCGATAGCGGAACAGTCTAACAACTAACTTCTCGCCATCTAGCGAACGGTAGATAAACTAACAACGACGTCGATGTCATCTGTGACGCAAATTGTTCACAAAACAGCTGTCACTGCCACAAGTCAAAATGGGAAATACAGATACAAAGTTAAATTTTAGAAAGGCCGTCGTTCAGCTGACTACAAAAACACAGGTAGAATGCCTATGTAAAATGCTGGAGTAATGTATTTACTTACCATAAAACAGATACTGCTGACTTTTGTGTTATCAATTGTGGGAGTCCGTTTTTCTGACATTTCCTTTTATCATTTATGTTGATGTAATTATAAATATGTTATCACTGCACGACGATATTCAGGTAGCTGATGATAATATTTATGTGTGAAACATAACTATTTGATTCATATGCTTCAATGATTGGGAATACAATTTTTTTGTTAAAATGTACATGTACACACTTACACTAGTGACTAGTCTAGATAGCAAGTGACTTTATTAGTGACATACTACTCAGTCACATACTGACATAGTCACAGTGTGTGTGTTACTATCATAGCTGAAATACCCCTTCTTCTTATAATTACAATTTTGTTTTGGCATTTTGAATCTTGGTAATTTCTAATTTCCATGCACATATATTTTACAACACTTATTTTCTTCACTAAATTATACATATAATTAATATATTTACTGTAAACACTGATCCTTGTGGGGATTTTGTTTCATCATGAATGATGAATTTTGTAGTACAGTATCGTTTTGACTTTTATCTTTAAAATGCACCCCACTTCCTAACTGTAGTCTTAATATTTTAACCAGTAAACTTAAAATGTTAACTTCAATGTATTGATTATGTAACACACATCTCATTTTCTTTGGTTAACTTTATTTGAGCCTTTGGTTGTCTTACATTGTTGTCCAGTTGCACACACTAACCATTGTAACTGTTGAACACATCCTGACTACGGTTTTATGAAACAAATCATTGTCTGCCAATTTTAACACATTGAAAGATGGCTGCTTCCAAGCACTGGTTATATAGTTTCACACTTACTGTGCATGCAAACTAAGATGTGCTTGAGGTCTTAGTCCATGTATTGATAAATTGCACAGGTTTTCCTAACAGATTTACCAAAATGAAAAGAAAGTCAGTATTCATCATCTGTTCTACAAAGTAATTTGTCAGAAGCACAAGAATATAATTTATCATTTTCTCTAAGGATGTGGTAAAATGTGGGAACTTGGTACAAATTACTAAATACATGTAAGTACTGTGTATAAAATTTTAACTCTGTGTACATTAGTTCAGTGTAAAAATAATTCCTGGCAGCATAGGATAGCAATTTTACGAAAGTGGATGTAAATTTTTAGCAGTAACTGCTGCAATCATCAGTATATTGTCTATGGTCTGCTTAGTTTGATAATTTATCCTCTTATTTTATCTGACACTTAGAGTTGCCTGGCATGCAAGTTTTTAAATAAAGAGTTGCCTTGCATGCAAGTTGTTAAATAATTTCCCTGTCTCCCAGTGTAAACACGTGAAATGATAATTTTATTCATGGCAAAACTAAGACCCACCTTTTTTGGGGGGATAAAAGTTTTCCTAGTTCCCATTTTTCTTTAATTGTTGTTTTACACTTTCAGCCTGTTGAGGCAAATGATGAAGCATTCTGGAGTCAGTTCTGGTCGGAGAGTGTTACATGTGTTCAGGATATATTTACACTAATCCCAGCTGCAGAGATTCGTGCTCTTAGGGAAGAGAACCCTTCTAATCTTGCCACTTTGTGTTACAAAGCAGTGGAAAAGCTAGTCGAAGCAGGAGATGCTGGCTGCCGAACACACAGAGAACAGCAGACAGGTAATTATAATGTTATTTCTTTAAATGATTATCACATGAACTGCTGCGTATTCAATTTGGAAGTTTATCAAATTTGTCACAACCTGATTAAATCCGATCTTACACTGAATGATAAGACAAGCCCCTTGCCCTAATGCTCTATTTGACTATCCATTGGTAAGTGGCTTAAACTTTATTCTGTAAAACTTTCCTTTTTCGGTGTGTGCAGTTATTTAGAGGTTCTGAAACATTGTAGGCCAAATTTGAAACTGATTCATGATAATTTAACCTGTGTTGCTGTTAGTGTTTTGTGGCCACGCAGAGGCTGAGATGTCTTATGTTTGCTGCTTGGCTTTCACAAAATTGGAAATTCAGGGCAAAATTATAAAAATAAAGTGACCAGGAGAAGTCAGGGACTCATTTTGTCAGGGTAATTATTTATTGCTGAATGCCAAGTGTTTATCATTTCTTTTGTTTTATATTTAAATGATCATTCACAAAACATGTCAGTAATGACTATTATCATGACTTATTCCATTACATATTAAACACTTTCTGAAATAGTTATGTTTTTTTCATTATAAGTAAGTAACCTTATTTCAGGTTAATCTTCTTGTGTGATGCAGAGAATGACTAAGAATATTAATGGTCCATCAAGGTTTTGGGGGGAACATTGTGCTATGTTTGATAATTATCTATTGTGTTCAGTGTTAGCATAAAACATAAGATTATCTTAAACTCATATAAACCACACAATAAACAAAATACACTTTCACTAATTGTTGACCTTTCAGCAGGGTTGGTCAGTTTCAACCGCCGGTGGATTTAACTACTGGTAATACTCGTATTAGCCAGCTTTTGGCCAACCCTGCCCTTCAGAGGTCATAATAGATTACTTTAATTTCTGGCAGATAGTGATTTCTTTGTTATTTATGGAACTGATACACAGAATGAATATTTGGCTAAACTAAGTAGACTAGAGTTGCATTCGTGAGGAATAGATAGTTATGTATGAATGATAATGAACTGTGTTGTTGGACTTCGGCAGCTTATATCCTCTATATTGCTCCATCTTGTTTTATCATGGTCATCCTATCAGCAGTTTGATAGCACAACAGTTAGAGAACCACACTGCAAAGCCCCTGGTTGTGGGTTCAGAACTGGCTCATGCCTGTGTGTTGTGGGATTTTTATTATTCATGCTGCTTGGGTATGAGTAGAGTAGAATATGTATTGTTATCCCATACTGTATTGTCCATTGTTTCCTCATGACTGATTGGTAAAATGTTATTATTATTTTTGTGAACGAGATCATAATGTAAAAGATCTCTGAATGTGACTAGATTAGTCATACCTTTCGTCTTCTGAAGATGGTGAAACCTGATTCATATTAGGGGAAATGTCCATGTTGATACTAAAATATTGAGGACGGTCACTACTATGAAACATTAATTAGTAATAACGTTTGTTAATTTTTTTATGCTAAATTTTATTTCGAAATGCATATGTATTTTATATACCACAGATGTTACACTCTAACGCATAAACCAACTGCACTATTTTTTTTGTTAGCACATTCTGATACATTATATAATTTTCTTCCTGTTTGTGTATTTTATTTGCTTATATATTCAGTTTATGAATTTTATTAACTTTCTCGACATGCGAGCCAGTTTGTGCCCTCTGTGGTCTTGCAGTTGGTAACTAATAAAATAA
This sequence comes from Paralvinella palmiformis, assembly GCA_025642065.1. NCBI lineage: Eukaryota > Metazoa > Annelida > Polychaeta > Terebellida > Alvinellidae > Paralvinella > Paralvinella palmiformis. The sequence goes on from JAODUP010000843.1 coordinate 3,928, forward strand.
TAATAAAATCTTTATTTCAGACTCTCAGTCCATAGTAATACAATACAAGTAACTAATTATAACAATAAAAAACCGAGATTATCTACAACATCAGGCAGTGGTCATTTTACATAACATAATTAAAACAGAGGATATACTGATCCATTTTGTTACATGGTTCAACACAACAGCTACCAATGATTTAGCATACAAATGTCAAAAGTTTAATGCAAATCTTGTGGTATATGACTCACAAAGAAGTTCCACTGATTGGTACAGTCATCGCAGAAATCTTCTTTTGAATTATCTTTGGTAGTTTTGTGTGTATAAAGTATTGACATCTTCAGTTTTGTGTATGGTGACTTGTTTATTACAAATTACTGGACAGAGAATGAATGATATGAATACTGATGACACCAAGTAGTCAGATTAGGACCCAATATCTCCCGTGCCTTTTGGATGTTTCATCCGTTAGTAATAAAAGGTTTCAACCCTAATCATCTAATTTCCCAGGTTAGCAGCCCTTTGACCATAGATTGAAGTGTTGGGGTTAAACAAGCTATCAGTCATACACTCTAGTGGGAGTTGATTGCAGTGATTTTTACCACACAATCTTTTTTAGTTTGGAGACTGTTAGAATGTATCACATTGAGATACATATATATACTTGTTAGTTTAACTACTCAGCAGTCACCTCCATTATTATCTCCAGTATAAACACAAATAGCTAAATTCCTTGTTTACTTGGTCTCCAGGTATAAAATTTCTTTACAGCTCTAAATTTCTAGCACGTTTTACATTGGGAATAGATAATTCCAGCTTAGTTGAATACTCCACAGATGATTCCCCAAAATAGGGCACTGAAAAAGTGAAAGACTGCGACTGGTCAAATTGAAGATATATGGGAGTCAATTTGGTTATTTTTACATGACTTAAAGAACAGAAATAAAATGCTTTACCAAATAACAGCCCAGTTTAGAGGAGGGATATATTGATGACCACTGTTAGCTAACCAGTCTGTTTTATTTACTGTTGTATATGACTCTATTGATATTGTATTTAAGCATTTTATTTCCAGTTCTTAACTGTATGCGGCTGCTTACTCGCATTCTGCCATACATCTTTGAAGATCCAGACTGGCGTGGATTCTTCTGGTCCACATTACCTGGCCAGGTATCCGATGAAACAAGAGAGGTGTGTGTGGAAATCAGAGATTTTAATGTTCAGATAACAGGTCATCAATGTATTCGATGCATAATGGATCACCAAATTAAATGCTTAATATCCACCATAAAAAAATACCTTTTTCATTAACGCTTTAAAACAGGTGAGTTCCTTATGAACAGACAAATTCATATTTCCAACAGTCTTATTATGTTTAATAATCCATTTAATTTCTTTATTTCTTTATATTCTAGACTGACAGTGCTCCTTTGGCACAATCTCTGCTCAATGCATTATGTGTAAGTAATTTGTTGCTAGGATATTAATAATAATATGCATCAGGCAAAGTGGCTATGTATGATATTTTCATCATCACTTTATAAACATAATTCCCATGATTTATTTTGGGTTTGTGTGATTGTAATATGATTATTCTGAGGATAAAGGACTAACAAAGTGGATTGTTAGAATTGTGTCTCAAAATCTTATATTACTGTATATCAGAATACTCTGTAGAATCGAATTAAGTAAAGGATAGCTGAGTATTTTGTTTCGTTACTGATTTATGATAGACAATTTCCGGGACGACTGCACCATCTAGCGAACACCTGTTTGTTAGTCACTTTTCACCAGGTTCGCTAAACCATAGGATAAAATTTATTTCAACTTTCCCCATACAAATAATGTTACCTATTAATAAAATAATTATACATTATACTTGATAAAAATAAAACTGCTACAAGAATTTGTAGATTGATTTAGTTATGTGAAACCCTCCAAAACGTAAATTTACAAATAATTAGTGAATTACACTTCTTGTTCCATCCTACTACATGGCTTCACTGACCCGCAAACCACAGTAGATGTGGACCGCGCATGCATCGTGGAAATTGTCTATTCATGTTTCTTTTTGTTTTTAATATAATTTTTTTATGTAATGTATGTACCATAAAAATTCCGATCATATTAAGGAATAGTCCTCAGACTACATACTGAGATTAGAAGCACCGTCTTTAGTGTACTTATCTAGCAGTTCATTTAAACACATATTAACCATCTAATTATACTGGTATATTAAATAGATTTGGGACAACAGCTGTATTGGTTGGTATTATGTTTATAATGTATATGTACAGCTTTTATTAATGATCTGAGCTAACAAATATAAACAGCAATACATGGTGTACTTTCAGGATCTGATGTTTTGTCCTGAGTTCACGGTGGCACCAAATAAGAAAACAGGACCGGTGAGTATATAGACATACACATTTTATAATACTAGGAGTTAATGTCTTTTCGTATGTTGTAAACACACACACACACACACACACACAGTTCATTTCCTCAAACTTATGTTAGATCTTTTCCAGCTCCCCCCCCCCAGTCCTGCCTGTTTTTTTAATTCTTCTGTACTCTGTTTTATAATATATTTCTGTCTCACCAAACAAAAGTTTTACAGAATGACAGAATAAAACATTTTAATATAAAACATTTAGGTTCTCCAGCTTTGAGTGTCATCCATATGATGTAAGCAGGATATTTAATGTTTTTAGCCAGTGAATTTCCAGAACTTCAAAATTATACATACTACTTCTGCTTCACATCACTCCACACAAACGTATATTTTAACTTCTGAAAGTATTTATGAAAGTAATATTTTGTGATTATTGTTTCTTAACTTGTACTGCATATACTAATATATGCTACATCACATATATGTCAGTGCCATTTGTGATAAACTAATAACGTTCAATTCAACCATTTAGGATAATCCAGAAGACATGAATACAATTGACAGCTGCGAGTACATCTGGCAGGCTGGTGTTGGCTTTGCTCATGCTCCACCTACGTCGGCACAGTATGACAAAAACCGGACAGAAATCCTTCGTCTTTTGTTGACATGCTTCTCAGAGTCTATGTATCTACCTCCTGTTGGTATGGTTATTGATTTTCATCAACATGTGTTTATCATATTTTATATTAACAGCGGGGTGTGGAATATCTGAATGGCTGAAACGTAGCTCTTTTATTACTCGAGTCACATTGATCTATGTTCCTCCTATTGTTATCGATCAGTATGCAGACACAACTAAATAACGACAGATAAAGATTTCATGCCTGAAAGTGTACCACATCTTTTTCGTATATTGATGAATCTTGTTGAGATTTGGTTTTTGAATTTGCCTTTTATCTGTCCCATCATATATTTATTTTAAAATGATGACCTGCATTTAATTTATTCTGACAGTGATAATATTTCCCTTTTTCTGTTTTAGCTGATGCTCACAATCAGCCCAACCAGTGGATTGCTTATTTCACGTCTACCGAGAATCGTCACGCTCTACCACTGTTTACATCCCTCTTAAATACAGTGTGCGCTTATGATCCAGTCGGTTTTGGTGTACCATATAACCATCTGATGTTCTCTGATCATAGCGAGCCACTAGTGGAGATGGCATTACAGGTGTTAACGGTGACTTTAGACAATGAACCATCTAACAGTGGCACATCTATAGATGGTACATCATCTGGTAGTACTGCTATGGAACTAACTGCAGATGTTAGTGAGGTAAATCCATATTGATATATATATATATATATATATATATATATATAAATATGAGGGGGGGTTGAGAGTTGTAGACTTGCAGTCAGGGAATTAGAAGATTGCTTGGCTGTTGCTGTGTCATCTTTGTGTAATATAATTCTGGAGTATGCTATTATGTTGGAAAACTTTGTGACTCATAATGTCAAAAATTATCTTAATTAGGTAAAATTTTAGAATAGAATGGAAAATAGGTAGTGGTTTTTGTTTGGTGGTGTGTGTGTGTGTGATGATGTTATGGCTAATGTCTCAATTTTATTTTACAGGTTGGTGGACCAGACAACCTTTTTGTTAATTATTTGTCCAGGATTCACAGAGAAGAAGTAAGCAGATATTTTATATTAATATAAATATCATACTGTAAGGATATCTTCCCAGTGATCCTTAATGAATTAACAAAAAGTTTAAAAATAATATATACCTAAATACAGATTTGGACCATTATTTTATTTTTATTTCAGGACTTTGCATTCATCTTGAAAGGCTTGACACGATTGTTAAATAATCCCTTGGTACAGACCTATTTACCGGGCTCTTGTAAGCGTATACAATTCCACCAAGAGTTACTTGTGCTCTTTTGGAAAATGTGTGACATTAATAAGGTTTGTTTCAGATCTTTTCATTGAATTAATGCTTTAATGTTGATGATAATTGCTTTTGATGAGTTTATTTGTTTGGTCACATATTTCCAGTGTTTGTTATATGGTAACATTTGTTCACCTTCATTTTATGGATGATAAAGTTTGTTCCGTTTTCAGAAATTCATGTTTTATGTGTTGAAGAGCAGTGACGTTTTGGACATTTTAGTGCCGATATTATACTTCTTGAATGATGCTAGAGCTGACCAATGTAAGTGATTTCTATTTCACATCACTATGATCCACCATTTAACATTAAATAAGTTTCACTCTTTAAATCACATTTTTCCTCAGATTATAATTTAATATATTAGTTAACAAGCTGATATTTAAATGTTTTATCATATGGATTCTTGTAGTATTTAATGTCATCATGTATATTAAATGATCAAAATTGATTTAATGATTATTTAGTTTCATTTTGCAAAGAAATACATTTTTATGAATAAAAACATGCTTACTGTAAATTTATATTGCTGAAGCTTGTGCCACTTGAAGCAAGTAATTGTTATTATTGCTGGCAGTGCAATTTAGGATGAATCACTTCTGTTATATTTTTATCTGTAGTTATTTATTTTCAATCTTAAAAGAATATGAGAACATTAAATGCAAGAGTAAACAGTGATTTTTATTATCTGTTTTGAACTGAAGCTACTTTACTTGATATCATTAATGAGGTATATGTAAAAATGCTTAAGCCATTTTTTTGGAGTACATATTTCTCTAGACCCACCAATCAACATAAAATAAGTTTCACGTTTTAAATAATATTTCTCTTCAGATTTTAAGTAAGTGTATTGACTAACAGGCTTATATTTGAACATTTTGCCCTACAGATTCTGTAGTAATTTACTGTCATATTTTATTTCAGCGCGAGTTGGTCTGATGCACATTGGTGTGTTTATCCTGCTTCTGTTGAGTGGTGAAAGAAATTTTGGTGTTCGTTTAAATAAACCATACACAGTACGTGTGCCGATGGACATACCTGTCTTTACTGGTACACATGCTGATTTTCTAATCATTGTGAGTTTGTATTTGTACATCTTCTATAACAATAATTAGAAAATAATAATATAGACCAGACATGGGGTCACTTCCAGAATTGAAATTGATTTAAAAAAAAGTGAATTGGAATTGATAAATTTTGAATTTGAAGTTTCCCACAAAACAATTAAATCCAAAAATTAATATACCATTTTTACAATGTTAACACTTACATGTGGTTTTACCAATATACTGGAACCATAATGATCCAGAGCTTTGGTTCCTTATATATATGTATATATATATATATGTTATATATATATCAGATATGCACACCGACTGTGGCACCCCAAGTGAGCATTAATTAATTTTATCATCTCACTGGGAATGCCAATCTGGAGCCAAAGTTTGACCCTCCTTTCTTCAAACTGTGACTACTATAGCCTGTCACCAGACCTAACTGTTTAATAACCATTTGAGAGATTTTGTAAACTTACCATATGTCACTGTCTGACCCCTGCTGGGCTGAGCTATACATTCATTTCAAGGGTCCTACTGGGCAGTGGAATATAAACATACCTTTGATGATTAGAAAATATACTCTTAAATGGGGATGCATCCAAGACTATGATCAACCATGTGATATAATACCTCTTTAGCTAACCACATAGCATACCTGTAATCTGTATAGAGATATTGCTATTTAGGAATTTACCCCCATTCAATGTTTAGAATAGGCAAAATTAAATCCACAAATTAATTTACCATTTAATTTTTTAATTCAGAAATATTTCTTCCATGACAATCCTAGTAGGTACTCGGAGTATCTACTCATGGTAAAAAATATTAAGCAAAAAAAGAGTCGGAATTGGAAGTGAAAATTTTGGAATTGGAATTGATAAATTTGAGGTGGAATTGGAATTGACAAAATGGAATTGACCCCATGTCTGAGATAGACCCATGTAAAATGGATGTCTTATGCTAATAGAAATTGAAATATTTTCAGCCACCAGCCATATTAATAATATATTAAGCTAATGCTAGTATTTATGATGTTAAATGTGTATCATAAATGATAACAATTTATTCCAAGATTATTTACAGTTTCTTTTTGCTAAAGAGGTTTGTGCTCGTAATTGTGATTAAAGCTTGCAGTGCAATTTATGATGGATCATTTCTGTTATTTTTTTACATGAGGTCGTTTATTTTCAATCTTAAAAGAATATGAAAACATTAGATGCAAGACAGAGAAGTAATTTTTATTGTCTGTATAGACAGACCTGAGGCTACATTGCACAATGTCATTAATGATATATACGTCAAAATCCTTTAACCGTTTTTGTTGTACATTTTCTCTGGGCTTTTTGAATGTGTGTAATAAATAATGTGGCCAAGTTACAAGAAATAATTTTTTTCGTAGATGTATAAAACCAATCAATGAAACTGACCTGAAATAGGTAGTTTGGTTTATGATTTTTATGTTTTGGCAGAGAAAGATTACTTTACTTAGTGATATAAGTCCATCTTTTGAATGCTGTTGATCTTGTATTATAATACTGATCTTTAAATACTATTTCTCTGTTATTTTCATGCACAAAAGCAGATGCTTCCTGTAATTGGTTTAACCCAAGTCTATGTTTTTTTGGCAGTTGTTTCTGTAGCTTCAGAGTTCAGCGTTTTATATATAGTTACTGGTTTACTGGTATTCTTTAAATGTAGTACACCTAAAATGGCTTAGTTACATGCCATTTATTAACCTCGTTCTTCATTTAAATGCTACAGGTATTCCACAAAATCATCACCACTGGACACCAGAAACTACAGCCACTGTTTGACTGTCTGCTGACGATCATTGTTAATGGTAAATACGTCTTTTTATGAGCAGAAATAATCAAGTACCTAATCATCTGGTCAGTTCTCACTGAAAATCAGATATCCAGGTTTTATCGGTTCACTTTCTGCTGTGTTTTTTCTGGAAGTCTTCAGAGATGACAAAAAAGGGGTCAGCACGATATGATAGTTTGGTGCTGATATATCATTTAGCCCAACTCATTCTATCAGTCATTCACTGAACATTACTTAGATCATTCTTTGCAATCGAGTGAATGGTATTCTTCTTAGCATCGGTTTTCTCTTGTGTGCTATTATATGGGAGTTTTAATAGATTCCAATAATCTCCGAAAAGGTTCAGATTTATTATTGAATTGATATTTTCACTTCAGAGTATATATTCATAATAGTACATAAACGATTTTAGTATCCTTTTGAATTTCAGTTTCTCCATATTTGAAGACACTGTCAATGGTTGCCAGCACCAAGATGCTTCATCTATTAGAGGTGTGTTAATTGCTACTTATATTGTTATTTTTATGAAAATATAATGTCGGCATTCTATTATTGTCTAACACGATTGTGCTTGCGTACTTGCTATGGTGTTGGCTGGAAATTGGTGTCTAAAAGTGGCATATTTATACCATTGCCAGTTTATTTATTTGCCTTCTGTGTACTCTCAAGACACTGACATTGTGATATCATCAGTAACATCTGCGACATGCCGTCTTGACTGATCAGGTTTCATGCATTATTGGAATACTCACATTTACGTGCAAACTGTTTTTCTTGAAGTATCATGATGGAGTTGGCTCAGAATTTGTGTCGTAATGGGATTTTAAAAACACGATATCCATTTTTCTTTTATTATGCCATCACTTGAATCTAGCATTGAGAATTTAATAACACAGTGGACTTTATAATTTGTGTGTCAATCCACTTATTTATATTTAATGCAGTGCTACTGTCAGCACCTAATAGGATATATAGTCTAGCTGCCAGTTTTAGATAAACAGTAAAACAATAATAATAATATACAAAATTTATATAGCGTCCTATAAAACCTGTAAGAAGGTTACTCTAAGGTGCTGTGGATGTAACATATTTACATCTTTAAAAATACATAATTCTTTATGAGTAATATTATTCTACATTCTCTGTTTGTTTATGATCGAGACTATGTGATGGACATCATTAGAGGTCCTCCTACACTCTTGGCCACTGTTCTACCACTGAGCTAAAACGTCTGTGATTTAAGACATTGTATTCTAGAACTTGTATCTGGAGTGATCTTCAGGTGACAAGAAGATCACTAGACACTTCTCTTAGCTGCCCATTGGTTATTCCTGTGGTTTGATGATAATAATAATAATAATATACAAATTTTTTAATAATTCTATGGATGTAACAGATTTACATCTTTAAAAATACATAATTATTTCTAATGACACCCTCCAGTGTAGACTTCTAGGTCATGTTACTGAATCTCAGTGTGTTACTTGTGTTTTTGTAATGATTCATCCATCTGTAAAAGGTGTCAGTTTGATGATCTTATTTTTCTAAGGAAAAACTCCTCAGTCATATGCCCCAGGTGTTACAACTCATGTTCTGATAGCTAATATGTGGGCGCCTCCATGGTCTAGCGGTAGCGTGCTGGACCACAGATCACTACCACCCGTGTTCGAATCCCGGCGTGGGCATATCTGAAGGTTGTTTCGTCATTCACTTCGTCTCATTACCTCTGGAAGTCGCTTGGCCCATTTAGCCTACCTTGTCCACAAAAGTGGCCGTAAAACATCAATCATCATCTGATAGCTAATATCTTTAAAACTCTCTAAAATGTCTTTATATCATTATCTTTTCACATTTTGTGTTTGGTTTGAGCAAAATTAATTATTTAATATAAATGTGAGGGGAAATACCTGTCTGATAATACTACAGGATTTTGGTGATGATGGTCATAGTAGTAGTAGTAGGTACGCTCATTTCCCATTGAAAAATACATGTACACACACAAGCTCACACAAGCAAATTTACTGTGGGTTACCCTTTCTTGAAATATGTAAAATATATAATCTTTACATGAACATAGACAAAATAATTGGGTGTGTGGCTAAAATCAGTTCTTTTAATCCTAAGTGCATGTTGTTTATTTACATGACGATGTGTTACTTTTTAGGCATTCAGTACACCATGGTTCCTGTACAGTAGTCCAACTCATCATCATCTTGTCTTTTTCCTGCTTGAGGTGTTTAACAATATTATACAATATCAGTTTGATGGTAAGTACTTTGTTAGTGTATAAACGTTGTCTCAGACTTCATTGTATATTGTAATCCTTGGTCATGTCTTCAGAATGTGCTCATCTCTAAGTACAGGTTACAGATGTTGTTGGACATGATTGAATTAGCTGACATTTAGTATAGAACATGACCGTGATAAAATTCCACCTTCTGACCATTTCTTTTATCTGCTGATGTGGTATTTGTGTTAAGGAGTTGATGTCATAAATTATCTACTTGCTTATGACAAGTTTGTGGTTAGGTTTAAAAAAAAGACACATTCAGTTATGGTTAACAAATATAACCTCATTTTAAATTGATGATATTTGGGTCACATTAACCATGTTAATCCTGTGCTGAACTTGGAACTTGCTTCTTCCTACCCAACCATACACACACACATACATGCACACACACACACACACACACACACACAAATAATCTATTTGTCATATTGTAGACACACTCTGCATGAACTTTTAATAAAAAATAAATATCATATTCCCAATCAATGTCACATTCACCACTGTTTAAGACTCTTGTCAGAATTGTTTGCGAACAAACAAATACCCGCATTAGTTTTTATTTATATAGATGTCAAAGTTTGTTTGCTTAATACTCTAATTGCCTTTGGTGATTATACAGCTAAACTTTATCCTTATGAAGATGAACATTAAACGATAACTGCAAGTTGCTGTAATGATTTTTGTTGTCCCTCAGGTAATTCTAACTTGGTCTACACAATCATCAGGAAGAGGAATGTATTTCATCAGTTGGCTAATCTTCCAGTAGATCATTCATCTATTACTAAGGCATTGACTAAACGTGGAAAGCGATTTATTCAGAACAGTGGAGAGCTTACGGATATGCCATCAATGGAAGGCTCTACGCCAGCCATGGAAGCTGAGCCTGGTACGCTAAAGGCTACGCTGGCAGCTACACCAGGTATGAATTATTAGTGAGTAATGTGATGCTTGGGAGTTACTGGTGTGTTGACAGTGGTCTGACTGGGTAGCTTCACACCACAGATGCACGTGAATGTGTGTGTACACACCCATGCACCCACCCACACACACACACCAAATCACACACATTTGCACATAGGCAGCACTAAGTCAGTACTGTATGGTGTGATAATCAACAGCATGCCTGTTCACAAAAGCTAGGACAGACTGGACAGACACTGCTGGTCTTGTTTAAACCATGCACTGCCTACATTCTGTTTGGTATTTAAATTATGAGAGGAGACATCCTGGGTCTTTTTTTGGGGGGTTGGAGGGATTCTTTTGTCTTCACTAGTTTTTAATAGTAATAAGTGGTATTCCTCAAGATAAGTTTTGTGTAAGCTTATGTTTGTTTTAATTACTTTGTGTTTGCTTTGTTTATTTTATTCTGTTATTACTATCATCATCATCATACATACTTTGTTGTATTTGTATATAATACAGTAGACTACTTTATGTCAGATTTGTCATTGATTTTGCATTCTTATAATTGACAATGATTGAGCAGTTTGTTTAAATACAGTTTGTATACTAGGCTGATACATAATATCGCTCTACCAGAATTGAATGTTTATTCATTCACGTAACGTGTGTACACAAATAGTGACACACACACAGGGTGCCTCCTCGGTCTAACTGGTAGCACATTGGATCACAGATCACTACCACCTGAGTTTGAATCTTGGTGTGGGCACGTCAGAAAGTTGTTTCATCTCTGACTCCATTACCTTTGGAGGTTGCTCAGCCCATTTAGCTTACTGTGTGCACAAAAGTGGCCATAAAACACCAATCATCATCATCTCACGCACACGCAGACACAGTCTCCGGCTGGATACATGCAGCTCTCTGTGCTGTGTCAGATTTCTGACCACAATTCAGGTTTCAGTTCTGTAATGAATCCGATGATAATCTTATAATTATTAGTAATTCTTTGAGCCAGGACTTTAAAGATACTACTAAAAGATTCCTTGGTTTTTCCAGTAATCATATTGATTTGGTAAATTACAAGTTACGGCTTGTAATTAATTTATCTTCGTGGTGTTTAATCCCTTATCACACTTTGTAGTTTGCTGTGAAAGTGTAAGGAGTTTTCCAATACTGTATAGCAACAGTATCATTTTTTGGTAAGAAAGTTGTTGATTTGGGGGTCAAAGATTTTCAAGCCCTTGTTGGCTCTTCCTGACAGACACAAATAGAAAGAAATACACACTATGTCATTCTTTATAACGTTTTTGCTCTTCCTGAATAGTAAAGAAATCGGGCTTAATCCTCAAATGATATTCTTAAAGTTTTGATATTGTGACTGTTAGTTCACATTTCTTGATAACATTATTCCCATTGAATGACATCAATACTTAAAGACTAGTTGTTTCATAGTCAGCTTGTTGCCAATATCTTTATATTAAACAACATTTTATTTTGTTATCTGTTCAAAAGAAGTCCTATGTATATTGGGAGTGTTGCTTAAGTTAAAAGCTTTTTTCAAATTCAGAAAGTTAACCATCCCCATGGTTTATCTGAGATTAATTGGCATGGCTGTGGTCGTAATGATGTTGACAGATTGATCCAGAATATAAAACTGAGATGCCATTGTGTCAGAGTATTGTGGCATCATCTTCTAGATTGTGGTATATATTTCTTTTACAAAGTTACATTATGAAAGGTCTTGTCTATATCTGCAAACACAAGTTGTTAATCAGGGGCTTTCCCAATAGAAGTAATTGAATTCAGATTGTGTTCAGTCTTTAAAAGCTGGCAGTTGATTGACAGGAGAACACTGAGATTGATGTTAAATTTCCTTACCCTCAAAGTCAGAGCTACCAATATATAATTTGATCTAATATCACAATTATGATACTACATTTGTAGTAATAATTTGCCACAAAGTGAACAATATAGATTGCGGATGAAGGCAAAGTGTCAACTGCAAGTTTATCAAGCCAAATCCATTTTTATAATGTTTAATTTGTCTAGAAATTGAAAAACAAAATGTTCAGTTTCATTAGATTTATGACAAAACTATACAGCACAAATATGACTTAACAAGATATTTGTTGGATATCAGCAAACTTTATTTATTGTAATCTTTGACAAGGTAAAGGATAAGTTAACAGTCATTATACTTTGTTTTTTTGTTATTGTTATTATACATGAACAGTTTAAATTAAGTGTAATAAACCTAATTTTTAGAATGATGATCTTAATTTATCATATAATTATTTCAACACAACGTATTCCCATGCATACATATGCATCAAATAATATAAACAACACTATATTTCGTGTATATATGCCATAGACTAGTACATTTTGTTAGTTGCAGTGAACTACTCCTGAATTTGCCTCAAATCGATTGGTATACAGATTATCAACAACAATAATAGCATATATACAAGCATTCCCCTTCAAATAATTTACCATTTTGTTATTATGCTAATTGGTCTATTGTGACTTGCAAATTTTAAAATAAAATTAGTTGCATCGAGTAGTGTACTGTATATTAAATAAATATCCAGCATTAACTATTTGGTTGAATTTACCCATCAGAGTATTATTGGTAATAAACATGTATTGACTTTCCTATTGTAATCAATCTCCAAGGCATATTAATGGCATTTACAATAGTTTAACAGATCAATCAAATTTCTGATAGAGTAATGACTGACTATTGATTTTCCTGTTGCTTTACTTTGATAAATCAATAGTTTCAAACACATTCAGATCATTTCTAATGGTTTTTCATTTATAATGTTGGACACTAGCTGGTATTATGCAGTGTGTCATTTCGTTATGTGGTGGGTATGCACAACAGGTGTGAATGCGTATTAGCAGTGACACACATCCACAACTTGATAACTACTACCGGAGTAAGTCTTTTTTAGGTGTTTATTCACAAGGTGGAGAGTAAAACTCTTTCAATATAGGCACCCCGGATAGCTTCTAGAAGCCCGAAATGTCACATGAGCCAAGCAACTACAAATGCAAGGAACAGCCTGAGATGAGAACTAATAAGCGTATTCAGCTATCCTAGTATAAACTGTTAATCTTGTGATTATTACACTAAATCAGACTAGCCGTTTCCTCACTCGAGTCTTGACTCAACCTGATTTAAAATTCCCTCCCAAACATATCATTGTCAAGAGTAACTAAAGTGTCATATACACAACACATAATAATTGTTTGTTTATGCTGTTGCTGGCAACAATAGTACTGTGTACAAAATACACGAATAAATGCTAAGCAAATTTCCAACATTGGAAATCGTGATGTTTTGAAATAATAGATAGGTTTCAAAACGAGTAATAAAAACAGTACCTTTAGTTTACAAGTAAAACACCCCACAGGGGCTTACATTAATCCATCGAAATATGTGTTGCTGATAAACATGCAGTAACAATTATTAACTGCATTCATTTTCAAATTCTTAATGCCATCCAATTTTCTTATTTCAAAATATTCTATTTCGGCAGCACGTTTTACCTCAGTAACATGTAAAAAAGTATTCTAATTGCTCAAACATTCATTGGTAATGTTAGCAAATAATTTACTCAATACTTTTTTTACTTGGTATTTTTATCAAATGGAACGCTATTGGAGAAATCTGTTATTTGTTTAATCAAATACAGTATTTTTTGTCTTGTTCACCATTTGTCATATTCACTATTGATTGACAGTTACCAACCAGTTTGCTTTACCCGAGACATTTTTCATCTCTTCGGCTGAAAGATTTAGGTTTTGAGACTCTCTGCTTGTGGTTATGGCGAGTGTGAGGATGGGTTTAAATCCTAAAAGTGGCACTATAATCAGATAAGTTCTTCATCCAGCCAACCAACCAGCATATTGTCCTCTTGGACATTTATCATTCTACAAACTATTATTAATATTAGAGTTATTGTATTATTAATCAAGTCCTAAACTATATTCACGTCAACCTCTTTGCTAATAAAACTGAAAGTAGTCTACTTTTTGTTGTTGTGCATGAAACGCTTTTTCTTATCTTAATTGTACCATAAGAATTATAAACTTCCTTTTAAACTCTGCATTGCTTCAGGTGGGTTTTTTCAATCTCTTTGCAGCCTCACTTTTAGATACTTTATTGCTAAGGATCGGAGTTATGATGGCATTGTATTTAATGATGTTCTATATAAAGATTTGTCACCTATAATCTATGATATTATTTTAGCCAATTGGTGTTGGATATCTGTATGGTAATTATTCATTGTGTAAAAGCCATCCATATTTTATTTCTATTGTGCCCTTGGCTTCAGTGTTGCAATAAAGAACTTGCAATTTCCTGTAATTTTTCATTCAGAATGTTTTTGGACAACAGTTAACTACTGATGCTCATTGACATATTTTTCACACTGCAGTAAACATTTATGTCACACGCCATATTAATCAGAATAGTGTTTGATGTTGAAAAATTCCAAATAATGCACTGCCATAGTTCATACCCAGGCAATTCATTACCTATAGCAACACAAACTATGAGGCTAAACACTTTCAATAGTTACTGAAATTAAACGAGAACATGTTTATAATTGCTGGCAGTTAATCTGTTCATATCTTAATATAATCTAATGAATTGTCTTTTAACCTTATATCCCAGCTGTGATTAGTGCCAAGGTACAACAAACTAGTCAAGTATCTTAATGTGATAGATAATAGATAGGTCATTTTTTTTTTTTTATGACATTGTTTTAAGTCCATAATGCTTTAAAATCATTTACAAATTGATTTTAAAATTATCATAATAATTTCACATCTCTTGTAAAAATGCTTTCTCTTATTCGATTCCGTAAAAGATATGAGAGGGAGAAGTTGATATTATTTCAGTTTGTGAATCTATGGTTTTTTTTATGTAACTGTAATACATGTATATAACACTTTTGGAGATGCTAATATTGAGGGATGAGGTGCAAAGCAGCAGCAGCACGAATTGATGTGGAGTCTGAGGGAGTGATCAAGTCAACTCCATATAGGTTAATCTTAACATTAATCCTGCCTAATGGAATTGTGATTATTAATGTGCTATTTAAAGCTTATTATTGGCTGAGGATTCTGGGTAATTGATCGCTCGATAATACAATTTATACTCTAGTGTATTTTTTACCTTTATCTTATGTTGACTGGAAGCAAAGAAATTTCATAATAAGTATAATGATTTCCCTCTTAGAAGCAGTGTCTGTGCTGGCTGTCCTATGTCGTTTCCTGTCAGAACATTGTGTGTCTGTCTGTAGAATTGTTACTGTGTTCATTAAGTTTCAGTTTTTTTTCTCGGCAGATAGCTATTTTGTTATTATTTTTACTGATTCTAGTTAGCGATTTTGTACAATTTGTTGGAACAGCCATTACCAGCTGTTATCATCTGTAATAATTTGTTACCCAGTCGACTGTCGGCTGTCTTCCAGGTTTGTTGTTATTACTTTAGAGCATGCAATCCCAGGTAGTTCTGTATTTTGTTTGTACCTTTGTCGTCATCATCCAGCGTGGCCAGCTCCTACAAAGTGTTACCCCATACCAACACAAGTCTGTGACAAACATGCCGAGTCGAAGCTTAATCTGGGAACTGAGATGCTGTTCTGCGCTGGAGAGGAGGTATCACAACAAACATGTTCTTCTCAGACTGCCTATAACGTAACTCCGATAAATATAAACTACTTCCACCATCACAGTGAACACGTGTATAGAGTGATCCAAGCCTATGATCTAAGTTTACACTCCAATAAGGATTACTGGTCTAGGGCCAGTTCTCAATCCACAGAAATGGGTGCCGCAAAGAGGCGACATTCTGTTGAAGGGCATTCAAAAAGTAGACTGGACCACTCAAAACGACTCGGTGATCCAGTAATCGATGTGAGCATTGATCGAGACAAATGGTTTTCTAAGAAAGATGATCTTAAATCTGACATGAAGACTATTCTTGAGTTGTCAAAGCTTCCCACGGTCAGCCATCATGGGGATGAAGTGAAAAAAAAAGTTGCTCAGATGTTAGGTAAGATGAAGCCCAGCCAAGGTTTACATCTGTCACGTTTCTCAGTGTGGTTATGGAGATGTTTTCTTTATTTCTCATCAGTTGTCTTATTCTTTTTTTCCCTCTCTAGGAGAATGCTACTTAGTTTGTCTCTGGTGTTTTGGATTCTGTGTTTTAGATTTGCGTGTATCCCACTTGACATATTGTGTATTGCGACTGGCTCCACTTATATGTTCATAGTAAGCTTCTTTTTTTATATGGACTGCTACGAGCTTACATCTGTATATAGTTACCTACTAAGTGCTTACAGACAGAATTAGTGGTAATAGGTTGTGTGTGTGTGTGTGTGTTGTAGCCATTTAGTTCAGTGTAACCTGGTTAGAAATAGTTTTTCTTACAAAAGCCATCGTTGATCGTCTAAGTGTTTTTGTTTCTGTACCCCAATAACACTGACACAGTCCTTCCGTCTCCCCGTTCTTTAAGCGGTTTGATACACATTAATTTTCTACCCACACAGCATTTACCTATTGTAGTGGCATGATGTCATTCATTCGTTTTAGATTAAAACATTATCGTGCGAATCTGCTCGTAGACCTAGACGTGCTGCAGGAACTCTTATCCCCGGTGGAGGCAAAAGGGCTGATATCAGTAATACGGGACTGGGCATAGTGGATGCAATTACTTTGCACTAGGCTACTCTCTCATGCTGTCTGCTGCTAAAAATGCTTTAGGTTTCAATAGTTAATGTATTTTTTCTCTCTTGATCAGTTTATTTTTTTCTCTGTATACTTAACTACTGATTATACGTATTGATTATCCATGACAGTCATCACTGTGAAAAGACCATCCCCGCCATTAAGAGGTTCTGGTGAGAAATTATTCCATCTGATGGTTACCATAAGAGTTCATCTGTAGAACGTACGCCGTCATTCCTGCAACTTGACTATTTCTCCTACTATATTTAGTTTTTCAGAGTGAGAGGAAAAAACATTCTTGACAGTTATAAATAAATGTATATGTTTAACATGTCTAGTTTTGTTTATGCTTCTGCTACAATATAGCTTGAGCTGGGACATCATAAAATTGTATATTCAACGGTGATTTATGAGCTCGTGCAGAAATACAAGGATGATTCTTGCTTTGCAACTGCAATAACTACATCATTCGAAAAATATTCCTCAGAAGAAAATACTCATATAATTCAGGAACCTGTCAACATTTCTTTTTAGTCAGAAACTACAATATTCAAACAATTTAATTCGTCTAGATCAAATTTGTTTAAAGTACTCTGAGCACTTTAATGGTGCAGCGTTTAAATCATAGCCCTGAAAACGTCCAGATTCTGGGTTCAAATCCAACCCATACCCACATTTGTGGGTTGTTTCTCTATTATGCAGCTGCCCCTTGGCCACATGTTCCTGGTGTGATGAGCACCAAATTTAAATAACTCAACTTAAAAAGGACTACCAGACTGGTCCCACTCTTATGTAGAATCTCTCCGAAAATGCTAGAAGCATAGAATGATCTCACATCAAGGGAAATAAGCTTTCACGTTCATCATAATACTTGTTTTATATCTGGTAGCTTCCAATTGCTGCTTGATGAGTCCATATTCGTAATTAATAGAAAATACTGGCTTACAGTGGAGTTTAACAAAAATTGTTAACATTCAGTTCTTTTTTATTGTCAGTTCATATTCATTTAACCTGGATGATGATTAACAGTGAGTTGATCCAGTACTAAATAAATTTAGTCTTTGATGTTGTAGTAAGTCTATCAAGCCGGTTAATAGCTTGAAATCAGTGTATTAGCATGCATGGAAAGTCATTTAGAACATCTGTTATGCATGTACATACAAGCATATATCATTGTGTGTGTGTGTATGTGTATGTGTGTGTGTGACCTAATGCACAACTGCATAGTACATAAGTGTACTTGGATAATATAGATAAAGTACTATCTTCCTGCAAAATACCAACTTGCTTTGTTTTTAGTAAATTATATAGCTACTGCAATACATGTGTGCGTGTGTCTGCATACACACACATGCACACACACACACAGACCTCTATAAATCAATAACTAACAATTACATTAAACTGATAAACATTACTCAAACATCAGTATGTTTTTGCTAACTGTATTTTGCTTTAGTTTGCCTTTCTGGGGTAATGGGATTATTTGGTTTAAATTGTCAAATGCATATAAATGTAGGCAGATGTATTGTTAGACCTGACAGACAGACATTAAACAAACATTTAACACACATGCGCATACACTCATTGAGAAAGAGAGTAAATATACTGTCTTTTGGTCAGGTATAGAGAACATGACAGAGAAATCACCAGCATCTGTGGCCCACATTGAGCAGCCAGTGGTGGAGCTAGCCACACCAGCGGGTACACATAACATACAGCCTGGAGCACCGACCGGAGATCAACATCATCACATGGAATCTGGTGGAGATGCCGATACCAAGTCAGATGAAGGAGTAAAGAATACAGAAAAGAACAAACCACCCTTGACTAAATCACAGACCTTGGTATTGTATATTTGTACATCTATTTTATGGCTTTTAACACATTAAAATATTTAAATTTTGTTTATGTAAATCTTATGCACACTCATACTATAAGAGAAAATTAAAATGATGTTGATTTATGATTTCTTGACAGTTTTATGCATGTAGTATTAGACCGGTCATACTCATAGTGTATATTTGTTATAAATGTTTTGACTTTTTATCTGAAGAAGGCAGTGTCTGTTGCACTTTCATATTTTTTATATATATTTCAAGCCGTCATCACCGCCAGCTAGTCCAAGTGACAAATCAAATGAGAGCCCCATGAAATCTGTATCATCATCATTACATCGAGGTCTGTCTGTAGGTTCCCCTGGAGGCTGGGTACCTACTCCTGAATGGGTAGGTCTGATTGGTCTGTTAACAAGAACCTGTATGTACACGAAACAGACAGTATGATGGTTTTACATTTGATCCGTCTCATTATGTGTAATCCTTTCAGATTTTTCGGGTGTTGCAATAGTAGCCTTCACTATAGAGTTTTGCCTTATGTCGGGATTTACGTGTTATCTTTGTGTAGTGATGCAACGTTTTGGCTTTCTTAATCATCCTAGGTTCAAAGCTGGAAGCAGAAATTACCTCTGCAGACAATCATGAGGCTGCTGCAGGTCTTGGTGCCTCAGGTTGAAAAGATCTGTATTGATAAGTAAGGGATTTATTTACTAGTTTTATTTATGTAATAAACTTCACATCACAATCTAAGAATACATATTATAACACAAACGTATTTGAAATAGAAATGCAGAACTTCATTTAAGATAATAATTATTCATGTACTGTACAGCCTAATGAATTAGTCGTGTGAATATTATATAAAATTATTGAAAATAGATTATTATTTTGATTGTGGCCATAACTGACCTACTGTAATACTCGCATTTGAATTTTCAATATTGATGGCAATAAAACCTGTATCGTCACGACAGACAAACATAACCACGTGGTAACTGCTGCCATTGCTTCTGTTAGTTTGGAATTGGTTTTGCGTACAGCATTAACTAGTGTGAAATTAGTGCTAACATCATGTTTTGTGTGTTACAACAGATATATTGAGATGTATAGGAGTTTATCAAATCACTATGAGATGTGTTTTGGCACTGTGTGATGTTTCCTTTCATGAATTTCCGCCACCAAACTGAGGGCTGCTTGGATGCATTTTGTCCAATGAGCATGAGATAAATGGTGCCCCACCAGCATATCATATATATATATATATATATATATATATATATAGTTAACATTGTTTTGGTGACAACTGTCACAACAAAATGCAATATGATGTGGGACTGGTGAAGAAACTGATTTTGAAGAAACATAAAAAATGTAGGCTGATCCAAATATTGGAGCCATACATTGATGTCATGAGGAAATAATACTCTCGTTGTGACATCACAACTACCGATCAAACTCACCAAATGGCAGCAGTGAATACTCTCTTGCAGGCACTGTAGCATAACAGTCATACAAACATTATTTCGCTGAGACTATATTTTGGAAGAGTCATACCAGTGTGTAAACTATTATTTTGACACAAGCAAGATATTTCTACCAAAAACACACCAATTGTCTAGCAATTTATGGATAGCATGGGAGTGAAATGGCTTTATCTGTATATTTCATTTCTACAGTTTGTGTTTCTCATATTGCTTACTAAAGTTAGCAAAAGGATGACAAAACCAGAGCTATCGGTACAATATATTTATGACTATGAGGAAAGAACTATCATTCAGAAAATCTTACATTTAACATATGACAGAGCTTTGTTTACAATTTGGCAGATGTACCCGAGTGTTTGTTGTGTCCTGATTGTTTTATGGTCAGTTTACAGATTACGTGTTGCTTTCTATCACAGCCAGCTTATTTAAAAATGTACACATTGTTAATTTACATTAGACATCACTATATGGGTAATGTTTGGAACACATTTTACCTTTCTGTGTGACACTCAGAGTTTATGTTATGCACAGTGAAAATATTCCAGTATAAAACATGAGAGCTACATGTTGGTCATTATAAAAATGGATATTCAAAATAGTAAACAGTGCAAAATTTATGTGTGGACAACACAATCCTTGGCAAGATCTTATGCCATATTCTAGAAGCTACAAGAGCACACATAACTCCATTAAACACACACACACACACACACACACACACACACATGTATAAATACATATATAAACTTTTTTTCTCTATGTTTAGCAATTAGATTAATCATGTCTGTTTTAGTTTTTGTAAATGAACCCTTGCACTAAGAATTTGGTTCAAATGAGCGTTCACTGAAAGGCAATATATTTCTTATTTTCTTTGTTATAAATACTTCCATGTTTTTGTTTGTTTTCACCCTTTACAGGGGTCTCACTGATGAGTCAGAGATACTGAAGTTTCTGCAGCATGGTACACTGGTTGGTCTGCTGCCCGTACCACATCCTATCCTTATACGTAAATACCAAGCCAACAGTGGTACCACGATGTGGTTCAGGACGTACATGTGGGGTGTTATATACTTGAGGTAATAAATTAAATTGGCATCTCTATTTGTTAGCACTGAATGGATGCTCTGGTATTTGTTATGCACAATAATACAGACCTCAAGGTTCTGAGATCAAGTCTCAAAGTTCACTCTGTCTGTGAGAATTTCCGGCCTTAAAGAAAGACATGATGTATTGCAAAAGGAAAAAAGATTTTTTCAAAGGCTATCTTTTGTTAATATCATCCAAAGTATTGTGAACTTTCTGATACTGTTTAGATTGCTTACCAAAATAGTGATAAACTGTTGCAAGCACAATCATTTTGAAATTTTATACCAAATATATTGTCATTTATTTTTCATTCTGCAAGCTTGATGGCAATTTTGAACATACATGGTCAAGTAATTAAGTTGTTTCAACAAAACGATTACTGGTGACCATTTCCCAAGGCTATCCCTTTGGTCTAATATATTGAAAAATGCAAATGAGAATCAATTTAGGACATCCAAAAAGTTTTTTTAATTGTGTTGATGTGCTATTTTGAATACAAGTTTGATCCAGGTGTTTAAATTTTCTAAAACTTGCAACAAAATAAACTGTTAACTAGCATCACAATCTGTTAGACTAAGAGTTACTTCTTTTAATATTTACTTTTTGTTAATTTCCTTTTACAGAAATGTTGATCCTCCAGTTTGGTACGACACCGATGTGAAGCTGTTTGAAATTCAGCGTGTGTAATGGAGAACGATAACCAAATGAATGTAACTAAAAGAGATCTCAAGATTGAAGAGGATATATGCGATACATGTTGGTGTCTTGGTGGTAATAACCACAGGTTACCAGCTATTCTTGTCTGTTATTGACTTTTAAGTAATATTAAATCTGTTCCAAGATTGTTATTATTGCATATGTAAGTTGTTTATCATCCAATATTAGATATTTGTAAAATCTATTCTCTCTAATCACCTATAGTAATTTAGCAAGCCTGCCTTCCTTCTACATGGTGGGTGTGTGTGTGTGTATGAGAATTATAACTAATTTAATAATACTCCTCAAGACATCAAAGTCCAATTTATAACATCATAAGATATAATTCAGTTGAATTTATATTGTATTATGTAACATATGTAAACACATCACATTTAGACAGTAATATGTAGGCTAATCACCTGTAGATAATGATGTAGAGTAATATTTGGGTGTGTTACATATATACAAGTATATTTATTGTTGGAACATGTCACATATATACCAGTAAATGTAATGCAGACATGTCATAAGTGCATATATCTCATGTCTACAGAAGTAGCTGTTTAAAAAATAATCTACATTCTGTGTTATTAGACATCTGCTGATGTAGGCATCATAGTGTGTCTGGTATTTTGATATTTGTGATTAACATGTTCTGGTACAGATGATACATATTTGTTTTAACTTTAAATGGAGAACTGTTTCTTGTTTCTATTCACCCATCATGTGGAGATGTAGACTATCATTAAAATGGATAAATCCATGAATGGCTGGCATATTTGATATGTTATTAGAATGTTCAAATATATATATATATATATATATATATACATACACACACATACACATATATATGTCTGTAATGATGACATGGTGTTGATGACAAGTATCTCTCCACATGACCTTCTCAGTTGTCTGAAGCATTATCTGTGAACATTCCTGTTTTGTTTACATTATGTTGTGATATTGGAATAAGAATGTGTACCATCATAAGATCTTGTAGTTAGGGAGAAATCTGTTTGTTGTTATTGATAGATCATACAGTATACTATACATTGTCATTATGTTAATAATACTTTGTATTATAAATAATAAGTACTGGGTATGTGTTTTACTGCTAAAGGCTGATTAAAGCTTAACTCTGCCGCTGAATGTTTGTTGGCTAGTTTGTCAACATCGTATCCATTGTAAGTTTTAATTATTATGTTATAACTGTTTTTGTTGTTTCTTTGTGTCAAGTTTCTTCTTTGTGCAGAAATCTCCCGAAGGCATTATTTAGGCCAAACTGTGCTCATTATGGCAGGTCCCAGCAAGAATTTTGATAATGTGTGTTAGTGCGAGTGGCATTCTCAGATTGTTATCAGCTGGCAACAACAGAATTCATGTACAACATTCTGTTTATCTCATACAGTCGGTGTATATATTAGGCTATTCAGTGTTCACATTTTAAGAGATGAATGTGCAAGGCTGCTGTAAATATGTCATCAGTGTATATAACCTTTGGTTGTGTATTATTAGTGATGTATTGGATCCTGAATTCATGATTTAACTTTTTTTTTTTTTTTTGTTACAAACAAAATGGCCTCAAACTGGATTGTTTATATTGCTACATATGTTTACACATGAAATAAACTGGCATACTTTGCTGGCTTGACCTATTTCATTTTTTTAATGACATACATTTAAATATGTGCCGATTTAATTTCTACGAGACTTCCTTATCCTGTAGTAATTACAGCAGGTGGTCAGATTAACATGTTAGTACACACGATATATATATCTCTATAGTTATATTAAGTAACAAGCTATTTCTGTTCCATTCATTTTTCCTGTTCTGTGTTTGTATGCCAACCTTAGAACTGTTACTTATTGATCTGACACGTTAGTTGTCATTACCTTCTAAGATGTTCCTGGTTCTGTAATCCCAAACTACACTAAACGTGAACACATTTCAAGCTGGTGTAAATGACTTGTACGATTGTGGTGACACCTAAGACAATGCCCTTAAGGTGTTTTTTCTGAAAGGAAACAAGTGAATGGTTTTGAATAGTAGGTGCAGCTACTGATAACATAAGCTGAAGACTTCAACAAATAGAATTTTTCCTGGGGGTGGGGGGGGGTGGTGTTCTCATTTTGTTTGTAGGCTAAAGTGTAAATAAAATGTTGATATACTTGGTAATATATTTATTCTTTAGTTTTGTACTATGGAAGCCTGTGAGAACTGTTTATCTTATATATATATATATATATATATATATATGGAGGGTGTTGTAGTTAAGGCACATTTATGTTAACTAGTGTTAAGCGTTTTGTATGAATACCAGTCATTAGGCTAACATGAACAAAATGGAGGATGTTGGTTGTTTCCGTTCAGGTTTAATACAGGAGTGAATAATGATTCTAATCTGAATCCTTTATTGTGATTTTGTGTTCGCGTACGATAGTGATGTGAAATGTTGTAGGGTAACAATAAATGTGGTGCATTGCGAAAATTACGTCGTTTCATCTTGTTCCTCTATCTAGACAGGCAAGCCGCAATAAGAGTGATTTGGTCAGCGTATGTTAAGTCATGAAATTACTATTTAATTACTGCGTATAGTTTTTAATCCTTCGTATTTGTTTAGGAGCTTACAACACAAAAACCTTCTACCAGTAATATCTCATGAAGAGTACTTCAAAAATTATTTTGACCAGTTTGAAGGTGATACATCTAATTAACAATCACCATGAGAAATGGAGCGAGAAATATAAAATTGATGATGTTTTCGTTTCTGAATAATTTGACGTTGGTTCAAATTGTAATGCAATTTTTTAAATAAACTTCCACCTAAGAACAGTGCTCATATACAAAAGTGTCATCATTGACCGCCAGGTTAAATTCCCCATAAAACTAAGGCACCACGACCCAGATAGTTACAGTATAAAAATAGTGAACATCGCAATTAATATCCGATCACCAATGGGACTTCAAATACAGTATTTGGCCAACCAGGCTATGCTCGCATCAAACAGTACTCAATTCATGACAAAGGTGAAGACAGGGGTACTTTAATCTGGTCCCAGGATACTGTTAGAACATTGGTTGTGTCGGCGCCAAACAGGAATACAAACTGAAGAACATGCCTTGCTGAGGTGCCCTCTATCACAGACATTATGAGAATAATTGAACATTCAAAGTTCAGATATAAATTTTAAACATGTCTAATTAGGTTAGGACATGTCACCAATGCGACACTCAATAAACAATACTGCATTTGCATGTATCAGTATATTTAGATAGTGAGTCTGCATATGACGCTAATACTATAATAATTAGGTAATCAATAATGGTTTTCATGTCAATTTAAAAAGCAATGTATGGTGATGTGCACCAAACAAGTTTACTATTCTTGGCAATTCAGGACACAGATTCTAGTGAAAACTGTCACCACTAAAACTGGGCAAGTCTTGTTCACTCTGCCATCCTTTGAAAATGTATGTTCTGCCACGAATACTCAAGGGTTGATAAAATAATATGCATATATATGATAATTCTGTAAAAAAAACATTTAACTAAGTTTTCATTTTTGATAAATACTTCGTTTTATATATACATATATATATATAAGACAAGATTTATAATATACATTCTATTTGGCAGAAACAAAATCCAACTTGGGGTAACTAGTTCATTATGATATAGGAAGTTCACATTATGATATTTATGGGGCAATGTGGGGTCATATATGTGTGAAGATCTGGATTCATGTGATATTACTTTAACATTTCAAATTTATTTGTGGGATGCACATATGCATGTTAATTTGGACTTTTCAAAATGTTGCATGTATTCAGGAATAATACTAATCATGTGTAGAATGTACAAATTTGCTTATTTTTTCATTTTATATACTAATTAAAAAAAATTAATATGCATAGATCAGTTACTAACCATAATAAATTATCACCTCCATCTCAATAGATTGATCATCAACACGATTAATGCTGTAAAGTGAATTTTAACTTTATTCCATAAGAAATAAACTGGTATTGAGATGCCACAACTGTCCTACTTTAGATGGTCCTTGTATACAGTTTGTTTGTAATGGGTAACCTCTCGGGGTATGCTCCAACAGTTATAATGAATGCTTATAAAAAATGAGTTGGACCATTTCAACAGTCTTTTGAGACTAGAAGCTTTTAAGTGCATAGTTTGGGTAACAGATTTAACTGTATATAAATGATGTAGACCAAGTTTAGAGGTTTCTATTGAGATCACATCCAACTCTCTATTTTAGGCAGGTTACTTCTCTCAGTTGATTAATGGCACAAGCACATAATCTATCTGAGCATCCTGTACACTTTTTCCAAGCTTCACAATTGAAGAACTAAGCAGCACCTTGTATTTCCTCCAAAACAGTGTCGGCCCATTTAGCCTAACATGTGCACAAAAGTGGCTGTAAAACATCACTCATCATCCAAAACAGGGTATTCATATAAACAAGACAAATTTAATATATTCTCATCCCTCAAAACATTTCCAAAAGTTATAACAACACCCCTAGTACTTTTGGTTGTTTTTATACTTGTTAGCCAGACTATTTATCCCATTGTTTGTTAATGAAGCTTGTTATTCTTGCATTAAAGCATTAGTAGTATCAGCCAAGCAAAAAGGACAGGTTTTTTCCGTTTAAGAATATTTGTTTTCAATTATCAGTTCTGTTCAACAATGCAGAAATAAATGGCATTAGCTAAATAAATAAAGGATCACTGAATTGTTGTAATTAAAACTACTGTATTTCTTCTTCAAAATCCCAGAACAACGTCTAGATGCTGAGTTTTTATAAACAAATTAACTAATAACTTCTTCCAACAAACCCAAATGCAACCTTCCCCCTCACACTTTAATTAAACTGTCCCATCTTCAAATATGGTAAACCGAGTCATCTATGTGTCTAGGGTCCCATAGTGGCTGATTGAACCAAGTCCTTAAATTTTCCTATGGACAACATTGTTCTTGATACTTTATTAAAATATGGATCAGATTATAGCCGACTACATTTCATTAGGCAACTGGTGATCGGACTCTCTACCTTGCACTCTCTTTGTGTGTCTATACACACCAATCCACATGTTAAGCAATAATGGTGCATTAAAATTACAAGTATCTCCAGTACACTTGTCTGCACCTGATTATCTGGAAGAAACAGAGTTACTTTAATGATAGCTATATCAAGGTTGATCTATAGTATTCTATATGAAGCAGTATATTTAATAACCTTGCTCTAATTGTTGGCATTTGTATTTTGAACAATACAGATATATTATATATATGTGTGTGTGTATTCTGTGGTATAATAGAACAGTATTTTATATGATGTGAATACAAATCATAATTATCTTAATGCATGTTTTTATAAATGGAAATATTGCTAATTTTGTTGTTTAAATGTTTTTTCCCCTTTCTCTTTTATATCACACACACAGTATATATACACACACACATATATATATGTATATATATATATATATAAAACTGAAACCCAGTTTGGACTAAATTAGGCTAGCCAAATTTCAGGTATAATTCATCACGAAATGCTTTAAATAAGAAAACAGTCAAAAACTTATATATATTTTTATTACTAATATAAAGCAAAAAATAGCAGTATGTTGCAATAACTGGACATACAACAAACTAACAAAATTGTTCTCATGAGCTATATTACATTAACTCCACAGTTCAGCAACAAAAAACATTCATAAAGTTTACTATAACTTTACTTAAATGAGATTGATAGGCAAATTCTTGCATAACACAACATATTAACAAATTTAGTTACTAATCAAGTAAATTTGCATATATATATATATTTATATATATCATCATACAAAATAATAGACATGCATTTCCTTCAAGAACATTACATAAAATCTGACAAAATGGTTCAAATAAAATAAAGAGTGAGGTTAGACAATAACTAGCCAATATTTTCAATAAATACCATCTTCTTTAGAAACTAACAAAAATATATCAAGAGTTATTTCACCAGAATATCATTTCAGATATATAATAAATATATCAGTGTCTAGCAAGATAAAAAAAAGTATCTAAAGGGAGTGAATGTTTGTTTTGTTTAGCCCAGTCAGTGCTGGTCATACCATGGAAATGAGATGACGAAGCTGAATCCTGTTAATTTAGGAATGATTCAATGAAGCATCCGATGTCCATAACCATGGTCTCATCATTATCATGACGTGTCTCATGGTCATGGCGTCGGTGGATTTTAACACCTCATTGTCACTGACTATTGAAATTTCGCCCTACAACAATAAATGTAAGTTATCGTATCAATTGGTGCCTTTAACACATGACCCCTATAGTGGACTAGTCCATCGAATTACTAATGATCACATTGGCATCTAAACCAGATCGACGAATCCACGCGGGTAGGTGCGGGATGCTTCTAATGATGATCAGGAATTCGAAGCGGTACTTGTTTTCGGCATGCTTCCGAGACCGATTAAACTAGTCCAGCATATCTGTCGCTATCCAGACAATGCCTGATCATTTAAATACTATTATCATGGATTAACAACAGACGTCAGTATTTACAACACTCGGAATGCCAATCACACGCTGAGCACAACCTAAGCCACTGGAAAGAGTGCGTCCATTGATCGAGAACGTGGGTGAAAGTTGTGACTGTTGAGCATCTGATTGCGTCGGAAGTGTTACAACTCGACGTTGTCCTTAAACTGTTATGTCGACGAATGATTCTCACAAAAGGATAAACTAAGCGTTTATGTTTGTTTGATACCGACGGAGGTGGCTAAACCTTTGTTTGGCGTCAGGCCAGGTATGTATGCAGGCCTTGGTTTTGTTTATGTTTGTGTTTACGTATGCCCATGAGAGGGAGGTGCCCACTCCAGTGAACACCACCATTGAATGTTTGAACCAATGAATGATTGATTCTCGTGCGAGCGAACCAAATCATGCATATAAATTCTAATAACCAGTTGGTCCAAAAGACCATCTGTGGTCACCAGTAGTCTAATATCCGTCAAATACGTGTCTATATGAATACTTACTATATTAATATAATGCTTCCATCTCTAAGCATGACGTTTGAATTAGAATAAACCTACTGATTATTGATAGATCTACTAGTCATCTAGTCTAGATTAATTGACTATTCACTCAGTTATTGTTGTGACTGTAGACTAGATCTAATGATTTGTGTGTGACTAGATAGCTATTTCATAGAATGTTCTTGTTATTAATAAAATTGTGATTATATTGTAGAAAATGTACTACTACAATGAGAAAACTTTACCTCACATTATTACTATCAGTAACTTTGTCTTTCATTGTATTATTATATATGTAGTGTAACTTATCTGATGTTAAATTTAAAGCCATTAACTGATTAATAAACACACAAATCACAAAACTGTAGTGTAGAGAATACTGAATAGATTAGATATAACATAATCAGAAGATTATGGTTTGGATGGGGGTCACAGGGTGTATCCTTCTGAATCTGTATTCCAAAACTTCCTTTGATTATATATTAATCATATTCTATATTTATTTGTTATGTACCTACAAATGTGTATGGCATTTATGGCATTCAGAACCTATAATGTTTTCATTGTAGTTTAATTATAAAATCAGTAATCCTGATTGACCTAGTTACTAGTAATTAAGGCTATTTATAAGAGGCTTTCTTTTTTCCTATCTATTTAATTATTTACAGCTGCCTTAAATGATGTATTTCCTTTGATTGGTCTTATTTAACATCAATTAGACTCTTCCGTTAATCTTCTGAGACAATTACTTTATTTTTATTATTACATCATTTCGTTATAGGTAATTTGTCTATGGAAAACATGTCTATCTTGATGTGAGGAAAACTAAATTTTGTTAATAGCTTTCATAGCGTGAGTGGTTACTTCAAAATTATCTATTCGTTCAACCATTAAAGTATGGCAGCAGTGGAGATCTGCCTGTGTATAAAAGATTAACATTTTTCGTTTGCTGCCTTATATTTCTCCGCTGGTTTACAGTTTTAAACTGTTCTGCTGTATCATTCATCGTGTCGTAAGATAATCAGTTATCGCTGTCAGATTGAAATGTTTGCTTTCGCTCAAACTTGCTAGAATATTATTTCATGAAAACTGACTAGCTACTGTGCTAAGGTAAATAATCATAATATATATGTTTTAAGTAAATGGTCAAATACTAGCTTTGTTCATCATGATTCACTCTGGTCAAAACTAACCCTTCTAAGAAAATAACAAATTACTATTAAATCAGGTAACATAGAGTGTGCCAGTTTTATTATGGATGATTATGCTATTAGCCCATTGCCATGTAACTTTATTTGATAAATTATTTAATTTATAAGGCCCTGATTCTGTTTAATGTGAACCTAATGACTACTCTAACACAAATTTCTTTCATACCGTTTATGTTAAGAAAAAAACAAACGAATGACTGTATTGAATATCTGAGCCAATATGAGAGTCGATCTATCTGATTCGGATCATCTCTGTTGTACAGAGTGGGGTTTTTCTGACTGACTCAATGTTTTTAAATTAAAAGAACTATATTTAGGAATATGGTTATGAAATTCAGTGAGAAGTTTAATCATGTGCATATTAAAAAATAATTGCATATCGCTTAGCATCATGAAAATGAAACCTGAAAAACCCACATCTAAAAGCCCCAGTTCAAAATTTTCATTAATCAGACAATAATCACAATATACATATTATGTATTCCAGTGTGGACAGATATGCCTAATGTTATCGGCACAATCAACATTAAAACATTTTATCAACAGTATTAAATTGTTTCTGTTATATTTTCACGAAACAGTTGACATTCACTGTGTATAATCATGTGTGCATAATTGCTTATACATCTGCACACATGTCGATGTACCTTATACTGTGGTGTTTGTGAACTGTGCATTAATTTACCAATTTGTATCTTAATTTCTGCTATAATTTAATAAAATATTATTTAAGTTTGTTTAATATGACCAATAATATAAATAATAATATTACACAATTTTACAACTAGCTTTTATGATTATTTGCATTTCTGTTCCTGAATGTATACTGTTATCTCACATATGTACATTTTAATCAAATAAATTACTTTCTTTAGTAATACAGAATACTACCAGTAATCATATTGCTTCAGGTTTCAATTCATATTTTGATATTTGTGTTGTTTTGATGTTATCACTATTTGACAGAGATCGATTTTCAGTTATTAGTCAATAATATAAATATATATTATTATATCTATAATGCTGAGGAAAATTATACGGTGTTTGAAATAATTATTTAACATGTAGGTGTTGGCAGTCATTTAGACTGTGGTTCTGCAAAATAGCTGTCATATATATATATATATATATATGGTAAGGCTGAACTGTAATTCATCTAAAACACGCTAGTATTATTTCATAATGAAAATTACATGTTTAATTTCACTTTAGCGGTATATGTTACTCACTACAATAGAACAATACTAAAGTACGTGTAACAAAAGGCCGACATTTGTGCTGATGAATTGTTTAGATTAGTAGTGTAACTGATGTTTGGTTCACTGAACACATTGTTCATTTAATGGTATGTTTCTTTGCTTTAGGCTGAATTCTGTAAGGTTGTAGATTCCAGACATTTGCTGGCTTTATTTTATTGTGTAGGTGCCATAGTAAGCCGACTTCGTTATGTTTTGATTGCACAATCTGCCCTCCAACTATCTGGGTAAATATACGGATATAGAGAATCCTGACACAGATAAGCCAGGTCTGTGACCTGTCATAGTTTGATATGCTGGCTGTAGATTAAGAACTTTTTGTTTGTTCTTTATTAAGTTCAGACAAGTATTACGCTTATCAGCTCATCGAGCTGCGCGACATGTAACCGTATTAAGATTTCACTGAGGAATGTGCGGAGTTGGAAATCTTCTTTGACTTAAAATATATAAATTTGGTCATAATGTCATCAAATATAATAAAATTCTCCGCCACTTGTCACTGTATTCTGACCACACAGCTAGTACGTGACCAAAGGAGATTGAATGACAAAAAGATATGATCTGCCTGTACAAAATGGTTTATCAAAATACCATTAGTTCCACAACCAACATCACTATTGTTAAGCACATAACGGAGTTCTTCCATGTATATGTTAAATAGGATTGGTTACATAATGCATCCTGTTGAATACTATTGGTAAACTATCTACTGATTTGTATCGGAGTCATGTTGGTGATTTACACAGTGATACTGAACTGCATATATATATATGTGTGTGTGTGTGTATTTATAATTTTTCTCTCTATCTCTGTGAGTGGGTGTGCAACACATCAGAGTTGAACAGTTTCTCATAATTTGTAATCCTTAATAAAATCTACTGGGTTTTTATGCATCTGTGTAATGTCACTTTCCACAAATATGTTTCCACAACTTTTAGCAGCCCATTCTATACAATTAAACATCTTTCCACAATTTCAAGCAACCTATTCTTTACATGAAACACTATGCTGTAGAGACAACAGCTACCGAACTTTTTTTAAACAATAATAAAATCATAATGCTACCAACTTGATAAATCTTAGATAAAAGAGCTGATATTACAAGTCAGCTGACCCTGTGATATACATGACAATGATGTAAACATGACTCCTGAATAGTCAGTCGTGCTTGATCACATGATTTATTACCTTGCAGTGTGCATATGCACTGATTGATCTGGATATGATGGCGAACATTATGTCTCATTCACAGCTAACTAGCAAAATGAGAAATGTGGCCAAATTTGCTGGATATTTTGGCACAGGTAGCATATATCACACCAGGATAATCCATTATTTAGTAGAATAATGGTGTACGGATGTATCCTAGATTGGTCATTGTTTTTGTCTGATGTGATGTTGTGTGTTGGATGGGTGCCACCAAAAATGTGGTTCATTATTATTCATTACTAATTAGATACTAACTGCAAATATCGTGGAGTATGATGAGATGTTATGGATTGCCTTGATATATAATGCGGCAGAATGGCATGCTACAGTCGTATCCATGATGACAGCATCTTAGCAATTTAGACACTTATCTGCTGTGCCAGGGTTTGATTCTCACTTGCTATTGTCAGGCGTTTGGCGCCACCTATCATAATCAGCATGACAAAATGAGAACATGGCTGAAATAAATAATAGTCATATTTTAGTGTGTGAGAAGAAAGAACACTTCTAGCTGAAGCTGCTGGGTAGTTCATCCTTACCACAGTTGATAGCGTACTGTGCTCTAGGTCATCAGATCAAATCCTAGTGTTGTTTGTCGAATGTTTCATCCAGCTCATTTCCCTGGAGAATATCTGTCTAAAGTCTTAGCCAATCATCAAGGATAACCAAAACACTTATCTATTATAAAAAAATGTGAGTGTTCCTGTACATCTATAGGAGCTGATCTGGTGTTCAGTGACACAGTAGATAGAGTTTTGTGCTGCAACTTTCCTTGTTACCTGTGCTTATGGGATCTTTCTTCAGTGTTGAGTCAGTTCTCACTTGTTCACCCGAGGGAGAGTTTGGAGGGTGCTCATGTCAGCCAGATAAGTATAATGGAAATGGTTACATATAGAACAAATTTATAATCTATGTTTTGTCTTCAAACTGCTATGCAAACTAGAATGTTGGCATTCACTGTTGAGTTCTTGTGTCCATCTGTGTAATAAAAAACTTGATAATAATTTGATAACAATCTCATATCAGTGTAGGCATACATCAGTGTTTACTTCATGTATAATGTTTTTCCAGTAATTAGGACGTTGTGTTGACACCGGTATCCAAATATAATTATTAGTTAATACAAATTATTTAGCTATGTTAATGCATTATGAGAATTTATGTCGCCATGGAAACCACATTTCCAAACATTCTTTTTGACCACCCCCACCCATAGATGAAGGCCAATTTAGTAGCTCTTTGGTGTAAATAAACATTGTGATCAATAACATCCAGAGAATTAGACCATCTGACAGCCATCGAACTCTGACAGTATGGGATACGGAGAGTGCAGTTGCTTTATTTAAAAAAATACAGATCTAGACCGAAGTACTAATGTGAACTTCAGTATTAGGAATGTGGCTTGAAGCTGATGTTAAGTTTGTTATTTAGTTGTTTATGTAATTGCTGACATTTGTGGCAGTGTAGCTGTTTGTACAAGTGATTATTATTGGATAATGGTAACTGTACTAATAACATGAGCTATTATTATGTACTAACATCTACTAATATCGTTCATCCTTAACGTGTTCTGGTAATATATAGTGTATCAAATGTCCATGAAATACAAATGATGTTTACTAAAAATAAACTAGTTCAGTCATTAGGTTTGTTCCATTAGTTATTTGAGTACTGTGTTGTAAACCTTTGGGTTGTGGGTTAGAATCCAGCCCATAGCGGTGTTTGTGGGATTTGTTTCCTTACCAACTGACCCATTGGCTGTGTCTCATTTATGACCAGCGCCAAGGCTAAATAACTCAACAACAACCTTAAGCTTGTTATGTATATTTCGTTAGCTGATAGTCAAGTGTATATTTGAGAAATATTAGTAGATTTTTATCAATGACCAATAACTGAGGCTAAAGTTTTACATCGTGTTAGCCATGTTCAGTTATTTTGTAAAGGCTCTCACTACTGGGGTGTGTGGGTGCATATAAGGATCCCCTCCTGTGTGATTGTTTATTTTCTATTTAGATGTCATCAATTCTGTCTTTTCAATGTGGATATTTTTCTGCTCACTAAACGCAAAACTACACTACACTGTCATGTTCTGTTTATGGCTGGGTTGCCTGGGTAAAAATCATGGTGAGAATTACCAGGTGGTAAAAACTGGGAATTGCTGTCCTTTTCAGCACCCTCTGAAGAAGAAATAGGCGGAAGTAGTCATCATCGAGTCATTATTGGCAATTGTATATTTTTGTGTATTAATATCAGTACTGACTTTCACTAATGTTAGATTGTAAATGCAAAGTACACAGTATTTAAATGATTGAAACATGTGTGTCTTCAGTGTCTCTCCTATAGCGCTGTATGTAGATTGTCATAGCTGCTGCATGATGGGAAACAATAATTTTGTATCAAAATTTATTTAAATATCTATGCCGCACGCACAGTGTCTTAATCAAACAGACATCGTCGTACTTTACCAGTCTGCTAGTTTACGGTAAAAACCCAACTTTTACCTGTATTTCTAGGACATTAACCTAGGGAATTACCCTTTAAAAATATCTAAATATCTCAGGTGTCACTAGCGGTGAAGCTGAACAAAACACTTAAGACTTTTAGAGAATCTTCTTTATTACAGAGATATTCACACACGCATGCATGCGCGCGCACACACGGAGGGAGTCGCCATTGGCCACCAAATTAGACTCCCTTGGATTAAGTTATAGCTTTATACCAACTGATCCCTCATTACAGTGATCACCTCACTACAGTGACCACCTTGCCACAGTTACCATCTCAGCGCAGTCACCCCCTAAATGCAGTTCCAAACTCAAAAATCACCCCACCACACTGACCAATCACTCATTGAATTACAACTCTATTTACACCATTACCAATATTTGTAAGATTGTTTTGCATCATTAATTAACTTGTTTAAATTTTTTCATTTCATTTGTTAATTTGGCTTACTTATAACTGCTGGGCTGATTACAAAACAATTGCAATCATGACTACTTTGGATGAATATAGTTTAGTTATTGTAACTTCTTTGGCTGTCCCCAATAGGCGGCATCCAAGGTTTCTACCCCAAATTTCAACGAGTGACAACTTCTTTTGTAGGGTTATAAAAGATGATGTCTGTCAAACTCCTATATAACTGTACTGTATGTGTGTTGGAAGGTTATGCAAGTTGTTATTGAACACTATGGCTACTCAAGGTATAAGGTCATTAACTTTCCTCAGATAGCTTCCATTATGCTATATAATATGTACATAAAATCACGTTGTAGACTTACCTTGTAATAATGCGTTTCTGTGACTTAATAGTTCCTTATAACAATTGTGACCTTTTGTAAATATTGTCAATTATACAAGGTATATGCTATATATATATATATATATATATATATATATATATATATATATATATATATATGAGAATAAATTAAAGATGTACATTTACTGGTAAACTCATTGTGAATCCATTTGATGATCTCTCACTAAAATGACCCCCTCACTACAGTGACAGCTCTATAAAAGTCCCTTAGGAAGTCATCGTAGCGAGATTCAACTGTATGCTTATATCCACAAGAAATTTACATCTCAGTTTTATTAACAGTAGAAATATATTCTGTCATAAGCTTTATGACATAAATAATGTTTTCCTGCTCTGTTTATTCCTAGTGTTGCTAAGATCAGTAGAAATGGTGTTGAATTGGTAACAAAGAACCTAACTTAATATTTCATGTCAAAATTTTATCTCGGAATCACAATTCTAACCTCGCTATCATCTTTAATATTAATCCTGGATGTGAACATAATTTGAGGTGTGTTTAGTGTCATGAATGTTGACGTGTTGAGATGTGTTATATTTTCAGTGTAAAGTGGATGTTCGCCCTATATATGTGCACTGATGTATTGTGGGTATGGCATCATCTGGTCAGAATGGCTGTCACAACATGAACTGCGTCCCTGAAAGTTGCATTACTGGTGATAAGGTAGGGACACTGGTATCTCAGCATTCGTTATCGTATATTGGTTAAGTATTATGATAATAATGTTGTGGGTGGGTGGGTGTTCGATAGACTATTTACAGTAGTTCTATATAATAATGTATTCCATTTTATGTATAGGTAATAAATGCACAATATGGACATGCTATGCTGTAACTTAACCCGATTTTGATCAACAATATTTTTAATAATCAACAGAAATTGATAATTATATCCCATCATTTCACCACAGTTGCTGAATCATAATGGTACTCTGTATATTTAAAAAAAGCATACCTGCATAAGTAATGTGTGATTGACTGTCTCATCGTAATATCCTGGATCATATGTCACACAACAGCTGTCAGATTTATCAATGATAGTAGTACCAGTAGGACTTATAGTAATATCCTAGATTGGAGAATGTCTTCCTCTGATCCATAAGAAGTAGACCAGATCTTGATAGTGTACCTAGTGTATCTGGATCTAATCCCAGTCCAGGTAACATTGGCTTTATTTTTAAATCTGGACCAATATTAATACTTAATCTGACAGCGTGTTACACGACATTCATATGGTAAGGTCGTTACTATTTGATAATTATTTTGGTAAATAGGCTAATAATATTAACTTTTTTTCTTCTGGTGAAATGCAGTTGTTACTGTTTCCTAACTTAGCATATGTTTATCGACCATATAATATGGTGGGCATTAATTGAACTGAATATATCAGGAATCTTGTTAAATTCTATCACAATTAGTATGCTCATTTCATAAACATTCATTCATGAACCACTTTTGTGAAATTAGGATTTGATGTGTCGTAGCACACTTTGTTTTTGCTCTACCCGTAAATCTTCACGCTGACGAGTCTCTCTCTCTCTCTCTGTGTGTGTGTGTTCATGAGAAATTTCTTCACGGCCGTGGAGCCTTTGTGTTGGGATATTTATTGTTTTCACTGTAGAAAACATGCCGTGATTCTGTAATGGTATGGCACAGGTAGGTAGGTGGTTAGCAGATGTTAGAGTGGGCGTTACTTCTGTTTGGTAACTAACTACAATATTGCCGCCCGGTGATAGAGTGCAAGACGAGAAAGCTGGATGATCCCGGTTCAGATCCATCCCGCTGATTGTTCATGTGCTCACTGGCGGCCAAAATATAACTGAGTAGATTGTTCGATGTGAGATGGATTATTGAGGATTATGAGCCTGTAGTGTCTACCAACAATGGTAACCCTCCAGGAGGGATATCGTTTCTTTCGATGTCCATGTCCATGAAGTACACAGGCGCCATACGCCATCCTTAATAAGTTTGGGCTACAAACAAAGAACAAACACGAAGACATGATACCACTAAGACCTTGTTTACTATAATGTGTATAAACGTTACTCTCAATCTCTTCTTCTGTTATAAAATAAATCAGGTAATTGGCTGCCGACTGACGCCAGACCGTTTGTCATAAATCAGCTCGTATGGTTGGTTAATCTGACATTAAAAAACGAATCTACCTCCTCCGCGGAACAGTTTTAGGAAATGAAGCGTTTTTTTGTTTGTTGTTCTTCTGTTGGCCTCGTCCGATGTGCCATATATAACTCTGGTGTTAGAAATATGGTAACATAACACCAGAGCCGAGACTGGCGGTTATCTTGTGGTCATGTTGTTAGGAAGTAGAGATTTGGAGATAGCATTATTCCGGATTATGCTACTTATATCCGTTATGTATTTTGGAATTAGTCCAATTTGCGGCTGTGATGAAACAAGGCCACCCGTTGTACACGGTTCTTTGGTGTGTACTGAACAATTCACCTTACAAGCATTGGGCTGCTCTGTCCGTCCGTCCGTCTGTCTGTAGGGATTATGAAAAATAATCAACTCATGTAAACAGTCGGACAAGATACAAACCTTGTATTGTTATCTCTCCCGGCCGGTGAGCCACGCCCCATTTTGGACTGAATTGCTTGCTCCCCTGGAATGTCACGTGATAGGCTGGTTGCAGGCTCTCGTTCTGCCAAATATCGGCACTACTTGCAGGTGTATTGCCTGTGATAAACTGGATGTCACGATAATACGTTCGCTGACGATCCCATCGTCGAGTGATACCTGGCATATGGGATTAAAGTTAATTTCCTTGGTATAATGTACACTTTTTGACAGTTACTGGTATTCAGTAGTGTGTTTGTCAGGGTTAGCATCATGCCAGGTGTAACTATGTGATGGATTTAGTGTGCCAACTTATAGTATTAGTGGTAAATAATTTAATAGTTTGATCAAGTTAGCTGTGTCAAAGTGTATCTTTCTGCAACACACACACACACTCGGACCAAATGCGTTCATCCATCCGAGTAAACTCGAACGTCTAGCTTCCGCCAAGCGCTGAGTAAACTATTGATGTACTCAATACTCTGACAACATACTAAGTCAACTCCTTTCCATCAAACCGTATTTATTTAGCTTTACGTAAACATTGTAATGAACCATGTTTGCGTTTGGGTGATAGTACTTAGAGCACTATTAAAGGTGTACTGATGCCAAATCGATCAGTACTAACTAAATTACTGTAGCTGGTAGATGTTGATGCTAAGATAAGCGACCCCAAAATGTCATATAAAGCTTTATAATCTGTATCTCTCGGTGTGTGTGTGGCGTAGCGGATAGCGCGAATGGCCAAAGACCTTTTCCACCTGGGTTCAAACTTAGTCAGAATATCTCTGAAATACGTTTCATCCTTCACCCTACTTCATTACCTTCTACGGTTGTTCACCCCATTTGCCCTTCTGGGTGCACAATAAGGCTGACATTGGTTTACAGTATTAAGACCTATCCTTGTATTAAAACTTCTACTTCCACATATTTATTATATATATATATATACCGAACTTTATGTTGTTTTTATGACTAGGTGACTCATCAGTCAGTAGGATTCAACTTTTAATAATCGTGTTAGAGAGATAGAGCACGCAACACACCCACGTGCACATACATACATATCTGCATAAGACACATTGTTCATCACGATGTAATTATATGATATAATTCCCAGTAGGAAGTAACAGTTTAAAAGCCAATGTATTCACTTAGCCATAGAATGCCAATACAGTTATACTTTTATAGTTAGAAAATCTGTTAAACAACAATTATTATTTAAAAAAATAGTTTTTGGCACTTTGCCAGATGTTCACTGGCGCTTCACATATTAATATCAAATGCGTCAGATACATCCTTTTCTTAACATAAGAATTCATGTAAACATTATGTTTTGTTAGTTTGGTAGACAGAAAGAGAATTTTCAGTGTTCCGTGGGCCATAGATCAACTGAGTTAGAAATGATACAAGAAGGACATCTGTACTCAATGATCACGAAGCTTGCAGTTTACATAATGCATGTGTACCATTAACTTTTTGGGTGTGCCAGAACTGTGAGATATATGTTCCGACCGTGACTATAAGCGGGTTAACATCTATACGAAACACGTCGTCTTCGTTGTTGTGTTCGCTGTGGGTGTGATATCTGTGTGTTAACGTGTTAGGATATCATCATCTGTGTTAAAAATGGGCTTACTGACAGCCGAAGAAACCCCGGCAGGGATCAGTCACTCCGTATATCAACAGTGGCAATTCTATCGAAAGGTATAGCATGCACTCCAGGCTACGCGTAGTGTGTGTGTGTGTGTGCGCGTGTGTGTGTGCGCGCGCGCGCGTGTGTGTTCAGCTTGGCAAATAAAAAACCACTCAGGTTTTACGAGCGGTACGCGGCTTCGTTGTTAACAAAGTGTTAAATGTCCAGTGTTCAGTCTGAATTATGTCATTTACTAAGCAGCCAAATGCCGTTCGGAATTGCCAGTAATATGTCAGCTTATGTCCCATCAGTTAACATCTTAGCTTACCTTTGGCTACCCGATACTTATATAGCCCATCATATATTTACACACACTGAACGATGGGTGGGTGTTTATGAAGCTGGTAAATCTATACCCCCTCCAACCCCCCCAACCCCCCGAACAATGACCACTTAGCTGTTGGAGGAAGTTATGTGAAGGATTGGGCCTTTCGTAACAAGTGCCATTATGATGTTAGCTTGCTGCTATGTAGGATGTTTTGGATATATGTTGAGCGTTAGGAGATGTTTCAGTAATCACCAACTGAGGGCTTAATTTCCGATCTGGGGTAAACCAATGATCTCAGTTCTAACCCATTATTACTCGTAATATTGTGACCTATACTGGGCCAGTCTAATGAATGTTTCGTTGTACATACAATCATGCATGTACACACACGTGTGTGGATGTACCATAAACATTTATTTCCTCAATGTTTCACAAGGTTCTGATTGTTTATTTAGATTATTAAATCTAATTGTTCCATAAGCAGTGATTAGTCAAGATTGATAAAAGTGATTGTGAGTACTGAAATACTTGTATTTGAGCGCTTTCGTATTTTAATATACTCATGTATGCCAATTAAACTATTTATAATTATATTTGAGTTTTTTTAATAGAAAACTGAACTCATGACTGACATGTGTGTGTGTGCGCGCGCACGTACACACACACACACACACATGGAGGGAGTTTTCGTTGTCTAAATTGGTTTTGTAGTTGGTAACAGATGTATAACACTTGGTTCAAACACTGACCAGATTATGTTTCACGGGTGTTTCATCTTTCCATTATTTTGGAGGTCACTGTTTCAGTTTAGCCTAGTAAACACACACACACACACACACATAGAGA
The DNA here is from genome assembly GCA_025642065.1 of Paralvinella palmiformis. Classification (NCBI taxonomy): domain Eukaryota; kingdom Metazoa; phylum Annelida; class Polychaeta; order Terebellida; family Alvinellidae; genus Paralvinella; species Paralvinella palmiformis. The sequence goes on from JAODUP010000843.1 coordinate 45,640, forward strand.
GAGAGAGAGAGAGAGAGAGAGAGCGATTTTATGACTCCTATGTTTAGTTTTGATATCAAATTAATATTTTTAGGTCATCAAACTGTTTACAATAAACTCTCCGGTAATGGACAATACCAACTTGTTTGTTTTTAATAATACATCAGTTCTCCAGTAAGAGATTCTAATCACGTTTAGTGACTTGTGTTATGATGTCAACAGCACATACCTTCTTAAAAAAATTACTTTGTTTTTTGCCCTCTATACCAACGCCGCAGATGAATCATGCACTTTGTGGCGTTTACAGTGATGTTTTACAGAATGAGCAACGGGAAAGTGACCAGTTTTCTAAGCACTTTCTTTAAGTTGTTTGTTTTTCCAAACTGACAAAATAATTGCTGCTTCTTTAAACATGGCATAGGATTGGACGTTTTTGGTAAAGTTTAATTAACATAAGTTATATGCATTATGTTAAAATCTAGTTTTACTGAGAGTATTTTTGTACCATATATATATATATATATATATATATATATATACACAAGGGATGTTTTTGTATGGCTATATATATATATATATATATATATATAGAGAGAGAGAGAGAGAGAGATCGCACGAGAGAGATTATTCACAGCTAGTAAGACACCTGGTGCCAGACAGGAAAACTAGATTTGTGGGACGTGATTGGTGCCCTGGTTTACTCTATGACTATGTACAGACTCTTGCTGGCAGTAGGAGGAATGTTCTGGGATGGGGATGGCGTATCGCTCGGAAAGATTGTTCACTCCAGGGTGTGATATAGACACTACAACTTTTATCATACACTGATGTTGCTTTGGGCAGCTTGAAAACGTTGGTGCGGTCAATTGGTCAGTCGTCTCAACTTTCGGATACTAGGTTCAGCGGTGAAAGACATCCATTTCTGAGGATCAGTACAATTGATCAACCCCAGCCACGTTCTGGCTAACAGTAGAATTAGTGTGGATAGTGTTTAGTGAAATTTGTCTTATGTTACAGCTTGTTGTTTCTAATTTAGTAAGAACTCTGAAGAAATTTGCCAGGCTCCTCAATTACAAAAATGTTGTGTATATTGTGATTATCTTAGTTGAACAGTAAAGTCTAGCTTAAAATCTATCAGATAATTTTTTAGGATGTCTCGGCGTGATCTGAATCCGTTGAGTTGTTTTTAAAAGGAAGAACCGTGTTTTCACATTGGAAATTAGGATGTGTTGAAAGTAATGGACTTAAAGTCATATCTGACGTAGCTCAACGATGTGTACACTGTACAGTAGGTGTATTTGTCTGTGTGGGCTATAACACAGATTCTTGGTTAAGGTTACATACACTGATTTCTGTACCTTGCATATACTGCTTTTGTAAAGGACTGTCCCGTTAGTTCAAAAACTGACATTAAAAAGTCAAATCAGGACTTGACAATTACAGCACATCTGATTGGCCAAATCAGCTGAAATGTAAACAGAACTTTAGCATATGTTAAATGTACAGTTTTTGAATGATTATTTATTTACACTTTATCTTCATGAATGTATTGTATTGAAACCTCTGGTTCTTATCTACTCCCCCCCCCCCATAGATAAGCAAACAATATTGGTAGAAATGTTCAAATTGTTAGACATAATCATTAACCTTTTTACTCTGCAATTTTATTCACCACAAAGAATTCAGAATTTGATTGTTTTTAGTGCATATACTTCTTGGAAATGTTTGAAGCACTAATATTCTGAATATCTTGGATATGCGAGAGAATATCTAAGGCCATCTACTTCTTGATTGAGCCGATAACTGATAGTTTCAGGGCTCGACATTATCAGTAGTCCGCCTGTCCGGGACAACCGAACTACGTAATCGGACAAGTAAAACCACATACTTGGTTGTCCGCCGTGTCAAGTCGTAGTATTTTCGATGGTTCTTAGCATGTCTTACTGCCCCGATGCCAATAACCATCTGGCTATGTGATGGTTTGGTTTGGGTTTTGTTGTTCGTGGAGAATCCCCAGGCTATCGCTTAATCAGTACAGCCTCTATGTTGGAGTGGTTGAGAAATCTCCTCCCCCACCACTCACAGGGGAGCAGTACGGAAATATGGAGCCAAAATACCCTGAGGGTGGTCACTGCCAGAGTGTTTTACGTCCTCAGGGGGTTTTTAACGTCCCCCTTTATTTTAAATAATTCAGTGGAGACGGCAGCGCCATTTAACGTGGTCAGCCACCCACGATGTAGTGAGCCGAGAAATTAATCCCTGGAAAATTTCGACCTCTTACGGGGTTCGAACCTGTGACCCTTGGCACCAAGTGCCGGGTGCTTAACCGCTAGGCCACTGGAGCTCGGCTATGTGATAAGACTCAGTTACTATTTTATAGTATGATTTAGTAATCACTCAAATTGTGGGCCGTGATTGGCTGAGAGATATTCGGCTTCATAATTCCTGAAAAGAAAACTGCAAAGGGACATTTTGTATCACAAAAGGACTGTTTCTTTCACTCGGCTGATGAAATGTTCTACAAAACCTGTAGCTAAAGGACGTACCTACTAAGGCCAACTCGGTCAGTTCTCGGACAAGTGATTTTTTTTACGGACAAGCAAAAATTAAGTGTAACTTGTCCTACATGACAAGTGTCCAAAAAAGTTAATGTAGAGCCCTGGTTTTTGTGCAGCAGTTGTCAGTACAGTGCAATTAATTATAATATGTGTGATCAAAATATGTTTGATGAAACATGTTTTAGTTTTAAGTAGTTCGCAGAAAATCAAAGGATGCCACGTAGTCATGCACGGTGTGTTCGAAGATTATTTTGTGTCTTCCCTGTGGTTGTAAATGGACACAAACTGATTGAAAATTCCCTGTCGTTATAGTCATACAGATATACTACATATAGCAAAACAATAAATAGTTTTGTCAAATGAAACATACCGATTACTCATCCTTCAATATTAAACTGTCTGTGGGCTGAGGAAAATTGAGATTAATACAGTGAAGGTGATAGAATTGCTGAAATAATCATAAAATTTGTCAAATAAACACATTATTTATAGATTTGATAAAGTGATTTAATTAGAGATGTGTGCAAAGGCACAGGCCACAACATGTTGTTGCTGCTCAGTGTATGTTCAGTGAATATTATATGTGTGTGTTAATTTTAACATAACAGATTTGCTTTGATCATAGTTTTCAGGGTTATGAGTTATAATTAGTTCTATGGTGACCGCAATATATAATTATTTCAGTTCTATTAATATCACTATATTATGATCTCTTTATTTCCATAGACTCTCATATATGAGGATGGTAATCTGGTCGCTGGTTCAATTGAAGCACTGATTCAGCACTTGGTACCTACGCCTCACTATAAACCAGATGTAAGTATATATGGGCAGACATATGGATAATTACATTTGTCTGTTATTTGAGTTTAGTCAAATATTTGTGAAGAACTGGAAGGTATTTATTTAGTTCATACTGTTAATATGTTTTTTTAAATTTTTCACAAAGAGAGGTTGAAAAATGAATGAAATATTTCCTCTTCCTTGAAGAATTTAGAAAATGTTATGACTCGAAATCTTCTGAAGTTAAATGCTGATTAAATAAATATGATCTATTTGCCTTCATCACATGGTGTCATATCACTAAAAATACCAGCTTTACACGTCAGTGAATCTTTCATTACCCCTATTGGGTTGTAGAAAATCTAATGATTATATTTGACAAATATATTAATATGTATGAACGTGTCACGTCAGTTTGTGTAGCTGTCTACTACGATCTTAAGAAGAATATCCATGGTTTAAAAACAAGGACTGTTACTGCGGTCCATGTCTTCTATAAACTGTTAGCAAATTTGGAATGTTACAGTTCAGTGACAAATTCTGTCACAGTAACAAATACTTAAAAACATGATCATATCACCCATTTCTTGAAAAACTATGTTGGCTACGTATTCATTTTCAAGATTTTCAATTTTTAAATATAAAACTTAGATCCTGCAGTCAGGTACTGACTGGTTCAGGTATCTGTGTCTCAGGTAGAGTTATATGGTGATTCTTGATTTATTGTAGCAACCTTTACTTTATGGAATAGGGCTCAGAAGGAGATCAGAAGTGTGTCATCTCTTGATAAGTTTAAAACTGTTATGAATAATGTTGATAATTAAAATGTCTTATTGAGTTTTACATACATCTTGTTGGGTTATTACTTTACAGCTAATTAGGGTGCTTTATTAAAGCTACTTTATTACTATAAAAATGATAACAAGGACAGCATATTAAAATGTAAAGTATCCAGTACAGATATAAGATTAAATCACGAATCGGTTTTTATTTTTATCAAATGATAATTGTTATTACTGTACTGACTCAAGTATTTTAGTATTACCAGTAGCAAGAGAAATATATAGTGTCTTAGAGTGACAGTACTCCAATGAAGGAATAGTATTTAGTATATGTGTAAGAGAACATTGCCTGATGAGAGTTGGCTATTACTTTGAAAATTGTAACTTGACAAATTTATGGAATGAGCTATGCATTAATTGCATTTTTATGTTGTTTTTCAATATTTTATGTATGACAGTATCATAACAAAATAGTAATGAAATTATGTAATTACACGTACCTTGTTAAAACTGTGTGAGTGTGTGTGTGTGTGTCAAATTCTTGTCAATGTAAAGGTATGTGAAGATTTTTGCAAAATTACTTACTTCAGTATTTAAGGAGGATTTATTTCTGTTTAAAACTAATTTAATGTATTTGACCCATTATTTGACAAAAGCAATGGCTGTTAAGATAAAAAGAGTTTTATTTATTGTGATCATTTGAATCTTTTGGGCTCATGTTTACTCAGCTTGCTTTCATCTACCTATTTTATTTATTATCATGACAGTGTCACTTGATAAAGTTGTGATGTCTCCTCTTTAATTCTGGCTAATTCTTTATGTTAACAGAGAGCTTATGTGTTCGCATTTATCCTGAGTTCCCGGCTATACATAAAACCACATCAGTTAATAAACCAAGTCTGTCAGGTGAGTCTTGCTGTTAGTCTTTAGAATGCATGGGTGAGTTAATGAGGGAGTGAGTGAGTGAGTGAAGGAACAGGGAAATGGTATAATATATTTGTGCATACTAACAATTTTATATCAGTTGATCAGTCAGATCATTTGATTGTTTACATATGCCCAAATTCATGTAGACATGCCTGTGCGTGGACATACACACACACATACACACACACACAGACACACACACACACACATATATATATATATATACACACACACACACACACAACATTCAGCAGAAAATTAGTTTTTGTCAAAGGGAGAAATTAGTACTGTCATTGTATTACCATGCATGGAGTATTCAAATGCCATCCAGTACAGTTTTTACAGTACTTCTAAATATATTTACATCAACCAAAAAGTGTTCTAATGGCTGTCAGCTAAACCATAGATCTAATTAATTTGATTCCATCATCTATGTTTACTTATATCAGGTAAAATAATATTATTATGACATATATTGATTCTAAACATATTTTGATTAGTGTTGTGTTGATTAGTGTTTATTGAAAAACCTATTTTTTCCACTACAAACATTTTCCTAACAGAGGTTGTGTTCTGTAAAAAAATTAATTTCCACAAATTTAGTTTGCCCTGTAAATAAAATAATACAGTTTAAAAAAATAGAACTACAGCCAGATATATCATATACTAAATTGAAGCAATGCTGTTTTTGTCTTTTCCAGTCATGTATTTATCAACAGAACTTGATGTCAGAAAATATCAGCAAGGAAGCTTTGGCAAAGTTTGGACCACATTTAATACAGTTGTTAGGGTAAATAGTCAGTCCCCTTATGTGTCGGGTTGTGATAGTTGTCGTGGAAATGTAGTAGATCAGTTAATCAGCTGGTTAGTCTGACAGTGAGCTGATATAAAGTTTAATTACTCAGTCAGTCAATCTTTCAACATCTGTATCAGTCAGCTAACGAGTCGGTAATCAGTAATTCAACAAATCAGCTAGCTAATGAAACAGTCAGTCACTCATTCCAATAATCATATTAGTCAGTTAGTGATAAAATCTATCATTCATTCATTTATAGCACCAAAAATGTAGATTAGAAAGTTTTATAAAGTAATTTTAATTTAGGTCAGTTAACCTAAGTTAACTAGCTACTGAATAATTAGTGATTTGGCTGTTTTAGAATTGGGATTAGCTGCTTAAAACAATTGTGTTTATTTCTTTATTTTTATTGCTTTTTCTGTTTTGGTTTTCTAGCATCCATTATTATATGAAGATGTATTAGGCTTTGATCACAATTAGACTTTATTTCTATGTCTAGTGAATGGACAGATAACTTTCCTTATGACTTCCGTGATGAGCGAATGATGCGTTGTCTGAAGGACATGACGCAGAGATTGATAATGATCTATCCCGAGTTGAGAAAAGATGTTGGCATCATAATGCACAACCTTATCTGTAAAGTACGTGATAAATTAGGATAATGATCAGCTTTTTCGTTAATAACTTTTGAGATTGCTTAAACTATTTTGACAATATATGAAACAATTAGCATTTTTTATATTCCACCAATACTTATTGTCTCATCTAGCTCTCTGGTCTTCACAAGTATGAGGAACTTTTAACAAGAATCAATGCAGAAGTTGCTCAGCGTTTGCTCAACATAATGCCAACAGTGAGTATTTAGTAATATTGATTATGTATATTGGACTGAGTGTTTAACAGGTAATGATTTATAATTAATCATCTGTATTGCTGTTTTCATGTTTGTTTCTGATTTTGTGCACATAGCGGTTGTTGACTTTCAAGTGGTTCTTTGACATGTATTTGGAAAATTTTCCACCTATTGGGTCCATCCATAGATGAAAATGGTGATTAAAAATAGATTTTGGAATTTTCGGGGGAGAAAAAGGTGTCAAATGCTGACCCCTTTTATATGTTTTTGCATTGAGTGTTTCGTTCAAGATGTTTAATTTTTTTTTTTTTTACAGACTGACATATATGAAGTATGTCCTCAGCCACTGGTGTTAGCTCAACAGTTAACACACATAGAGTTAGAACGTCTTAGTATGATTGGTCCCGAGGAGTTTGTACAAGTGTTTGTCAAGGAAACAGAAAAAGATGTGAGTCATCTGTCGTGTACATTTGGTCTGGGATTTGTTTCGTCGAAAAAGAAATCTATACAGATATCTATCTGTTTGATGTATTGCTTGATTTATTCGCTTCTGATTTTCCTTTTTTCAGAATATCTACAAAGATGTGAAAAAAACCAACAACTTTGAGTCATATGTCCAATGGTTCAATAGACTGAGTTACTTCGTAGCTACAGAAATCTGTATGGTAAAAAGATTTACTGAACAAAATGTTTGGGATGCATTTATTTTTAATGCAATGAATACCTTCAGTTTGGCAACTAAGCCGTGGCAAATTGGTGTTTGTGTTTTGCTGTCTTGTCTGTAATAGTTGAATCTAACCTAGAAAATTGGAGCATTTCCTAGTTTTCACATACTTTGCTTGTGTATTTATGTTTTGCTATCATTTCCTGTTTGTCCTTAAAGATTTGATCAAAGTCTGCCAACTAGCAAAGAACTTCAATGATTTGAATGGTCATAAATTAATTCCAGGTATTGGTTTTGTAATATGGCCACATAGGTAGAACGTGAGACTATTTACCTATGGCTATGGTCATTTTGTGTGGGAGGTTGCAGGTTCCCGCCTCAGCTGTGGCACTATAGTGGGAGTTTTTCATCCAACCAAGCAACTGGCAAGGTTTTTTCCACCGAACATGCCATATATTCTAAATTCTAAATTTATTTAGAATTAGTCTCCGTGGGGAAGCTATAAATTACAGACCATACATGTCTCCCTCATTTGAGGTTGCCAGCCATGTTTAAAACTGCCATTTTGGCTATTATTATTATTATATTGAAATGTTTTTCTATCTTAGCATTTAAAGAAGAAGAATCGTGTACGGCTTGTTGAGTATTTTATAGACGTTGCCAAGGAATGTATAAATATCGGTAACTTCAACTCTCTGATGGCTATTATTGGTAAGTAATCCTTATGAACAAATCTTGCCATTAGCCTTCAATCATTACATTCGGATGCTTATTAGTTGTAAGACACCTTGTGGGACTAGTCATGGTAATGCGTTGATATTCTGTCATAAAATGTCACATGTCAATATGACCCATGTTGTCTTTGTTTTAATCACACTAATGTTAAAATGTAAATATCACTCGAAGGTTAAACACTGCTGACTGTTTGATAAAGAAAACTATTAACGTTTCCTAATGCAAATAATTCAAAAGAAATTTGTGTGTTAAATGTTTGTTATTCTTCTTGTTTTAGCTGGTCTAAGCATGAATCCCATACAGAGATTAAAGAAAACTGTAAGTTTGTTATAATATTAAATGATTGTGTGAATGTTCATGTCCGTCATACATTTAGGTATAATGAACTCCAAATTAGTTAAACTAGTAATTAGCCACATTTAGTTATTATATAATTTTCATATTATAAGGCACAATACAACCAGTTATTTTCTTACAATTACCTCTTGCTTATCAACTTTAGAAGTGATTGTATGTTACCAGATTTAATGGGGCATTCAGTTTGTTGAGTGATAAGACCATGGTGTTTTTGTCAGTTCAGCACATTGTGTGTGTGTATATATATATATATATATATATATATAATATATATATATATATACAGAGAGAGAGAGAGAGAAAGGGGGGATAGAGAGAGAGAGAGAAAGAGAGAGAGAGAGAAGTATGACCTATATATGTCAAATTGGCTACTATCCAGCCAGAACTCTATTTAGTAAATAAGCCCAGTTATAATAACATATTTGTAATGAAAATATACTTACAGCAATATTATTTCACTGCTCCCATGTGATAAAAAGCACCAAGTTAATACTTTGTTATATAAATATTGGGCTGAAGCCCAACACAAATTTAATCAAGTTCAGCAGAAGAATGCACCTGACCGGGCCAGAAAAATATTTTTACATCTCACTAGCCCCTGTACTAGTAAAATTTAAATCCACTAGCCCAACAAATTTCTGACTAGTCCAACAAAAGTTTATTAGCTATTAAAACCATATTTATTTACTAGTCAGAACAAAACTGTTCTGGAATCGCCGACGGAGAACACCAGATCATAAATTTGTGTATGATTTATGTTTTAAGGCCACTTTTGTGCACATGGTAGGCCAAATGGGGCAAGTGACCTACAAAGGTAATGATGCAAAGTCAAAGACAAAAATCAGTTATGCCTACACCGAGATTCAAACTCAGGTGGTAGTGATCTGTAATCCAACATACTACCAATTAGACCACAGAGGCAATCAAGACAATAATTGTATGTTATATCCACACTCTAACACAATACAAGTATATAACAATCAACAGTTCATAGTTCATCCAGTAATAAATTATTGGTCATGTCCACAATCTGACCAGGAATTTTCTTTTTGTGGCTGTTAAGGTGATAAGGGAAGAAATTCACTGTTGTTTAAATATAAAATAAAGCACAAAATAGCAAACAAAGACAGTAATAATTCATACACAGAGGATCAAGTAAGAAACACAATTAAGTTACCAAAAAACTGCATATAATTCCTTCAGCAAAGTATGAAAACAGTTAATATGATATATGGAATCTATATTTATGTCATAATATTAACATAAAATGAAGGAAAAAACCCAGTAATCAAACAAATAAACAGGAAAGGGACAGAAATCCACAATATAAACAAGACCATGTGTTTTATTTACTGTAAACAAAGATAAATGGCCAATCTGGAGAGAGTATTTGAGTCACATGACCATCACAATGCAAATGAATGTTTACCAGCCAAGATCACCAGCTCACCAAAATCTCTCCCATCCTTCAAGCATGGTTCTTATATTCAGTAAATATTTATAAATATAACATCTGAAATGGTTACAACAGTAGATTTTAGAATTATTTCAGATCTGGAAACTCTCGGCTGATAAATATTTGTCATTTATTATGACCCATTTTCTACTGAAAATCGGTCCAAAAATCCAGCCTACAACTGGGAACAGTGCTTTTTAAGCAACCGTTGCTGAGGTATCGGTACGGGTGTTTTAAACTATGATTTTCCACCGTGAAGACCTCCAAAACAGTAGAAAATCATTCTATGGAAAATGAACTTGGGAGTTAACCACATATCTTGCCTCAAAATGCACGAAGAGCTAAATGAAATTATGAAAATACTGATACACTGTGGTATCATGACCCAGTCCTGGATTATAACAAAGGGATACTGTGTATCTGAGTGCTAGTGGCACCAACTGACTCTGAATGACTGGATAAATGTGTGATAATCTGTTGACTTGTATTGAGATTCAGTCAACACTTCCTCATGTTTCTCATATATACCTGATCTAAATTTGTGTACGTATACTATAACAATTAAAAACAACAAAGTCATGTTACTGGTTTTCACCTAATTGTTGTTATCAGATATTTCACTGTTTTACTGTCATATTATCAATGGCTATGTGTTGATCAAATGGATGTTATCAATTATAAAATTAGTCAATGTTATCTCTAGTGTTATTGACGGACCTAGAGCATTAATTTCTTTGGCCGAACTGGTAGTGTGGTTAACCACAGATGTACAGTACCTAGTTTAAAATTCTCTCCTAACTATTTTCAGACGTCACTTGGCTGATTGTACACAGATTAGTGTTTTGTCATAATTATGTAATTATCAGATACCTAGATCAGCTTGTTGTCAGTGATGGCTGAGTCAGCGTGTTTACATTCCTACTGGTATATGTCAGAAGTACAGAAATAATCATTATTTATGTTGTCAATTTCGTACAATACAATGTATTTAGATAAGTACTAATCTGTCAGGTGTTATGGGTAGTGACTTTAATGTCTGTTTCAGTGGGATAAGGTACATAAGGAGAAGTTCCAGATTTTGGAGCATCAGATGAATCCCTCCAATAACTTTACTAGTTATAGGTCTTCATTAAAGGCAGCTTTGTGGAGATCTGAAGGTGCTGTGGAAGAGCGACAAAAGGTAAACCAATGCACACGCGTGCACACACACACGAATGTATGCACACATTCAGACATACACACACGCGCACACACACACACAGAGTTTCTGCAAATATATACATACACATGGATTTTATTTTTATTTTCTGAAAGCCAGATCTGTGATATTGAACAATTTAATGAAATTGAAAAATATATAGTAGTTTTTAATACATTCTAGCTAATGAGATATCTTTTATAATTTAAGTTCTGATTGTCTATCGTTTTACTACTGTTTATGTTCTTTGTGGTGATGTATTAATAAGATCATAATGTTTACACATAAACACTAAAAACAATTAATAATTGATAATTATAGTCTGGCTCTGCTAATGTGGTGGTGTCTGAGTTCTATATAACTATGGAGAGTGATAGTTGTCCTTCGGCAATGGATCTGTGTCTATTTGCGATTGGGGGGGGGGGTTGATACATCATTTTTGCTGAGCTATTTCTTCACATATTTTCTCCCATTTCAGATCATGAGATTAATAACACCAATAAACAGTTTAGGGAAGTTAATCAGTATTTTGTTATTTTTCATGTAGATAACACAATACAGTCATTCTAACCTAATTAGAAAGATGAATTGTAGCAATAAGGTTAATGCTGATACTGCCATGTTGCCTAGGTAACTAAATGTCACTTTACATTTATTTATGTGCTGAAAAACCAATCAGTAACAATATAGTAACTATATTGATCATTAAATGGAAGTTTATTCTTGTGTTAGATTCTGTGACTTTCTTATGGTAACAATTTAGTATAAATAAAATAATCATTCCGTCTTAGTTTTTTTGTATACAAGTTCAAAGGACTGCGGTGATTGGGATGTCAATATGAGCAGATGAAGCAGTCTACATAAACATGTATAGCATTTGTTCTAATATGCAGTTTAGCTCAAATTAAATGTTCACCACTCTAGGTTACATCAATTACTTGACAAAATGGATAATTAGTGACCATTGGCAATGTTTTGGGTCCTGATGACTATAAAAGTGCTAAAGCATTTCTTTGAATTATCATGAATGGTGAGAGGCCTATGATATGCATACATTTTCAGTGGGCTTAATGTGGAAAAATACCGACATTTAATATCTTCAGTCTAAATAATTGGGAGCCAAGTGCCCCCACACTGTATCCACTTCCATGGTATTCTGGATCACACTATAGCAGAGCCAGATTGTGTATTTTGTACAAAGTTATGTAAAACTGGTAATAAAAATAATAATTTTGCTGATTTCCAGATAGTCATTCCGTTCTTTAGCTTGTTTGTCAAAGATATGCATTTTCTAAATGAAGGTTGTGCCAACAAGTAAGTATTGTATTAGATGTAATTTTTTATTTTCTTAGCTATTAGTGATATCTAGCCATAGCCAGGGTTGGGGCTAATAATAATAATAATAATAATATTATGTAACATTTATATAGCGCCCTATTCAGCTAGAAGCTGCTCTAAGGCGCTTTACAATATTATTATCCCTGACTCAGACCTGTTTCGACCCAGCACACATCTCAACTCCCAAGGGAGCATACAATGCATGCTGCCATTATAGGCACAAAGCATTACTCAAACATATAGCCATCGCATCCTGTCGGGTACTCATTTTTATGGATGAGTGAACCAATCACCACAAGATGGCATTGCAGCTCTCTGAGCCTCAAACCCGCGACCGTTTGGCTAAGAGTCCTACGCTCTAACTAAGTGCGCTATCACGGCTCGAACTGACATACTTGTGCTCGCTGTAGTTAAGTGTACTTAATTAATCATATCAAGCATTATATTCTTTTGCCCTAATTAGATTAAATATATGTATGAGCTGTTGGTCCTGTGTTTGTGTTTACTCAGAAAACCCCAAAATAACAAAACTTCCTGTAGTTTCCAAGTTCAGAATGGCTAACTAGAAACTAGTCACTTAGCATTGCCTTTCTCACAAACTTTTTTAACAAGTTTCCTCAATGAAATTGGTTACTCTCATTTAAAGCAAGATTCCTTGCTAAGTGGATCTTATTAATTTAAAAAATGGAAGCTTAGCTGTTATGCCATGTGCTGTATACATATTTTATTTTCCTCCAATGGGAAGATTCAAATGTGAATTATGCATCAATATTAATTCTGCTAAACATCACCACTCCGAGTATGCATGTATTTTTGATCTAATTATAATGCAATAGCTGTCTATCTGGATGCGTAATATTAATTATTTGTGTCATGTAGTATACCGATGTCAGACACTTTGATACAGATACAGTTACATAGTTTCACTTAGTACAACAGTGGTGTCCAATATGCTGCAGTGGCATTATGGCACACCATGGGGGTAAATATGTCCTTTGAGGGCCATTCAGAATTGAATTTCAAAAGTGATCTTCTGCTGGATTTCCCAATTATGCCCCAAGAAAGATAACTGCTTCAAAACTGGTAAACAAAGATATTAGTAGCTTTCACCTGTAGCTAGGTTACGTAATTTGTTAGCTTCTAGTATTGTATTAGGTGTATGTATTTGAATTTATTCACAATAAATTTGTATTTCATTTGATACAACTTTGCATTTGGAATCAATGAAACTACTCACAATTGTATATACAGTTATAGTAAGTTTTGTTATCTGAAAGAAGTGCTATATTTTACTGGTTTTTCTTCACAAGGTTCAAAATTAACGCTCGCCTGTTTGCCTGAGGTGAGCACAAAATTGACAGGACTAGTAAATTTTCAGTTTCGGTCTTCCCAATGGGCAAGTAGAAGCCAGCAGTCCGGGTTTGTTTCTCAACAGATTCATATCAAAACAGAAATGGACCCAAACTTAGGTTCCTCCAGACTCCAATGACTTGTAGTTTCTTTTCTTTGAGATAGAGCTTTAAGTGCATTTATTAATGCTACAAAACTATTTACCATAACACATTATGAAATAAAGTTTATGTATGTGAAACTTTATTTGGTGCACTCAGGACTTGTTAATTACTCTCTGGACTAGTATGTTTTTCAAGTTACTGGTCCTGTGGACTAGTAATGGATTCTACTGAACTTCTAATCCTGATTCAGCCCCTAAATGGTCAGCATATTCCATAAATAAGCTATTGTAAGGATAGTTATATGATGTCAATTGTTTTGAGACATTTGATATGTATATATATATATAAATATATATATATATATATATATATATATAATTTGTAGTAGAAATATGAATAATGTCTACAAAATGAAACGGAACAGGCATAGAATCAACCAGTGCATATAAAATCAATTGACATATATCGCTACGGCTTAGGTCTGTAGTCAATATTCCATCCCTTAACAAACACAATTCCTTTAGCAAAACACCATTAGCTGCACACTTCTCCTTGTTTCCTTATTGTGAAACATCATTTGATGAAAAGATTATATTAAAGAATATAGTTTGTGTTTGAGTAAGAGTTAATTATATCATTGTTGAAAAATGTACTTTTAAATATATGTACTAGTGCTTTATTACATTGGTGAAATAAGTATTTCCACTTGTACTTATAAAAACTCCTTATATTGTACTTGTCCTCGAGACTTTCCCAACTAGTTGGCCTCAAACATGGCTAAGTCAACTTAACTAGTTTATATAGCCTTATCAAGTTCCACAGACATTTTGTTTGACAATTGTCATTTTTCTCTTTCAGACTTGAAAATGGGCATTTAAATTTTCAGGTGAGTGTGTGTGTGTGTGTGTGTAATATATATATATATATATATATATATATATATATATATATATATATATTATTGCAGAAGAGTAAAATAATTTGAGGTGTTGCTTGATGAGTTTTTATATTGGATTGGTTATGTATATTAACATAAATCTAATTAGCCATGCATAAAAGTATTATGATTTTTTTAATGTTTTTCATTAGAAATTCTGGCAACTTGCCAAACAGATCTCAGAATTCATCATGTGGAAACAAGTTGATGTGAGTACATACAATTCATTCACTTGAGATAAGCTTAACTTATTTTGCATGACAATATTTGCATAAAACTGATTTTTAATTAATTTGTTGTTTGTTAGTAGTAATGAGTGTTCTGAATGTGTTAATTAAAGTGGAGCTACACTAAAATATCTTTGTTACACTTTACCTCAACACATCAGTAATATTCTGTGATTGTAAACTCACACAGTACAATGATGATGTAATGTGCTGCATATTGTTATTGTTATTACTATAACTGTATGTTTTATGTGTGTTTAAATAGTTTAGTCATTGTTAATGTGGTCTTATATTACATAATACATGGTGACCATTGTCAGCATAAAGAAATCGCTCTACATTTGTATTGTTCAGTATTATGGCTAGTCCTCAGTTAAGGCCACACTAATCATTGGTGCTAAAGTTGCCCTTTGAACAGATACTCTATTGAAATAATTTGTATCTGTACTTAGCTAAAACAGGAAGAGAATAATTATTTCTACATCTGATTCTCATCAATTTTCAGTGTCCATTTGATCGACACCCACCAGTTCTAAACTATCTTCTAACAAACCCTGTCTTCTCTGAAAACTGTAAGTAAAATGTTTACAAAAGGTAATTTGTTACTTGCATAAATATAAAATTATTATGAAACAGCAACAATCCTGTCTAACATTTCTTGTCATAAATGATGAATGAGAACTTATAATAAATGTGTGTGTGTGTGTTTGAAATTTATTCGCTTTTTCCCAATAAAAAAGCAGTGACCATTAATATGTATTGTTGTTCTGCTGGCTAATGTTCTTTTATCGATAAGCCATTCTCTGTTACAGCATTGTCTTTGGCTTCATTTGAGTGTGAATCACCCGAAAAAAGCTTTGAAAAGCAGCGTTATAAAGACCTCAGGTATTATTAATGTGTCCAGTAAGCTAAATATGAAAATATGTTTAACAGGAAAAAGGATTAAGATCTTAAAATAAAGTAATATTTTTCTTCAATTCCAGTTGAATGTTGTTATGGTTTATGTTAATATTTAGCTGAAGCTAATATACTTCATTTGGTGTCTTTTCAGAGAGCAGGCGGGTCTCTGATGTGGCCGACTCACCAGTCATCTCGCTTTTAGTTAGAATCTTGAATGATAACATGGAACTATGCACAAAACACTCACGTTGAGTCATTTAAGACTGGGTGTATGAAGTCGGTGACACGGATGACGTGATGTGTTCATGTTGCTTGCCGTGGTGGAGCTTATATAAATTTGTCCTCCATCTCCTGTTATTCGTCATGGTCAGTCACTTTGACTAGCTGTCACCATTAGAATGATTGTTATGTTTGTTGACAGAAGTAACTAAACAGTTCAAAGATTATTAAATTTATCTTGTTCCACTTTGAGATCCGTGAGATAATTGACATATCAGTAATTGTTGCCATTTGATTAGATCTTGTTTTATTGTGGGACCAGCGATTGATTAAACAATCGGAGTGGTGCTGTGGAGCGTTATAAATCGTTTGCTGTTTCCCGATTGGATTGTTTCGACCTGATGAACACATTTACTGTAATTAGTTAATGCTTCAGTTGAGATTCTGATACAAAAGAAGAGTTTTATCCGTGACCTTGGCCAACATTATACATCAGCTAGAATACTACCTCAAGAAATAGGCTTCTATTACAATTGTCTGTTTTGTTGTTGTTTAATCCCATTTGTGTGTAAGACGTGTCTTGTGTCTCAGAAGGCATTCTTCAAAGTGGCTGACCTGACTCTGACAGAAACAAAATCAGTCAAATCGGCCAACCAACGAGAAAGCCATATTGCATCGTTTGATTGATTTTTAATGGAGTCAAAAATAACGTAACATCCCACTTTGTCAGAATCTTATTCATTCTCTCTGTATTTAGCTATTTACTGAACTACTGCGGGTGTGGACGTTAGCTGATGCTATTCGTGAATTGGTTGGAGACTGCTGGAAGTGACAGTGGTATCAAGCCAATGTGGCATGTCAATGTTTGGTGTATAGTAACTACACGAACATGTCGCCCGCTTATCGGCAGGCCTCTGTATCTTCCATTGATGTCTGGGTCATGGGACTGTGTTACGTGATATTCCAGCGAATATTGCTATTTTGTTTGGTGATCAGAAACGAATTGTGGTGCCATGTTAAAGTCATAAATATCTGCTACAGAAACTGCTAATTTTGACACAGCACTTCTATCAAGTGTTAATTCTATTATGACTATTACTGTTTTGTAATTTCATTATTCTAAAACAATTGCTCATTACATTTTGGACAGCTGGTATGTCTGTAGTTACCGTGAAATTGCAATCATAATAGTTGATCATTTAAAGTCCGAGACATTTGTGTCTTGTGTGGTTTCACTGCTGGTTTTTTGTCTGTAATTTTAAACGGAATGGCAACGTTTGGCTGATAGCAGCTGGTGACAAGATTTGTGTTCGTTTAACAGTTACTGGCTTCTTTTGCTAAACTGATATATAGATCATGGAACATGATGACATACTCTCACAGCCACTGCTATCCTTCTAGCTTACTGTCTCACTCACTGCCGGCCATGCAATGCAGGACATTGTTAACAACTATCTTTTAACTCACTAAACGTGTTCATTGTGTAAATAGAGATCTATAGATATGTATGTTACAGTGCTCTGCTTGTGTATGTATGTATATATATATATATATATATATATATATGCATATATTTTGTACAGTGTTGTCTGTATATTTCTTAGCATGTCTTTTTCTGAGAAGAATCAAAATGTTGGAAACTACCAAAAACAGCCATTTAATATCAGAAAGCAGTCAAAACTGGACATCAGTCAACCGACATCTAAATACAGTTATCTAAAGTGTTTTTTTCTCTGGCTGTCAACAGACAGAGCTGACTCATACCATTACTAAACCAGTAACTGACTGAAAAATGAGAGAACAGTCCATTCAGTCAGCATTCTCATCATCATATATATATATATATATGTCAAACCAACTTTGTGTTCTCATCCTATTTGAGTTAGCTACGTGTTTTCATTGTTGTCGGTTATATGTAGATATACACTAGTGTGTTCTTGAAAGTGATTTCGATGTGTTTTTCTCTGACTGATATCATCGGTCACCATCTTGTTGTCTACTTCATTTAGCATTTTATTTCGAGGAAGAAATTTCAGGCAGCGAAAGAGCGCATTATTCATTTTTCACGTCGTAATTAATAGTGCTAATTCTTAGTGCATATACAAGTGAATTATAAGAGTATAGTGAATATTTTTAATGGCTTTGGTCAATAAATCTAAGGGAATAAATTGGAAAATTGTTCTTGCTCAATGGTGGAATGCTCGTTTGATGAACAAATGTCTGTTTGAATGGTTTGTTAGCGGCAAGAATTTTAGCTTTCAGTTAAGTCAGTTACAGCAATGATCTATCAGCATTTTTAAAGCTAGATAAAATAAAGATCCTGTGTGGTTAATAATAATTAGAAATGACCAAAAAACTAAAATAAATCATCAACTGTTGATCAGTTTTTATTGAATAAAACTTTCCAATCACTTTCACCGAAAACACCCGATTGCTGTAAATTATTAGAATGATTATGCCTCTATGTGGTGTTGATTAGCATTTGTCTTCACACAAGTGTCCTGTTAATTGTTAGTAGGACGAATTACAGCCAACTTTAATGTCGTGTTTATTTATAATTACAGCTCTTCAGCGATTGTCCCAGGTGAGTTTATCACCGAGAATAAACAAAGCTTTCCCATCCCAGTCACTGCTCCTGACGGACTAATGTTAATAAATTGACTATCATAATTAATAGTAAACTAATAATATCTGTTCAAAATAGCAAGAACAATAGATGTTAACCATGAGCTCTAAATTTATACAAGAGAAAGTAAACAACACTGAAATTAGAAACGTTCATATTCTATTGTCTTACTAGTACAGTTATAAAACATGAAACAAAACGACAAAACATAAATATCATTTACAAATGACTACTTGTATTGAACATATTGACTAACAGTAATATGACTGACCAATTGATTAAAATGACTGACTCTGCGTGTGTGTGTGTGTGTGTGTGTGTGAAATAGTGTTACTAATAAACATCACACACATATATACCGGTATATATGAAACAAAACAACAGGTAATGATACTTTAAAAATACAGTGGCAAACTTTATGTTAACACATTTAGACCACTCCGGCATTTATTCTGATCTCTAATGTTAGGGTCTCTGATGTACATCACCAGCTTACTGATTTATTATAATTGGTCTCTGGCTATAAATAATTTACATATTCTAGCAATGAAGTGTTCATGTATATATATTGATATCTAGCAGATCAGAGTTGCTGGTATAAACATGTTAACTTCTATAACATGATAGTATATATTTATTATGATTGTATATAGCATCATGATATTTATTATGGTGGTCGTTGTCAACAGTAGATTGTGACAGCCACGGTATCTCTTGATTACAAACTCTGGCTGACATGTGCTAATGACGATGATGATGATGATGATGATTGTGATGATAAATACATGCAGTGGCAGATATAGACACTACTCAGTAACTAAATGGATCCCTGGTTGAGTTGATTAACTTTGACTGTGGTGTTGGTGCCTTAGAATATCTTCTTGGCTTCTGTCTCATTGCTGTATCATATGAGTATGTGGTGGGCTGCTACAGTAAAAACAAATTAAGAAGTATAAGAGAATATTAATATTATCAAATAGTATTTGAAAAGTACATAATTTACATATTAATTACGAAAGCAGTGTACTATTCATTGTAGAACAAAACTACAATGCAATTTTTTTCTGTTATCTTAAGTAATACTAAAACTTAATTGGAAGTCTGGCCTGAATAAAGAACAATATCACAGAAATGTCATCACTAATGTTTTTTTACATAACCATAAATAAGTATTTTGGTGCTTTCATCTTTTAGCCGCATATGCAAATTTGATACAAATCAAGGCATGCACGTGCTGTATTTATACACTAACAATGTATCATGCATTCTGACGTGAAACAACATACACCATATGTGTATCATATAACAGCAGAACTAAAAGTGTATAAATTCTTAACTGAAAGAAATACAGGGTGCTGTTGTGTTCTAAGTGATAGTGCACATTACAATAATGTATAAATCATTACACAACCCTTTCAAATTTTATAATTAAACAGACAACATATTATTAAATAAGAAAATTCACTCTGATATAATGAAATGTTTAGGTTTATCGATTTCGATAGAATTGCAAGAACAAAAAACCTTTTAATGTCATATGATAAATTGGTATTTTAATTGATAAGAGTATTAACAATGTGACTAAATGTATTATTGGAAACACATCTATTATGAACAAAGTTTTTTCAAAATAAAGTTATGTTTATCAAGTTGTAAGACCAAGTCTTGGCTCTTGTTGTAAGCATTTCTGCGTACCAGTATTTTGATATGACAAATTACAAGTGATATGAGACAACATATCCATGATGTATCTGGGATATTCCATCACCAGGTAACACTAAATTAGCTGGCAAAAAAGATGGAAACTGAGATAACTTGCACTTGTTGAGTGACGTTTCGATGAGAGATTCACAGATGGATTTGTAACTCGGTGTAAACACATATTGGGTGGTTATGTTTTTATGAAAAATCTGAATATATATATATACTGGTATATATATATATATATATATATACTGGTATATATATATATATATATAGTTTTTCACATGTACATGTGTGGAAGCCAATATCTGAAATTTTATAACAGTAATTATCAGTGTCGATATAGAAGTCTATTAGAAGGTGCCACAAACACAAGTGACTCTTGCACACTTCATCATCATCAGAAGTCAACACCAGGTAGGCGACAGCCAGGGGTCTCTAACCCAAACTTCAACAAGTTACAAGTTCATCATCATGATCTATTTTACTAATGATGCTGACAATGTCAGTAAAGAGATGTGGATTCACAGTTGGTGTAACTTAGAGTGTGTTTTTCTAACAGTTTGATGCTAATAGCATGAAAAATAAAAGACACAAGGACAAAATTGTTGTCAGTCATGCTTGTAGTGATGGTACAACCTTCAGCTAACCTATAGAATCACCAGATTATTTCAGACTTGTTGGATAATATGTTGTCATTATTACTTGTCTGAAAACAACACAAACATATCAATATATATATGTATGTTGGCTGAGATATATATAGGTACATTTGTTAAGTAGTCTCATTTTCTAGATTTGTGAAAACAAACACTGCCAATAGGCCTCTCTCTCTCTCTCTCTCTATATATATATATATATATATATATATAATGTTTATGTGTAGCCATCCACATATATGTATGTGTATAAATTGTTTGGTGTTTATATATATATATATATATATATATATATATAATACATAAACCTGCTGCAGGATTATCTCTTTTTAAGTTAGGTTCTAATCTATAAACAGACAATAATTCATGGATAAGCCATAAAGGGACTATTTGTTAGTGGATTTTAAAGCAGGTATAGTCACAGTGAGAAACAATAATAGGAACATTTGAATGTTAATTCAAAAATGTTATTTAAAATACTAAATATATTTATAGGCAATTAAAACACAATTCAGTGATTGGCCTATTGGCATATTTGACTCGAGATACTTGCCATAATAGTTTAATGATAAAAGTAGCAGATAGATAGATAGATAGATTGATTGATTGATAGATATGTAAACAGAGAAGAGAGAGGAATAAATATGATTTTAACAACAAAGAAAAAGATTACACAGACAATAAAAATGGTGGTGTGTGTTATTAAGTAATAAGTTAACCTTGTATCAGCTAAGATACCATCATAATAATGTATTAGAATAAAGATAATCTTGAGAAAAAAGGATTTTATTTTGATTAACTCTTTATCCTTCATAGCCTCATGAACATGAAATGACAAGTGTTAATTTATTAGAACACTACACAGTTAATGTGCCATTAAATTAAACCTAATCAAATTGTGTAACAAACACATTGCCTGACTGGTGTATTTCAGACAATAAATGGATAATTGCTGAGTCTAATATTCTACCATTTAAATATTAATATACAAGAGAAATATAAGTATTTTTAACCGAATCATGGTTCAATAAACTTTAAATAACACTCACTCAATGGACTCATTTTAACGGATTCAATCCATAGGATTGTAAATATAGTGATGTTATTTATTGTTATCTCAAGATCAACTATGTATCCTTACCATTCTTGGTTTGCTGATGGGAGAGATACGTCTAAAGCCAAGTTCAGCTTCTTGTAATTTGTTCATTAATTCTGATTTCTCACGTCCCCATTTACGAGCATTTTCCGATAACTGCAATTAAGAAAATACACTAATACAACAGGATAATCTAGATGTTAAGAAGAATGTGTATGTGTGTGTGTGTGTGTATGTGTTTAAATCCCACTATACAACATAATTATATATTCATCCCCATTTAGACCAAAGGTCACCCCAGGTGCTAAACACATTACCTCTCGTTCAAGTGATGTTACTCTACTATCATATCTCTCAAGTTTCTCATAAAGTAGTAACTTTTCCTCATCATCTTCCACCTTCAGACCTTGTCCAAGACTTAAAAGATGAGTCTGCTCCTGTTAATAAAACCAACATTAAACAATACAATGCTTACAAATAGAGTTAACAACTTTCGGTATGTGTACATATATGGATTAAATCTTTGAATAACATATTATGTGATAAGTTATGGATATATATATATATATATTAATTATAAAAACTACTATTTTAAAATACATCAACACACATACACACACACACACATATATATATATATATATATATATATATATATGTACACACAGATACATAACATATAGTGACTAACTTTTTTAAACCAGATTTCAAAGGAGACAGACAGATTGACGGATGGATTTCAGTAGAAATTTAAATAACTCCAATTTTTATGAGTTCGAAAATTTTGTAGCATTATGAATGTTTTCTTTGCAAGAAATATGATATCTACTTGAAACTTTCCAAGGTCAGTGCTCACACACACACACACACTCACACAAACCAACACACACAGAGGGGGTTGAGGAAAAACTTAATAATAAGAAGCTTAACTTTCAAGATAATTCTCCTCACTAAAGTGGTATTAACATTGCAAATAAAACTATAGATTTATTAAGACATTACCCTGACATCTTCAAGTTCACCTCGTAGTCTTTTATTCTCATCCATCAAGGCCTCGGCTCGTAAATCATTGTTAGTCTGAGTGGTATCTAAACACAAAGACAACAACAACAACAGAGGAAATTAGTCTTCTTCACGTGATAACAAAACTGAACTAACTTGACTTGAATCCTTTTAGTAAATAGACAATCAAGGAGACAAGTGCATGCATATTGATAATCCATTACTTATTTACTATACAATTCTCGTGTTGATTAAAGCTGCGCAGAATAATCGATTTTTACGAGGCTTACAGAAAACCAAATTACTTTAAATCACTAATACCTTTGGATGACTTATGTGATAGCAGTCTTTCCAGTTTTTCAATCACTTTTTCTTGTTTTTTACAAGCTTCTTCAAGTTTCTTCACTTTCTGAGCTTTATTCTGCAGTTTGTGAAGAATTTCGTTTTGAGAGACATGCGCCTGTGACATCCTCAGAAAGTCTCTTTCTTGGTCATTATGCTGCGGGAAGATTGTACTGATTTAACAATCCGTCATTTAATATGGCTGAGTAATTAACGATTAATTAAAAAAAGGTAATAAACCAGATAAATAAAAAAAAAAATTGCTGACATTTGTTCATTTTATAAACCAAGGCAAATAGTTCCACCTGGTGCCAACAACAACAAATACAGTCAAGGCTGAACTGCTGAATACAGTAGTCCCTGACTTTTCAAAGTCTAACATACACAATAATTATCAATACAAACACAAGGTTAATTTGTGAGACATTTCTACAGCCATAAAGCAATCATATATCAGAATGAAGACATTGTAAAATAAATTAATTGTGTGTTTATCATAATAAAAAAGCCCACATTAATCTTATGTTTATTACCTTGATCAAGTCATTCTGTAATACTTGTACTCTGTCTTTGTAATCTTGTAATTCTCCTGTCTGACGAGTCAGTTTCTGCTTCAGAGCAACTACAAAAATAATTCTTCTACATTTTAACATACAAACAAAACATCAGTGAAGAAATGTCAGGGGGGGGGCACAATTATTGAAACTTTTTCAGGTTATAGCTTTACATTCGGCATATCGTAAACATAAGATATTATTCAATTACTACATATTGCTTTGCAACAAGACAATAATATTATTAAATGATAAATTAAATAATCTAACTTGTTAAAGAGAAAACCATTAACCAGAAATCTAATTTAGAGTACAGTTGGTTCTGTATAACGTGATACATGTGCGGGGAAATACAAATATGTGTCTTTTAAAGATAACGACAACTGAGAATGACTTTCCATGACGTTGACAAAATGGATCTAGGCACATCATTATAAATAAGCGCTCACCTACATATATACTTATATAAGCCTATCTTCAATTTTAGAGCAATTCAGTTTGAATTGATATTTCCACAAGTGCGTGCGCGCGCATACACCACGACCACCAATATACACCAACAACAAAAATAAATAGTACCATATCTGTAATATATATGTTTAACTACGACCAATTAGAACATTGGTGGCCTTTGAAGAACCTTTTCCTTTCCTCTGATCCGCATGGAGCTGCAACTCTGTGGAGCCGTGATGGCGCAGTTAGTTTAAAATGCAGTACTCGTAACTGAAGGGTCGCGGGTTCGAAGCACCTGAGCTGCAATCCTTCCATGTGTCGACTGATTCACTCAGCCAGAAATGAGAACCTTACAGGGCGTGGTGGGTATGTGCCCGAGTAACGCTTTGCGCCTATAAAGGCAGCATGGGTTGTATGCTCCATTGGGAGTTGAGGTAGGTGCTCGATTGAAACAGGTCTGCGTCAGGGATAATAATATTGTAAAGCGCATTAGAGAAACTATCTAGCCTGATAGGGCCCAATGTAAATGTCACCTATTATTATTATTATTATTATTATTATTATTATAAACCAAATATGGTCATTGTCTTACGATTATCAACAATTCACTGTCACTAGGGCTGTATTTGTCTATGGACTGGCTCCTACAGTCTTTTAGATAATTCGGGGCCCTGTCTAGGAATTCAAGCTTTCACCCCAGTACAACTGACAGCCTGACCCTTTTACAGAAGGCACTATATAGCTCAGAGTACATAGACCTACATCCATTTTGAGGCTCTCCTCAAGAATTTTACTCATGTGTGTGTGTGTGTGTGTATGTGTGTGTATGTATGTGTGTCTGTGTGTGTGTGTGTGTGTGTTTGTGTCTGTGTGTAAAAGATATAAATATATTGAGGATCAAGTGCGCATTTGTAGTAGTCGATGGTTAAGATGATTGTTTGTTACGGCACTTTTGTGCACATGGAAGGCTACACGGGCCGAGGGACATGCAAAGGTAATGAAGCGAAGTCAAAGATGAAACACCCTTCTGTGGTCCAACACACTACTATCGCTGGAATACGGAGGCGCCCCTTTGTAGTAAGAATCTATCAAAAATATCTGTAACTGGTGCTTCTTCGCGAAATTGTGTCTACATCGTTAAAGTTACTAGATATTATAAGTAGAGCAACCGGAACACACATTCTTTCACCTTTTAGTGGACTTTATTGTCAAGAGCCCGAGATGTGCCTTACAGGTTTGGGAACTAAATATTGATTGTGTGTGTTTGTGTGTGTTTTAGCAATATCCGTAATAATGAATTCAAATTCTGGACGATTTATAAGGCGACTAAATCCAGAGAAACGTGTGTACTATCTCACCAGTTCCTAAGTCCCTGTGCAACACAAATCAAAAGGCGAATCACCTACAGTCGTGTTGCCTGAAGGAAACAGATCCAGGTCGTGAGAATATTTATGTTAACTGTGCGTGTGTGTGCGTGCGTTTCATATGGCTCACCTAACTGGAGTACATCAAACATTAATGATATGGAAGCTATGTCCACCGAGAACCGTTATTAATCGCTCCCCTTTGAGAGTACAAGTTTTAAATGTCTAAACTCCACTTAGGACATGTCCAGACTCAACTCTGACATCTTCATTCCCCAAACCAATCAACAAAACTCGCACAAACAAATGCAAAAATTCTGAAATTATTCAGTTTGAACATTAGATAGGTAATAAATAAAATAAGATAGCTTCCATAATCTGCTAAACAGTACTCAACCAGTCATCTTTGAGGAATGACGGACATATGACTAAATGGAGACAAGGAGGATGATGAGATCGGACAAGTTGATCAGTTTATCAGAGTAAGAGGTAAAAGTAAGAATTGTTTATTTATAATCGATAAAATGTAAACAGATAACATTATTGACGGACACTATACAATCAACCTAAATATGTGCAAGACAAAAGAAGTGTGATGAACATAAAATAATGAGGTGAAAATATATATTACTATACTATACTATACTATACTATACTATACTATACTATACTATACTATACTATACTATACTATACTATACTATACTATACTATACTATACTCCCTCCACATTAAATATACATATACTTTCGGATGAATATACGTTAAAACTTACAGTCCAAAAATAGACCAAAGCCGGTTCATATAGGACACCTGACCCACTATCAAATCAGGATGGCACCTACATCTAATACATCACCAACGTGATATAAAACAGCTCGGAATGGGAAGGTAGTCATTGCATTTGGCCATTAAACAACGCCGAGTTCTCAGAATTGAAAACAGGAAGTGAACAGGTTTGGATTAGCGTAGAAAGGAAAGGATCGAAAACTCTGTATGTTGATGGCTTTAATGAAAGACGTGTAGATGACATGGAGTGTTTAGATTGGTCTATAGAAGCTCCATATACCGAACTACTAAATGTGGTAATGTAACTATTTAGATAACTAACGTTTTAAATATATCAGGGATTAACCGGAAAGAAAAAAAAGTTATAAAACCAAATATAATAGTGATAGTGCTCCATCAATGAACGATTTATTGACACTGTCCATGATCACAGCCTACGGAAATTTGTTAACTGAGCTCACGTGTGGGGGGAAATTTCTTTTTTCTTTTTACAAACAATTAAACTCTCATCATATTTAAGGTACTGACAATTTCTGGTGTAGCTGGCCATTATTCTCTGTTCGTTGAAGGTGATATCAGCAATATTACAAACAAAAAACCTAAAGGAAAAATTTCGCTATACATTAAACTAGATGGAGAATGTTTGTGTAAGTATATGACGATACCCTGGGATGATATTTAATCGATAAAGTCTTATTGATGCAAAAGAAGTGGGAATTTTTAAGTACATCCAACAAAAAGGGGATACAAATAAAGTTAATCTTCTCTGAATTACAACTGAGCTACAAGCAAAGTTTTATTTGGAAAACAAAAACCGAGTGCTGAGTGAAGTAACATAAAAAGGATCTGAAAACGGATGTCCGAAAGAAACCCAAATGGGCTTATTGAAGGTATGTTGAAGACCTGGTTACATATACAGATGATAACAACAAATTATCGGCTAGGAAAGGGCTCTAGACAAATATCAATCATCACTGTAAAAAGGATCATGCAGGTATATCCCCACGCCCCCCCCCCTAAATGTTGATGTTGTATTTATTACAAGATCTCTCGGAAGTGAGAGTCGATGTCTTGAACAAACAGTTGTGTTCAGGCTTCAATGATAGGGAAACCTGACTCTGGCACAACAATCCTTGCAAATCTTAAACACATAAGAATTAACTTTTGGTACTGAAGAGCTTGGAAAACTCACAAATGGACTGGGCTAAGGTCCCATAAGAAGGAGGTCCTGGTCGGGAGAAGCCCAGTGTGTTCAAGGAACTGCGGGTTGAAATAACGCCAATTCTGCATTTAATTTTCCCGATGTCACTGATAACAGCCATACTTTTACAGAGTGAAGTAATTGACATCTAATTGCATAACTCACTCATCTAAGCAACTCGCCACCATGACCAACAAAAAGTTTTCATTTAGGAACCGCTCACTGAGTAAGATTGCAGCATATCTCTGATATCCGCATTAAAATACCAAACATCTACATACATTTTATTTTATATTTTCATTCATATTATATGTATACGTTTCTTATCTAACGTTAGACATTTTAACACGTTACGGCGTCCCACACATAGAGCGTCAACGTTTGACATTACGCAGTACCGGAAGAAGATGCGTCATTGTTGATTGACGCTCACGGTCGCCATCTTTGTACTTTCCCGTTGCTCCAACTAGCGGGCTTTGCTAAGCAACTGTGTCCAGACGACTACCAAATACGGATCACCCGTTAACTACTGGCAACTAACAGTATGTGATGAAATACATCCTAAAGAACTGCTGTAGACAATATCAATCTTCACTAAGTATCCAGATAAGAAGCAGTTGTCAGATACATCGAAGACTGGACACATAACACCAATCCATAAGAAGAATAAGGAAACGCCAGAGAACAACGACCGAAAAAGTCCCATTTCAGTGATCGGCAAAGTTATGGATTTCCCAATCAGGATAAATTGGTGCATATAACAGAGGTGCGCCATTTCTGTGGTTTGTTTGATTCATAAGGTTCGTGTATGATCCAGCTCCTTGTCGCAGTTGAACGATGGACAGATTAGCTGGATATAAGTAAATCACTAGATGTAGTATAACCGACCTGACAAAACAGTATATAGATAAGTGTAACACAGTGTAGCCGCCTTCAATATTTGGGAATTGGTCTTTCTAACCATCCTCAATATCTAAATTAGTATTAATGGCACGCTCAAATATTTTAAATAAATTAAAATCATGGCATCCATCAGTTCCCGATGTAACATTTAGAAAGCTTTGCATAGATAACGACCTGTTATATTTGAAAGACAAAACAATAGGATGACAGGATGATAGGTCAAGGACTACATGATTGGAGACGTGAAATAATCGTCTGCTTCACTATACTCCACCACTATGAGATTAACCAGTCTCCATCCATTTGATTGACTGCTGGTTCTGCCTAGAATCGTTCGTTGTCATAATTACTCTGTTGGACTGGATTCAATATATATATATATATATATATATATATAATGGTAATGCAAGGATATACAAGATGTCGCTGCAGTATAGATTTAGTTCACCAGAGGTCAGTGTTGTAGTTATTGAAAGTGAGGCTGAGTTTTAAAAGCATTGGCGACAAGTGACATGAGTTTTTGTTGTCGATGCCCTAGGTTGTGTTTCGCCTACTCACGTTTTTCCTTGGAACCTGCGCGTCCAAATCTAGTATTTGCTCGTAGTCACAGGTTAATTTTGTACATTGTAATATACATGTCTCGTATTCAATGTATGATATCTGCACTGTGGTCTAAATAAACCATCCCAAACAATCAACGTATGCACGTACTGTTACACACACACACACACACGCGCGCGCGCGCGCGCACGCACACACACACAGACATATATATATATATATATATATATATATACAGCAAAAATTCGTTAATCCGACAACGTTTGTCACATGATAATAATTCGGATAAACGAGAATGTCGGAATATCGAGTTTGTGACATTACTGTAGTCTATGTCACACATTTTTAAATTCCAAAGATATACCTCCTTATTTAAACCAATTATCAATAACCGTGCGCATGATACGGAATGGCATTGTTTGTTAATTACAGACATTATAAAGAAATAATCGTGTCACTTAGTCAATCAGATTAACTCGTGATCTGCTCATTGGAAAGATCACACATTTGTGTTTGTAATTAGCCACGAATGGTTATGATTGGCTGTTAGATATCCACAGGTAATGGAAGCATCTTGTAGCGGTATGTATGGTCGAGGATGATTGAAATTGGTTACGATATAGCAATTATAGCGGGTGTGCAGGTTAATGAACAATTACTGACAACATGTTGGTGTGTCACGCATAACTGAACCAGCGAGATCATTTTACATTGAAATGTCACATTCTGTTGGCGAAATGAAGTGTCGGAGTCGGAACGCGGAACGCGATTTTTCCGGATTAAAGAGTCATTTATAAATCCGTCACAGGCAAAAATGTGTCGGATGGTCGATATGTAGAGTACATTACACACTGGGGGGAACTAGCGAAAACTGTATGCTGCGATAAATCGTAATTAAGACAATTAAGTGTTGACAGATAATCTTTTCCATATTGAACTCCCCCCGCCGTTGGGTTCAGGTGGAAATAGCAGTTGGTATCCACGTAGAATCTATTTCGTATTGTCAACACAAATTGAGAGGGATTTTAATATCACTAGACCGGAACTTGAGGATAATATGCCCTTTGATCTGTACAACTATTTATGTTCTGAAATTGAGATCAGCTAGAAAGTAAATCCGATGTGTATATAATCTCGTGTTACCAATATATTATATTTAACATCATAACTGAGATCGAACTGTTGTACATGAACGATAATACAAGTAGGTAGCAGAGTTCTAAATAGCAGAATTATGGAGGTGTCCTTGAAAGATATATTCCACTAAGAATGTTATGATAAATGTTAAGATCTGGGAATCCCTATATACGTCCAGAATGAGAACATATAATTACCTAGTTCTTATATTTTAAAAAGATTTAATATCAGCATGAAAAAACACTTCTCTGTATAAATCACCTGATCACTCGTTCAAATGTTATTGTCACGATTTGTCACTCTCTGTCATGTTATTCCGTACTTCGCACACACGCTAACACACACACACACACACACACACACACACACACACACACACACACACACACACACACACACACATCCTGGGCATAGTATCTAAGTCAAGAACAGCTGTAGCTTTAAGGATCGAAATAGCAATCCGAATTATATGGACGGAGATCCAAATCCGGTAAGATCATATATATCCAGAGAGAGAGAGAGAGAGAGAGAGAGAGTATTATATTTTAACATTTTACCGTATCGTGCGGCCAGTTCCGGTTTAGTAAGGCCATCCAGCTCCTGGGAATCTAACAACAATTTCGTCGCGTCATTATACTGGGAGAGATCTCGGCGAAGCTGACTGTTATAAGCTTCCAGATCTCGGATTTGTTGACGGAGAGTCAAGATGTCCTCTCCCATCTTGTGTACGGCTGCCCGGTACTTCTCCAACTCTCTCATCTGATGATCTAAGAGCTGGAGAGAGGTCTTGTCCAAATCATCCGGCAACCTGTTTAATTCAGATTAACCAATCATATATATATATATATATATATATATATATATATATATATATATATATATATATAATTAGTATATGTGTTATAGTGTCTTTGGCACACACGACCAACATTTTAATTCTAATTTAATTTAAAGTGAATACAAATTACAATCGTTTCTGTTTAAATTATCAACATCAATTTCCTCATACTGATATGTTCTTGGCAAACTGGAGAAAAAGGGCACAGCTAGAGAACTAATGCTATTATTGTTAGAAGATATACCATTATGTATCCTTACTAAACGGTAGTTTATTAAACATTAAAACGTATGTAATAAGACCCACTTCCTGATTTCTCAAATGTGATCTATACAAAAGTAAATTCCAGCTTATTCTTGTGTATGTCTAAAGAACATCGATCAACAAAGTCCAAGTTAAGCCAAGTTTTACTGTTTGGTCCGGTTTACGTATTAATCAATATATCTAGCCCCTCTTCTGGTATAAGGTTACTAAATAGCGAATATCACACCCATTAATCGTAGTGATGTCTGTTTAATTCAAATATTAATCAAACTAACCGATATATTGATCAGTAAGTGCACACGGTACAATGCTGTGGGCCTACTCTACATTGCCAAGCTCTGATTTTCGGCCTTTTATGGTGCGAAGTAGCGTGTGCGAAGTTTTGTCGTACGAATTAGAAAGTAAATATGCGTGATCAATTTTGATATTGTTGTTATTGACTTTAGTAAGTATTATATTCTCTTACTATAGATACAATTTGTAATATTCTATTCTAGTTGTTGCCTATTTATAAAGGTTTTACACAATCATTTCTTTGATAGGAGCAAAGTCTATACAGAAATACGGTCGATTTCGGGCCTTGGCGACTTCGAACCATTGATCTTAGCCCACCTGAATTATTATGATGTTCATGCTGATACATCGTTATACGAACTCAGGATAGTTCAGACCTATAATATAAGGAGCGAATCGACAATGATACCCTTCTGGCATTTCAGCATATTTATAGAAATTTGTTGAACAGTAAATATAAAAATTTTAATTCTTTATTGTCTTTATTATAACAGATCCGGAACATTGACGTTTAAGGTTAAAATGGCGGGATTATCACGGTATTATCGCTCAGCGGGTCCCCCCCATAAATCCCACAATGCAAAGCGCGGCTGGTTTGTTTTGGTTTTTGACGTCATCATGCTTCAGGCTTATTAGAGCTGTAATATTCAGCACAATTAAACTATTATCTTATTTTCGAAGCCGGTCAAAGTGAACCAACTATATATAAACTCACGAGATAATAGAATAACGTTTTTGGTTATTGATTTAAACAAGAAACTTTAAATATTACCCCATACACATACACATTTCAAGAACCAAAATTTCTAATTTGAACATTCAGACTGTGATCACAATATTCACTATTGCTGCTTTAGATAAACTTACAATGTTTGTTAAATTATATATTTTAACAACGTTAAATTTAAGTGAGAATGACAACCTTAAGCAAAGTCTATCCTTAATTTTTCTTATTTAGTGAATGGGGCGAAATCAATATTATTATGGATGGAGTTAAATTGTCAGGGATCAAGATCGCCAACTTCCCTATAAACAGTTTCAAGATAATCGTGTTTAAGATATTTGACGAAACTGGACAATGCCGGAAACAACAACAATGTTTAATATATATATATAAATATATATGCGTTGTGACCTACTTGCTAGCATTTGTGATCAGTCTACCCGGAGCATGTTGCTTTGGATCCGGATCAACGAATATGTATTTATACTCCGGCAGAATATTTTCCATGGCATTATGGGATGGTAACCCATTGTCGTCTTGTACCGGCTGCAATAGATATCAACAATAATAATAATAATAATAAATATTTATATTGAAACAATAGCGTTATGACGACAATGGATATTACCAGAGCAGACGATGATAACGGTTAATTAACAGCTGATGTGTTAATAAAGCACATTTAAATAGTGTCTAAGTAAATCAAAACCAAAAATCTATAAAATCAATATACGAATAATTAGAATATTTTTAGTATAACATCTGCAAAACCAAAAAAAGGAGACAATTAAGATCGTAATTATAATTTGAGCAGATAACATATTTCTTATTCCCTGAAGCAAACTAAGTTAATAACAGGGAACCAACAGACTCTAAATTTTCAATTTTTACTTGTAAACTCGACTCTTTATTAAATTACATTATTAATTTTACCAGAACACTACATTAGACTTATTTTGCCGGCTTTTGGCACGGCTTTATATTGATTATCAATTTGCAGTAAATCAATACAATAATTGGTGATTGCTACCTCAGCGCACCTGTTTACATTATAACCTTTGTAACATTATAACTCCCTGCGATTATTACGTTACTCACCTGAGAAGTATAAGGCCGGTAATATAACGTAGCCATTTTTACACAATAACACAAGATGAGAATGTAAGTCCTTGTTCGTCAAAATATCCGCTTTGCTTGTTTCTGCTTTAACCTTCGTTTCACGAATTACAAACATCAAGCGCAACCTCCGGGTATCTGATTAATATTCTCGACTGAGGTGTGGCAGTCTAATAACAGCGTCATGTCCTACTTACGCCGAACACGTTTTTGCACCGAATACAATTAACGAAGTATTAAATCCTAATCCTACGGTGTATCGGTTCAGTGCCTTTCCGATGACATTCAACAGACGCCGAGGCGAAGAGTTGTCGTTGTTTTGCCGGGAATGGCAACTATATGAGACAGCCAATAATATAATAATCTTCAACCTCGGCTTGGGTTACAACGATGCGACTAATGAATTGCGTCTGCGATGAAATTTCATCGTAATCATTCGGTTCTGTCAAGTGATAAAACACCCGGTCCGAAATAACAACATTTTGAGTACCGGATTGAAGAAAACCGCTTATTCAGGCTGCGTGTTGGCCAAAGAGATTTTCGCTCTGTTTACACTCTGCCTAGTAACGGCCAACGACCGTGTAAACAAGCTTATTTATTGGCCCATAAAGTGCTCTCGTGAGGGGCCAAATTCCACTTGTAGAGCAGTCAATTTAATATGAAAGGATTATCGATTTCATGTCTCGTCAGTAATCACATTAGCTTGAACATTGGCCAGGAATGAGAGGTACGATGCCTCTGGGACGCAGTAATATTAGATAATAACACAAATTTGGCTCGTTGAAATTAATAGTTTATATCTGTTGCATAACAAGTTAATCAATCTATTGGACAATTAACAACAACAACAACAATGACAATAATAATAATAATAATAATAATAATAATAATAATAATAATAATAATGTTGCTAAAGTCTATATTGTCACATGGCATTTATAATGTTTTGATTTATGTGATTTCCTAATACGCGGTCATTATCAAGTTTTGAATGTGAAATGTGAGTTAAGTTCCTGTACATAGTTTAGCTGTCAATAAAACACACAGGTACAGTTAACTAATTGTTGGTTCAAAGAGGAGACAAAGTCCGCAAGAAACTGCCATCTCTAAGGTATTAACATTATTTTAATAGCTAAATCTTAACCTGCTGCAGGTTTGCAATTTTAATTTGACTTACTATATATTGCAGGTAATAAGAGGGGACTAACATAAGTTAATAGTAAAATATGTATTTTGTGCCGATTTATAGCTAAACACTCACTCACTCACTCACTCACTCACTCACTCACTCACTCACTCACTCACTCACCACTCACTCACTCACTCACTCACTCACTCACTCATCAATCAATCAATCAATCAATCAATCACTCAATCACTCGCGGAGATAAGCAAATAAATAGTACTTCATAATATGCATGGTAAGTGCTTCATCGAGTACCACGTGAACCTAATGATCAGTACCTGTTATTAAGTGCTACTTATTCAAATCATACAATAAATGTTAGTCACAGTTTACTGGCAGGTAGTTAACCTCACAAATTTATGCTATTGCTGTCAATGGAGATGGTGAGGGCTATCATATAATCCAGAGATATTAAATACAAACCAGTAATATAAATCTTCATCTATTGTGTTTTGATGCTGAATCATTAACAGGGTGTAGGCACACAGTAATTAATTACACCTCATCATAGCCTTGTGAGATGACAGAACTATTGGTCGTGTTCAAATATCCAGAACATCTGGTCGAATTCTTGACGTGGATCAAAGCTCTATGACCGTCAGCTCTATCAAGTGTTACACACGGACGGATACAGAAAATTTTAAGGGCTTGATATTTTAGATATTATATATATATATATATATATATATATATATATATATATATATATGTGTGTTTTCTTTATAGACATGTGTTACCAGTGTTATTAGCAATGAACCAATAATACACTGTGATTTGTTCTAATAAAATGCAATTTACGTCCAACTGAAATATTGGCTGAAATATTTCAGACACCGAACAATAAAAGTAACAGCTTTAACTTTTTTGGGGGAAAGAAGGGTTTAATAGTTCGTATAAGAGCTGACCTATTTAGGATCCCAAGGTCATTTATCCCAAACTTTGACCAATAATCATCCTCATCCCTAAATATAACAAAGGAACGAAAGTTTATCAGTGGACCCCAGTTCTAGTCTTTCTGTTGCCGGCCAATCCTTACTGATCAGTTCTGGTTCCGTATAAGCCTCCATGGCCTAGTGGGTAAGAGCGTGGTCATGCTGTGCGGGATGTCGGAGGTTCGAAGCCCGGCCGTGGCATTGTAGTAGGAGGAGTTTTTCACCCAACCAGCAACTGGCAAGGTTTTCTCCTCTGAATATGCCATCTATTGTATATTCTGAATTTATTTAGAATTAGTCCCCCGTGGTGAAGCAGTATATTACAGACCCTATGCGTCTCCCTCATTTGAGGTAGCCAAGCCACGTAAAATAACGGCCATTATTATTAATATCCCTGTCTCTCGGCAGATATCGCACTAGCATTGAATAGTTACCTCATCGGCTACAATAATGACCAATTATTAACAAATTCTAACAAAATAACATACATAATATTTCTTCAACACTCGCTGTTTCAGCCAATATCCATCTTCTTCCATTTCTGCTCGTGGCTGTTGTTTGTATGTTACTGGTGGCTGTTGTTGTCGTGGTGTCGGTGGTGCCTGTCGTGGTGGTGGTTCTGGTGCAGGTAGTGGCCGTGTCGGTGGTTTCTGAGACGGCGTTGTTTTCTTCGAACGATCCACCTCTGGGTGTTGAGTGTATTGTAAAGTTGGCAGGGGACGAGATTGTGAGGGCAAAGCGAGCTTGTCTGGACGCTGAAATAGTCAACATAAAGATTAGTTATAAATTATGTTTAGTTTTTTCTTCTTCTGGTTGTGTTAGTTGTTAAAAAAAAAACCACCTGAAGTATGTGTATTTCATTAGGAAAGGCATGTAGCTATAACCTTATAGGTAGTGATTAGGGCTTTAAGTATGTTGTCTTTATGTATTTCCGGTATCCTATCGGTCAAGTGTGTCAACAAAATATATTTTATATCAGACAGTCATAGAGGGTGATGATAAACAGATATCGATTAAAGAAGAGTAATATGTGGGTAGTTTCTGTTATCTATTTGTTACTCATAATTCTACATATGAAAACAAACTTCACTCGGATAATATATGAGTATATATCAAGGTAACATTTGACATAGTGTGTAGTTACCAATAGATACGCACTGCATCAGTGTGGGAGTGAAAATAGAACGATTTTCCGAAATGGACGGAAGTTAATTTCTAATTTAGTTTAAATATTTACTAATGAAAATATTTAAAACGTGTGACTTTCCATTCACACACACGCACGTACGCACGCACGCACGCACGCACGCACGCACACACGCACGCACACACACACACACTATATCATACATACCTCAGATGAGATGAGCCGAAGGATCAAACCAACTGTAGGATATCTGTCATGGAAGGTTTTTAATCCTGTCCCCTGATGAATATAATTACTGATTGGTGATAACATGATAATAAATGTATTATTTTTTTGCAGAAGTAATCGGCTTAAAACAATTATATAATTTCTTTGGCAAAAATACGAAGGAATAGATAAAAACAAAAGAATATTTAGATTAGAACGAAACTAAGCAATATTTATTTGACTGTAGCTAGATTTATTTTAGCATTACTTCTTGGAATTAGTCTTATTTAAGACAGTTTATTAATCACGCGGTAATCTCCACAAATAAACAACGTGTACAGGTAATTACGATGCCGTAGTTTTATGCGAATTACTAATAGATACAAATAATAATTAAGATCAAGGATATCAAAATGCATCAGATGAAGATATCATATTTATGTGGATGTGGCTTATGATATTAGTTATATATAAGAATTGTTTTATATCACCTGTACAGGTAACCTTTGTACTTGTATTCCCATCTTGGCATCACTAGACTCCATCTGTTTGTATATATTCTCATTAAGTAGAAGTGCAGAGAAACCAACGATATTTCTAAGTCTCCATGACATGTCATTCTGAGCTAAAACACGCCCAAAATAAATAAATAAATAATAATATATATATATATATATATATATATATATATATATATATTGTATGTATATGTGTGTGTATGCGCGCGTGCGTGCTTGTGTGCGTGTGTGTATGTGTGCTTCTGTATGTATGTATGTATGTATGTATGCGTTTTCTTGCTAGAGGGTTTGATCGAACATAAACCTTTTGTCTCTTGGAAGTATTCTATAACGAGTGCAGCTGATGGAGTAAATAACGTTGCTTTGTCTCTCTTCTCTGTAAACAAAAATGAATGATTCCATTCCGGTTGGCTTGGTGGGCCACCAGCGAGGGTCACCTGGATATAAACAATATCAGATGTAAATAACCTTTCTTACAGTGTAGCAAAATATTATCCATTTAATTTATATTATTACATAGCGTTTATTGGTGTCTTTCAGCTGTCGTGACCTTTTAGCATCAGATCCCGGTGAGTTACTTATACTCCAGAGATTTTTTCTCCTCATTTAAGCAATATTTGAAAACATCAATCAAAAGACTGTACAATGTAATTTTATGGCATGTTTAGTTATAGTTTGATTAATACTCCAGCTGATGATTACCAAAATTTCATTTGTGAAAGCCGAACGTTTCAAGGGAAATTAAGTTCAAATGGTAAATAATGTTTCAGAACGTCGCTTTATTCACTTTAGCCTTCACTTGAACACAGCTGAATTAGAGGAGCAGCAGATTAGTGAACACTTTAGCAATTAAAATCTCGCCGAACGAGACTTGCCATCAGAGCGAAATATTAGTTAGCGGATCATGGCAATTTGTAAATTACGTTCTTTCGATGTTTATCAAAGTTGGGCTTGAGTGTGTTAAGTGTTTGATTGTCTTTTAAATGTGCACCAAGTTATGAGTTATTTATCATCACCGTAACTATAAACACATTAAAATAGGCAGATTAGGAAATATATCAATATATATCTACGTCATCACTGAAGAGTCAGGGGCTCTGTGTTCCGACTCCCTGTTGTTCCGTATGAATAATAATCCGACAATCGACCGTCCGCCACGAATGCCATATTTTCTCAATTTCTGCCAGTTCTTGTTCCGATAATATATTCTACTGTTTCTTCAAAAGACACCGACTTCGAGAATAAGAGAAATTTATATCGGAACCGATTTATTTAACATCGCACGCTCAGTTATATATGGCTCGTACAATTAAACTAATGCAGTGTTGATAAGAGGAATGTCAGAAGCACAACGTGTAGCCTCATTGTACAGTACGTGATGGAGGACTGTGTTCAATATTTATATTGTTTTGGCATATAACTTAGTGTCCTATTTAAATAAGCATATACACACACTCGCAAGCACACGCACGCATGCACACTGTTCTATTCTGCGTGGGACGGTAGATCAATGGGATATGGGAACATTAGGATGTTCATCTGATCTCATAGAAGAAACAGAGAGAACATGAAGTTGTTCCATGATGATGATGATTGATGTTTTACGGTTTGTGTACATGGTATGATAAATGGGTCGAGTGACCTCCAAATTTAATGAAGCGAAGTCAAAGATGAAACACCCTTCAGATATGCCCAAGCCGATATTCGAACTCAGGTGGTAGGGAACTGTGGTCCAACGCGCTACCAACTAGACCACGGAGGCGCCCATCAAGATGGTGGAACATTTGGGATGTGAGATTAATTCTTTTCATGGAACAAGCTATCAGAACAAACGGTCTATGGGAACAATGGCATTATCCCGACTTACTATTACTGATTGATTATTCATGCCATTTAAGCGCGACGACTGTCACGGATGATGTGACGAGGATTATTACCTTTTGTGTCATTCTATAAAAGTACGACAATATACAAAATAGATGTCAGGTGATAGATATTGACTACCTACTTACAGGTGACAGCTATGACTGATCGTCCGTGAAATAGGGTAATCCCTAATTTAGTACGGAATGTTTCTTATTAGCGGTCTAAAGGAGCTTAACATCCAGTTTCTCGTTTTCCTTAGTACCGTACAGTACACCACGGTATATGTACAAAGTAACATCCTCAAGTAGCATTACCTATACACACTTACTTATTGACAAATAGACTAATTACGTTAGGAGAGAAATAACTTAAATCCAGAAAGACTAGAACATTATCCAATAAACTCTACCGCTTAAATTAATCTATTCGTTTATAAATAATTTATGACTGAAAAATAGTTGTCTCGATGAATTCATGAAATACTAATAACACCATGGTGATTGTATCACGCCTAATTTACCTGGGCGTGACCTTGTGTGTTGGAGTCTGGTACTTGAAATACGGATGGACTTGGAGATGGAAACATCACACTTTTCAGGTCTAGTCCTCCATTTCTGATTAAGTTATCATTCAAAGTGTTAGATTCTCTGTAAAGATAAACACACCAGTAATAAATACTGGCTCTCTGGCGTAATGAATATCACAGATGCAACATATAAATATTATATGACTCTTAAATATACGCTAAATATCTACCCAAAACTCTGTCTACACGTTTGTGGGTATGTGGTTTCTGCCTGCCTGTTTGTCTGTCTGTTTGTTTGTTTGTCTGTCTGTTTGTTTGTTTGTTCGACGGCGTGTATCTTACCTAGTATCGACCCATTTATACGAGTAATAATCGGGAACAATTCTGGCTACAGCCAGCAGTCTACCGACCGGATTCTTCAATCTTCTTTCAAATCCTTGCAGAAACACCTTTTAAATAAAACGTGACACGGAGTAGGGATTTTGACTATATATTAACGAGAGTTCTGTCTAAAAGCTAAAGACCGGTGACGTGTTGAAATGATGTTTGAATTGAAATCTGCTGCACTCACTTGAAATGCCAAGAAGTTGGGGGACGAGAAGTCATTTGGTAGAACAGCTGTTCTTCTCATCAGTGTCACGTATGTATGTATGTTAGCTGCTGACTTGTGATCTGGCTTTAAATAAAAACACAGATTGGAAGAAATGCCGAACGAAAAAAACCAAAATTACTCTCGTACGTGTTTTGTTTGAGATATTTCGCAATGACATCATGATCATACCAGTTACGTCATAATGTTTTATCGTATTCTGCTGCAATATTAATGAAAACATTATTCTCTAACCGCATAACAATGGTCTTACCATATTCATATCAAGATGATATTGATGGAAAGGTCTGAGTAAAGACACGGGTAAGTTATAGGTAACCAGAACGTCTCTACTTCCTTTGTCAACAAACTGCAAGACCAACTCTAAACAAAACAAATATATAGATAAATGGTATCTATACTGAGTGGGCTACTTCTGTTACTAAGTGAAGATCTCTGTTGAAATGAAGTAAATAAAATAGTTGCAGTAGTGTATATGGGCATTTGTGAACCGATTATGTACTATATTTAACTGGAGATAACTTACAACACCCATTCACATACACACACACGCACGCACGCACGCGCGCACACATACACACACACACACACTTATACAATTATCTCTCACATATATATTCAATATAATATTGGGGGGGGTAGTCTTATACTCACGTTCGTCATCTGCCTTCCTTGCCTCATATTCTATAACAAATGTTTGTTCATAAGTTGGAGAATACGTTGACTCACTCGGTATTTCACTGATGGCTTGAGTTACTGAGTCATCGTGATATGCCGTCTTCCTGTAAGACGAAGTCGAAATGAAACATTTTTCCTCCACTATTTGATTGATGAAGACAGGTAGCGTAATATTAATTGTGAACTATAACTGAGACGTGTTTTGAAATAATAGAACATAATAATTAAAAAAAATTTATAGCTCGGCTTTATAGTGATAATAAATGTCATCCGACTAAACGTCTTATTAACTGAACGCATATTATATTAAAATTGAAGTTTACGTTCAAACATGTTAAATATTGTGAAGTGTCTATTCATCAAATTATAAGATTGGTTGCTTCCGAATCTTTGAAATTTACTGTTGATTTTACTCATTTGGGAGAAACAGGTAATTTAATTGTAATTTGAGATTGATGAGGCATATTGGTCAGAGTAGAAAAAAGTCGATTACGCTATTTCTTTTTTCCTTATTTTTCGCCGTCGCCGAATCTTAATGACTTTATATTAGTACAATGTATACTTCACATTGGTTGGTTTAATTTATTGTAACTGACGATTATTTGCATCACTTTTTATTCTGATCAATTCATATTGAATATCTAGATGGGCACAAGATCCTGTTATACCTGGATCACTTTCACTAATCCTCTTCGTCCCCAGTTGGATATAAGGCCACAACAATGTTTTGCCACAAGGTCCTGTCTTTAGCCGAGGCCTCACCCCGTGACAGCCCCTTCTCTTTCAGCTCGGCCATTACTGTCTGTCGCCATGTCATCTTTGGCCATCCTCGCTTCCTTTTTCCAGGTGGTGTCCTTCTCAGTGCCATTTTGGGGATGCTGTCTTTGGGCATTCTCAGGACGTGTCCTAGCCATCTCAGTCGTCGGCGTTTGATTTCGAGGACAGCACTGTTGCAACCCGTCTTCGTTGGAAATTTTATTTGGCCAGAATATTCGGCAGATCTTTCTCAAACATCCATTGTGGAACGCATTGATCTTTGCCATGTCCCCTTTAACCACTCGCCAGCACTCTGGGCCATACAGTGGGATGGACTTCACATTACTGTTGTAAAGTCTTATCTTTGTTTTGGTGGTGTATTGGTTAGAGTTCCAAATGTTCTGCAGTTTGGCGAAAGCACAGCTGGCTTTACCGAGTCTTGCCTTGATGTCTTTTTGGCCTCCATGTTCTTTGCTGATGAGATAACCAGGTAGGTAAAGTCCTGTGCAAACTCAAGTGGGTCACCATTTACGGTAACATGTGCGGTTGGTGTGGTGTTGATGCTCATCACTTGTGTCTTGGATGTATTGATGGTAAGCCCAGTTTGCTTTGCATATCTCTCTAATCTATCAGTTTTTCCCTGCAGATGGTCAAGCTTTACTGATAGAAATGCAATGTCATCAGCAAAGTCGAGGTCTTCTAACTGGGAAAAGAGAGTCCACTGAATACCCCTGGGTTTATCTGATGTAGTTTTCCGCATGACCCATTCGATAACGACCAAGAAGAGGATGGATGAGAGGGTGCATCCCTGTCTAACACCCGATTTCACTAGGAACCACTTAGAGGATGTATTACTGAGGGTGACACTGCATTCAAAGTCGTTGTAGAATATCTCTATCAGTGAAACAATCTTTAGAGGTAATCCATAGGATCTTAGGATCTTCCAGAGAGTGCCACGGTGGATACTTTCAAAGGCCTTTTTGAAATCAATGAAGTTGATATACAGTGGGCAGTTCCATTCTAGAGTATGCTCTATGATGTTTCTCAATGTAAATATCTGGTCAGTGCACCCTCTTCTCTTCCGGAATCCCGTTTGTTCTTGTCTCAGCTTCTTATCGATAGCTGTCTCGATTCTTCCAAGAAGGATTCTACAGAAGACTTTGCTGGGGATGGACAAGAGTGTGATTCCTCGCCAATTGTCACAGACTTGGAGGTTGCCTTTCTTAGGGATCTTTATAATGAGTCCTTTGTCCCAGTCACTTGGGATAGTCTCTTTGTCCCAAATGGTGTCGAACAAGTTAGTCAGGACTCTTGTAGC
This sequence comes from Paralvinella palmiformis, assembly GCA_025642065.1. Classification (NCBI taxonomy): domain Eukaryota; kingdom Metazoa; phylum Annelida; class Polychaeta; order Terebellida; family Alvinellidae; genus Paralvinella; species Paralvinella palmiformis. The sequence continues at coordinate 89,174 of JAODUP010000843.1, forward strand.
TGTACTGAGGTTGGTCTTGAACATTTCAGCATGAATGGAGTCTACGCCTGGGGCCTTTCCACTCTTCATAGCTTTGATGGCATTTCTAACTTCCGCTTTTGTCGGGGGACTGGTGTCAATGTTGAGGTCATCTGGCACTGGTGGGGGGGGGGCAGGTTCATCTGGCTGAGGGTGGTTCAAGACTTCACAGAAATATTATACCTGGATACGATGCAGATTATCAAGAAGATGCAAACACATAACATTGTTGACCTTTTCTTCTCTCGTTCACAACAGTACGAAGGATAGGACGTAAACTGATGAAGTACGTATTTGCTTGCATTTGACCAAAACATGTAAATAAATCTGACGGGAGATGTTCCGTCATGTCCTTAGCAGAGAGGTACGGATAATCCCATTTATTCCTGAAAATATCAGGACCCACGTGCATCACTACCATCCTTTAATACACACACAAACCTTCGACCTATTTATAGCTCTATTCCATTACACCTCGCTGCCGTTAACCATTTATGATACATTTATTTGCAACTTTACACTGGAACAAGAAAGCATACAGATAAAAAAAGATGTTCCAGTCTTCATTTCTCTATTCATTACCACTTATACACAAAATACTTCACCCGAATTTATATCTCACACGAGTATTGATATCACCAACAAGTAAACGAATAGATATTAGGCTTATGATTTCCTTAATAAGCGATATTTAGGAATCACTCATAATTGATGGAAACCCCTTTTCTGATAGCTTAGGGTATTTAAGGTAGGCTATTAATTGTTTCTGAGTTCTTGCTGAAAAAATGCAGAAAACATTTCTGGCCATTTAATTTCAGACACTTCTAGCAACCGGACATACAGTGTTTTGTTAAAAGAAGATTTTCTACCTCCCTTAATTAATGTTCGATGAGTAATACAATGGTATATTGGCTATCCGGCGCATAAAATTGATTGTTTACATTTTACCTGTAACCGGAGGTAGCTTCAGCATATCCTCCACAAACGATCTAAATTCAAAGACTAACATGTTATTTTTGGATCCTATATAGCATAGTTTATGACAGGAGGTTATAAACCCTAAAGTCTAATCCTAGAGCCAAGTTCAATTAACATTTTAGCAGTGTGTGTGTGTTATATTATGTATGTATGTATGTATGTCAATAATCAAATTTCTCGCTGGCCTTCCTCTAAAAGCCGTTATAAACACATTGGTCTATTATAGACTGGTTCTAAATAGGTTTGTTGATTCATATCATCTAGGATAAGATGTCACATTACCTATATATAATTTCATATCGAAGTTCCAAAAGTGCCGAGTCCATCGATTCGATAAAGGTGCTGTAACACACACACACGCACACGCACACACACACACGCGCGCGCACACGCACGCACGCACACATACACACAGGCAAACACAAGCGTTGTTTGAGTTTTTACGAGGTTTCAGGTATTCCTTTGGCTTAAAAATAACATAATTTCTTCTATTATTCACTGAAAACCGAACATAAACAGACACAAAATGCACTCAAAATATAACAAGTTAGGAGGCTATGAGTAACCCGAATTATGAAAAACAGCTTGAGATGATGACGTCGATAGAAGTCACCGTAGCATAATAAATAATATCTGTTATTATTAATACTTATATAGATTAGAGTTGTCCTCCTCGACCGTGAGCGGTTAAAAAGCTGAATATATTGCATTTAGTATACTCTTTCAACAAGGCTTAAGTTATAAAAAAGGAACAGGACTTCTTAATTGATTGATTTATTGATTGATTGATTCATTCATTTATTAACACATTGCTAGAATAATAAAGGAAGAAAATATGAATACTTTCTTTGATAATATTTAAAAATATACCTACATTAAGCAGTATGGCCGTGGAGTAGTACCATCATGACATGGGGGTAGATTTGATGCTCCGTGTAATGACATCACGAGATCTTCCATATTCATTTTTGATACAAAAACCATTTTGGGTACTTTGATCGGAGGCCTGTCCCCTTAATGGCTCTGGCGATTCTAGTAGCTAACATAGAAAAACAAATGCTACTCTTATGCAATATATATATATATATATATATATATATATATATATATATATATATATATATATATATATATATATATATCATACACACATACACACACACCATGGATAACTGGTAAATGCACATATTCTAGCATACACACAAGTACATACACAAATTGAGACATACAGATAGCTAGATAGCTAGATAGATAAATAGATAGACAAATAGATAGAAAAGATATGTATCGCCAACATTTTCTTCAGAACGGGTTTCCTACCATGCTAATTCCCCCCATAAACCGGCCCCCGTTCCCATGGATACCCCAACATCATTTTAGTCCCCAAAACAATAATTTCCGCCCATATATCGTCAAAACAAAGACATTTTACACGTGGGCTTTATCAATCTCAACAACTGTAAACACCCAAACAGAATACTTAATCCTATTGTTTCCGTTGTTCTACATGTAATTTAGTCATTATACGTGTATATCATGTTTGTAATTATTTTTCTTGTTTTTAAATGTAATGTTGCTTCCCAATATGTACAAAAGTGTTACTCTGTATTTTCGCCACTTTGTGGAGGCATAAATAAAATAAATAAATAATAAAATAAAAGTAGACCTATAATATAAATTTGACTGTCTACTGTCTGCAGGTGTTCAAACCAAGTTGGTGTCAAGTGCAGAGATCCGGTAGTATATGTAGGTCAAAACATATGTATATGTGTATGTGTGCTGGGATGAGGCTCTTGGTTGATTGTGATTTTAAGATTGGCTGTCAGCAGCAAATGTGGGTGGTGTTTGATGACACAATCGTAAATATAAGGACAACAACAGGCATTTAAATGTTAGTGAGCTTCGGTGGCCTAGCGGTTAAGTACTCGGCACTTGGTGCCAACGGTCACAGGTTCGAACCCCGTAAGAGGTCGAAACTTTTCCAGGGATTAATTTCTCGGCTCACTACATCGTGGGTGGCTGACCACGTTAAATGGCGCTGCCGTCTCCACTGGATTATTTAAAATAAAGGGGGACGTTAAAAACCCCCTGAGGACGTAAAACACTCTGGCAGTGACCACCCTCAGGGTATTTCGGCTCCATCTTTCCGTACTGCTCCCCTGTGAGTGGTGGGGGAGGAGGTTTCTCAACCACTCCATCATAGAGGCTGTGCTGATTAAGCGACAGCCTGGGGATTCTCCTCGAACAACAAAACCAAACCATTTAAATGTTGTGGCGGAATAACCCCCCCCCCCTTATTTTGGCCACCTCTTTATAATGCCAACTTTTATCAAATCCCCAAGTTGGCATTATATAGGAGCATTATATATATATATATATATATATATATATATATATATATATATATATATATATATATATATATATATATATATAGAGAGAGAGAGAGAGAGAGAGAGAGAGGTGTGTGTGTGTGTGTGTGTGTGTGTGTGTGTGTGTGTTTTAGCTGTGTATTGTAAGGCACAGGCACAGAGAATCTCGAACCGTGAATTCAAACTCTGGACGTTTCTTCAGGGGACTGAATCCAGAGTGGCGACTTTTCTTGCTGAGACATGTGTAATGTCTCACCATTGCTGCCTACTGATAGAAATGTGTGTGTGTGTGTGTGTTTATGTGTGTGTGTGTGTGTGTGTTTTTTTTTTAGCTGTGTATTGTAAGGCACAGGCACAGAGAATCTCGAACCGTGAATTCAAACTCTGGACGTTTCTTCAGGGGACTGAATCCAGAGTGGCGACTTTTCTTGCTGAGACATGTGTAATGTCTCACCATTGCTGCCTACTGATAGAAATGTGTGTGTGTGTGTGTGTGTGTGTTTATGTGTGTGTGTGTGTGTGTGTGTGTGTGTGTGTGTGTGTGTCTGTGTGTGTGTGTGTGTGTGTGTGTGTGTGTGTGTGTGTGTGTGAGTGAGAGTGGGGGAGTGAGAAATTATTAGGCTGTTTATATATATCTAAAGGAAAGTTCTATAAAACGTATTCATTACCTCGTATTTGCGTTTGCGAATGTATATGTGTATGTTTGCCGGAAAGAGTAAAATGTATCTACGGGTGTTTAAAGGATACGCCTTGAAGAATGAAGGTAAAAAACAGTAAATGTATTAGCTTTAATTGACATAAAAGTCGTTCGTGATAAAGCAAACCGCTCGCCATTTCCGTAAAACAGAAGCTCAAGCCTTCTATGATGGGTTATGTTTAAAATGAAGAATAATCGTTTTCCTCAAAGGCCAAGCATTGACGGGAAAGTTTGACTAGAACAATTAGTTGTAAACAGTCTTGATGATTCTCAAGGCTTCAGGGTTGTTTATTACAAGCGAAATAAAGTGACAAGGGGAAAAAAGGAATACGAATATATAAAATAAACCACGAAGAAAACGACCCGGAACGAAATTACTAACAATTACATCTTATTGTGTTTATGGGCACGGAACAAAGAATCTGAAGACAATATTCTAAGGATCTTCAAAGATTTTAGGATGAAGACGGAAGGCAGGGGTCGCCGTAAAATGATATTATTATTTCATGACTTTGAGTGATGGTGGGTAAATAAACTGAAATTGTTTCCATGATAGTGTTGTTGCGCTGCAGTTGCTACGCGGAACACGATTTCTGGTGCTAAATCAGCTACGTTGCGTAACTTACGTGAATTTGTGTTAATTCTAATACGAATTATGGACTAATTGGTGGGCGGACTTCAGGCTGTGCCTCGGAGAACCCTGAACCGTGGCATCCGATTTAGCACAATTTCGATGTTCCGATTGACAAAGCACCTAATTTGTTTGTCGGCTGGTTGCATAACATAAACAACAACAACAACAACAACAACAATAGCATAGTACTACGATATCTCCATTCATTCCATCACTCATGTCATATTACCGTTGTCCTGTCAGTCGGTGGAGGTGTCGGCGACTCGGGCAACTTAAATATCAGATCAGGTGTTCTGGGAGTTGGCTCGGGTTCGTCGGTGTTACCGTCTAGCGGATGATGCTCGTTCTGTCTTGCCGTATCCCGGCCAGGAGAATCCTCCTCTTCATCCCGCGGATCGTCTTCGGCGACGGGGGAGTGCCGACCCGCTTCGTCGGGAGACTGCTGCGTCTCGGCGAAGGTGGCGGTACACCGCATCCTGCCGCAGTGCATCACCAAGTTGTCCGAACTCGGTGTACGGAGCAGCGTCCAGACGTCGGTGTGTGTGTACATGTTCTCACCGGGTCTGGCGTACAGGTTAGCTTTGGGTTTGTTAGTCCGTGGGAAGATCCCGTACTTACTTTCGCCGACCTTTCTTTTGCTACTGCTGCTGTCGTCGTCTGTTTTGAACGCTTCGACGAGCAGGTAGACGTCGTGGGATGCATCATTATTACAGAAACCTGGAATAAGATAATATCGGTTTTGAGGCGAATCTGGTTACCTGAGTAGTGGATGGGGAAAAAAGCGTCTCCGAATAAATCTGAGGCAGATTTAAGACGGGAGATGCAATTGTTACCTTGTATCAATAATTTACAGTCAATTTGAAATCGATGATCAAAATGTTTGTTATCAATCAATTACACAGACACACACACACACACACACACACACACACACACACACACACACACACACACACACACACACACACACACTAACTAACCTTTAGGAAGAAAGAAGACAAATTTATTTCTATGAAACTGGAGGAACTTTGTCTTGTCTTCCTGATGTACGACATCTGTCGTGACGTAGTATCCGGGCACATATCTATCCGATATGGCTAAATCCTTCACCCAGATGGCGCTGTAGTCGCTGCTGAATGTGCTCCGGACGCTGAGCTTCAGGAAAAACGAACCGAGACTGTTAAACTGGACATCTCGGATCCAGACAGTGAACTGAAAGCGCTTCTTTGCTATCCTGTCCGTCATTATCGCTCATCAGCAACAACGTGTCTCGTAATTCTGTTATTGTCGTTTTATGCCTTCCTAAACGACAATTGTCGTACCAAAAACAAACACGGTAGCTATCCAACAGATAGAAGACAATGTTTTGCTAGTAACAGTGTAAACATTGTCCGTGAAGTGTTGTAATTGTTGGATCGTAATCTGTCTGACAAATGACTGTCGCCTTCCATGGTCGCTCTACCCTGGACCTGAGGAGCGCGGGGGGGGGGTGAATTATCGGACAACGAACGGGTCTAACGTCTCCTTTGATAAACAGAGTTTGAGTACAAACGACAACATTACAAAGTCATTAACGTGAAATAGCTATCTAACAGCGGCTTATCACCAAGGATGTAAGTCAGACGTCTACCAGATATATGCTACATCAAATAGGTGTGTGTGTGTGTGTGTGTGTGTGTGTGTGTGTGTGTGTGTGTGTGTGTGTGTATGTGTTGGGGGGGATTGGAAAGAGAAGCTCGAATCGTGAATTCAAGTACTGGACGATTCATCCGGGGCCTGAAAAGCGTTTTTTCTTGCTGAGACATAAGTAATGTCTCACCTGCCTGTAAGTCGCTATGCAGCAAAACTCTTAAAAGTTAATCACTTCCAGTCGTGGTTCTTGAGACTAACACACCAAAGTCAGATCGTGACTGTTGTCAGAATACTTATGTTAACCGTCTAAATAACCTTATTTACAGTATGAGGGGGAGGAACAACTGAAAGAGATAAGGATTCCCCATAACTGTCTATAATCGCTATAAACAGTCACGCATATTTTTCTTTATCTACTATAGGAGGGTGCATTTGATTTGGTAGGAAATGCAAAGTTTGTTGACTAAATATATATATTAGTTGAAGTAGACTACAGACAGAATGTAAATAGGTAAAGAAAATAAAACCGATCACAGGAAGTGGGTTACAAATAATGTTAAATATTTACAAAGGGTACTCCTTTAATTAGGAAAAGTATTTAATGGAGGTACTCAGCTTCTCCAATGATAAATATTGAAAATTATCTAGATTGCAATACAAAGAACGGCGTATAACAGGATAATTGGTTCGAGAGTCATCCAGTAATCGATAATCATCGATCAAACAAAAACCTCGTTCACAGTTTTACACCAACAATTGACAAGCTATTGAAAAGGCTTTCCTATTGTTGATTCAGTTTTGTTTATTTTTGTATTGTTTGCTTTTGTGATTTTTAGTTTCGTATTTCTTAGTATTTATATTTCTGGCCAAAAACAGACAAAGCCTTATTATTGTATATCCGCGGATCTAAGTGTTAGTATCACTTTATCTGATGAATTTTAAATTCCTTTAAACAAAATAAAATGTCATAAACCGTTTGTTCAATTTTCTCTTCAGCATCTCGCCAGCCATCCTATCGGGCAGCGGTTAGAACGCTGCACTGTAAAAACCTTCAAGTTCTGGGTTCGAATCTAACTCATATCTGTGTTTGTGGGACGTTTCACCTGGGGAGTGGCCCTTCGGCCATACGTCCCAGGTGTGACTAGCGCCGAGACTAAATCGTATCTAATCTTCGCTAACCCGTGTGTAGTAATATATGGGAAGATCCCCCTGTCTTCGAGCGATTTATGACGTGACTATCATAGTTAATGATAATGGCCGGTGGGGGGGGGGGATATTAGAAGGAGATTTTTATGAGACAAAGAACTGGAAAACAACTTCTCTCTCGAATGTTATGTCTTTTATATTAAGTTATTTAGACTCAATACTCCTGGGAGCCAGCTGCTTCTTTCTGTTTGAAGGAGTCAGCCACGTGAATAAATGCCATTGAAGTTGTTGTTGCTGTTATTATTATTATTATTATTATTATTATTATTATTATTAGGCCTATGATATCTACAATCAGTCAAGCATTAACAGTGATTTGACAAACAGTAACATGCAAGTACGTGCCATCTGCATCGCAAACCTAATTTGAAAATGGATCTTGTAATAGCCAGCTACAGAAAGCTTTTCGAAAAGTTAATAATGGACAATTGTGATTAGTATAATTGAGGATTACTCATAAATTATTTGTGTACTCCAGGAAAATAACTATATTAGAGATCAAATGTTTATGTTTTACGGCCACTTTTATGGACAAGGTAGGTTAAATGGGCCGAGCGACATCCAAAGGTGATGAAGCGAAGTGAAAGAAGAAGTTTGAACCCGGCTGCTATATATCTGTGGCCAACTACGCTACCAGTTATGCCATGGAGGCCTTTACTACTTGAGTTTGAAGATTCCCAAAAGAGTGTTTTATTGTGTATATAACATGTTATGTGTCTTCAGGAACGTTCGTTCGCTCCAATATTTAAAACATTGAGTAATGCGTGCAGCTGTTCGACTCAGCAACAATGATGTTAGTTGAGTAAAGCTCGGTAGCGACACATCCAGCTGAAAGCATCGCGAGTGTAATCCCAGCCGTAGGGGATTCAATTCTGAGTCCCCAAATTCATTTAGAGCGTGACAATTGATGTCTCAGGCCACACCGAATAGGGTAAAGCTTATATTGGTGTCTGTTAGCTGTCCATGTGAGTATTCTAAAATAAATTAGACAGCATATCATGCGACAAAAGGAACAGTCGATTAAGTCGGTAAGTGGACCTCACCAATCAAATATTTTGAACACAGATATAGTTATACCCGAGACTTATCGATGCTTCATCATTGATAAATACCTATACCATTTTAAATTCGTTGAAGGCAAAAGCTAGGTGATATTTAACGCCAAGTCATTGTCCAGTAATCCCAACATGGCCTGGCGTGTATAGCTTGAAATTGTCCAACGATCAATAACGAAACTTTGTTCTCAATTGCGGAGGAAAAAAACCCCAATATATGATCGAAGACTGTTTCAAATGTTCAAAATGACCGTTTACTACTACCAGACATTAATCAGTGCAAATTACATAGAATAAATAGTACGCTGTTCTTTCAATGCTTTTTTAAATTGGACTGTAATTCGTTTAATCTTACAATCCATTCTTTTATAGATGTTGGGAAATCATCCATAGATAACGATTGATTAAGTGTTTTGTTTTGAATTGATCATTAAACACACACTGGTTCTCGATCCTTGACAAACCATGTATTGTCCGCCCGGATTTTTAAACAAACGACCATATTTAAAATGCTGCAATAATCCGGTTGTCCATGGTTCCATTTCCTCCAGGTCACCGAGGGAGCTAAATGGACCGATGTGCATTTTTGAGCACTGATTATTTATCCGACCATCCGTGACTTCATTGGTTGCTGTTAATGACGAATACATCGAACAATTGGATTTCCTAAGTACTCCAGTGTCGCAAATTTACGGTCTGTATGTTTACATTTTACAATTTACATCAATACGCAACAGAAATGATCTTTCAGCGGATAATTGCGACAGATTTAATCAACAGCGAGTATCAAAATGTGATGTTATGTTACTGTTTTATCTCCCTATTTGTACACATGATAGACTAAATGAGGGTCTTCCAAATATTGACTTAAGATATTTAACCTCGGGGCTGGTGTCATCGTCTGGGACACATGGCCGAACGGCGACTCCTTCGGGAAATAAATTCAACAATTTCGGTTATGAGCTGGATTCAAATCCACAACATGGAGGTTTGTAAAGCAGTGTTCTAACCACTGCGCTATCGGAGAGCCCGGCTTCCAACGGTAATGACATGAAGCTAAAGATAAAACACCCTTCGGACATAGCCTAACCAGGATTTTAACCCAGGTGCTGGACGTCTGTGATATACTGCGTTACCATTCGGCTCATGAAAACATCCCGTATTGTATTTTATGTTGTTATTAGATCAATATCTATATTATGGATGTTTAAAAACAATCGAACTCTAAATATGGCATAGTTAATATTCTCAGTGTGCTCTAGCTTCTAACCTGTAAAAATATGCTTTAATGATCAGCACGTACATTGATTAATAAGCGTGGAAATTATTACATAAAACATATTATAGAACTATGCAACCTCATTTTAATTACATTTCACATTTAGCTTAAATACTCCATTAAACAATAAATGTAAGTTACACATTTTATTGTTTCAATTTGTCCCCCAAAAAAAACCCAGTCAGAGTGTAATGGACAAGTCCGGTACTAGCCGACTTGTATAAATGAGAAAATCTGCGAGTACAAACGGGACAATCTGTGTATTAGTGTGAGTAATGTCTAACACTTCAACCAGCTGCGATATTTCGGGACAAGTATGGCACATACATGACCGAGTCAAACGTCTCAGTTTATGGACATCCACGACTCCTACTAATGAACAAACCTGATTACATGTAGCTGATGATTGCTGACAGTAAATATTACTATACTATGGCTCTAAGTATGATTCTTACGTCATATTTTGTTTATAACACAAAACGTTCCTTTGATTAGCATCCTATTGCCTATTGTTATTGTAATACTCTCGATTTACAAACCTAAGAGTATTTCATTCCAACTGTTATCACCAAAACCCAAACAGTTCTGAACAACAGGAATTAAAGATAGTTTATTATTATATTTACGCAGCCTGTAATGTCCCTATTTTGTCATGGACTGTAAAAGCATATTGTTCTGATTCCCATATATATATATATATATATATATATATATATATATATATATATTATTATAACGTTTGATCTTTCAGATCAATTCAAATATTTATTTATCATTATTCGCAATTTCTAAGATTGAATGATTAGATCAAATGTCATTGCCATCAGAATGAATTATAACACAAACCACTCTCGCAGCGACAACATTAGAGCTTTGGAGTTACTTAGACTCCATTAATCCGTCACACACACAGGAAAGAATGGCATAATCCCCTTTTTATAGATAAAAATTAAACA
>JAODUP010000843.1:105000-171905 GCA_025642065.1 Paralvinella palmiformis
TAATGGTTCACTAACGCTATCCTCCACGTTGGACAAGGTTTGACAGTTTTCAAGATCACATGATGCGTTTGTCATTAGAACATGGTCAATGTAGGAAGTATGGCTGCCTTTATGATATGTGTGACTTGTATCCTGATAGTATGAGAAATTACGTACAAAACGTTAACTGTCCACCATAAAATCATACAATAACATGTTATGACTGGTAAATGATTTCATTAAGTTTGTAGCTGGACTGTTATCTGCACCAACATCTTCTGCATCAATTGACCGATCCAGGCGAAATGCGTTGCATCGGTTACCAACTGCGGTCTCGGGTTAGAAACAGCTCTGGCGCCACTGTTAATAGGGAATGACAACTTTTCACTAACACTAAATACTGGAAATCTTTTAGCCAATTATTTCATATTACACAGAGAATGAGATTAGTGTTTCAGCTGAACGATAGTGACTTTCAAACGGATTTAACACAATATTTATCACGATATAACCCCATGATTGAGCGGACCGATTTTTCCAGATGAATGACACAGCTAAGTCTTAGTTATTCATGTCGACTTGCATAGGTTTCAATGAATTAACTGAATGATTTTAAAATTAAACTTTTAATTGACTGTAAATTGATTTTAATGGAGATGTTTTAAATATTTACTGTAGAGTTTTTGAAATATTATTTTTACTTGTACCTGGGAACCAATCATACATGTATCACCTGTATATTATTAAATAAAAATGTTATTACATTAGAATATTAACACCCTTGAAATGTACATGCAGTAAACATTGCATGAATGGATGATTCAGAAAATAAAATAGTTCACTTTCAACACAAGATATCAGGCATAAATAACAATGTTACAGTAATAGGAATCACCCATTGACTTATAATCTTTGTGATCATTGATCATGTCAGATGGCAACGGTTCTATAAAAAATAAGTTTGAACTAGACAGGCCAGACCATAACAGCCATGCAAATCGCGCTGAACGTTATTTAGTTTAGTGGCATATATCTATTGGGTGATGTCTTTGCCATTCCTATTAAATGCTGAATTATGATCTGGAGATCACATACCCTTAATGGGTTATAAATAAAATCCCAATATAGCTGGTAAATAGCCTAAATACAGTTTTTCGCCAAGACATTTATCGACCACTAACGCGTAAATCGCCATGTAACACAGTGATTCTTAGACGTCTAACCCGAGACCGTAGTGTGAAATTCAGCCGCCTGGTGGCGCCAGGGGTTATTGAATCGGTCTATTGAACGAGTTTTCTCAAAGTGTATTGAAAAGGTATCAAAGCTAGTGTTTTCCTATCATATGCTAAAGGGTAAAGCTCGGTTGGACTACTAGTACTACTAGTGAATCATTATCATTAGAAATTATGCATATTTTAATACATATGTGTCTTTATACGCGACACACACACACACACACACACAACACACACACACACACACACACACACACACACACACAATATATATATATATATATATATATATATATATATATATATGGGGGAGATCATGTTATGTGTTTAATTACTATCAGTGTGGTATTTGGCGACGTTGCACTTCGAATTTGCCGAATGACTTGTCAGCTTTTTATTTCAAGTAATTGTTACTCAAAGTGTATAGAATCCAAATGGCACACTTTCGGCACAGATACGATATAATTAAACACAAATTGCTCAATTTATCTGTTCAAAAACTGTGTTCGCATAAAGTCATGATAAAATAAAGTTCCGTTAGACATACGCATGCGCACGCTGAAATTCAGTAACACTTGCACATGCGCATGATGACGGCGTTGATTTGATTACGCAATCCTAAATAAATACACCCTCCGGCTAAATATTTAGAGCGCGTTTGTAGCACCACGTGTTAATCGATCTCCATAATATAATTAATTTTACGGCTTTTACCTCGGCAATATTATGAAATTTTAATAAATAAACCATAAGGACAATCATAGGCTTATATTGTTAAGTTGTGCTTAAATTGTTTAAATTGTAGTATGGATCACTATTATGCGCGACGCTGTATTCGTAGTTGTATTTTCAGTATCAAACGACAGGCGGCCAAGATGGCGAACCGATGTTTGCGTTGTTGAATTATTGCCTATTAAATTCGCGTTTAGTAGTGTTATAATGAGCGATCTTGTGGACCAAAATGTCCCGCTGAATCAATGAATGTGAGTGTTATTCAAAGAACAAAACTAATTATTTCGTCACAACCTGTATAAAAAGTGAAATCTCGCGAATTTAGCATAGGTAGCGGTCATCTCTCTCCCCGGGCACTAGAGAGCGGTATTCAAGCTATTCTAAACCCATAGTTTTATTGGCTGAAGGCCCAAGTAGCCCTCCACATGAACAACCTTTAAAGGGACAGTTCACCCTGGGAAAATATTTTTTTAAATATATAATGCCTTAGAACAATAACCAAAAATTCCACAATAATAATCCGAAATATACCTGATATCACAGAAATTGAGAAATAATCCAAATTGCTGGAGGACCACCATTACGGCTGCACCGGAAGCCAGATTCGAAGACGGGGAGGAGAAATTGAAATGCTCTGACGTCACATGAGCCCTCTCTAGACTGACGTGGATTATAATTACTCTTGAGCGTTAATATCTGAGCCATTTTTAATCATCTTCCTCTTATCAGGTTCCTTCTAGCTCAAAATTATATGGTTGTATGTCATTCATGACGTAATATTAACAAGATAATTGCGTTATATTCTGGAATAATTCTTTGCTCACACTTGTTTACATGCTTTTGTACGGGCTCTTCAGACTTCCGGACAAACTGCTGCGTTTAAGTGACGTCAGCATTCAGGAGCATCCAGTCTCTGTCTAGCTACAAAATGGCGGCGCCCACAGGCCATTGAAAGTCAATTAATCAGCACCTTGAACTAGATTATTTAATGTGTGGGTGACCGTTTACACATTTTGACATTATTATCGCAAATCCATTCACCAGATGGCACTATATTTAATAACTATAGTTATAAGTATTAAAAAAGCGAATGCCTGTGTTTGTTTGTTTGTTTGTTTGTTTGTGTATTCGCAAAAGATTCCGATAAAATACTATTAAACGGCGGTGAATAAGACATTGATTGGGACTACTACTGGACCTATGATGTTTACCCATTCAAAATGTTTTTTTTATTATTATTCAAATTTGTTATCAAAAACCTGGATCGAACCGTTAAAAAACTCTTCCTGACGTCGAAAACATATATTAACATATATTTTAATATACTAAATTGAATGTTATTACCAGTATCTGTCATCCAAAAGTTATATTACATTAGCAATGATTTAAAACTTTACGCGCGTGTGTGTAATTTAAACTAAAAACAATACTAAACCGTAATTTTGTTTCTTTGAAATGAAATAAAACTTACAGTAAGATGTATTTACAGTAAATCCTATGGCATTACTATTATCTTTGACTAAACAAAATGATATTAGCTTGAGAATACAAAGATGACTCTAAATCCTATAAAGTGACAGTGATTTAGTATAACTACATGCGAATTAGATACCAGTAAACATAAAATAGCTCATTACAAAATATCAGCATAATATATAATGTACAAAACGTACCTTAACAAACACAGTTTGCAGAAATCGATGTTGGTCCATTACAAAAAAATCAACTTGACGATACACAACATTTTGACTCAAAGAATAATGTTTATTGTTGTTTACTTATACCTTTAATTATACAAAACGTTTTCTACTGGTCATTGATCATATCCTGAAAACTAATCTGACGTAACAAATCTACTTCAGTAACCAGCAGAGATAGGATAACCAGGTTGTCTTGTTGCGTATTTGTTCTGTTGGGATTTTAATATCCTTAAACGGAGAAAATTAAAGCTCAGCTATGCAATTTGCGACCATTAAATGTTAAAAATATACGGAAGCTATAATATCTACATTTGAAATGCATACTCAACATTTCTACAAGTTTAGCATGACTAAATCATTACATGAGCCATTGTAGGCCCGTTGAAGATTTTTACAGAAGCCGTGGTGTCCAAAACTATCCGAACCATGCCCCCCCCCCCTACTCTATATCAATGGCTGCGTCACACCCTGAAGTCTCGTGCGGCATCTGAGGAGTTCCTCTCTTCGTCTAATGTATCCATGTATCCAGTACACTGAGGTCGATTCTGTATAGTTATCGGTGTTATGTAATCGTCGGGATCAACGCCATCGGAGTTGTTCTGAGAAGAACATCTGTCTCTATCTTCACCATTATTTATCTTAGTATAACCAAAGATAGTGAGAACTTGGTACAATTTATGATATTATTAACATGTGTTGGTTGTGTTGTGATTCGTGTTTGGTACGTGGGTAGGGACGATTTATGATAGCCTCTATATTGGACGTGCTAGGTTTACACCGAAGTTCATATAGATAGATATTTATTTCGAGATGGTGCAGATAACAAATATACAATTATTTTTACACAAGACAAAATTATGTGCATTTCGAACCATCTCATGGTCACAGCTAAGAAATAAATTTCTGTGTCCTCTCAGACAGAAAGTATTCATACAATAAGTGTCTATAATACATTTCATTTATAAGACTGGGAGGCCGGATAGACCATATATATAGTGCATACATTTATAATATTTCAGCTAAAGCAAAATGTGCATTTTACTTATAGCTTAATTAACATAAAAAACATTTGGATATAAATTAATCAACCCCCCCTCCCTCCCTCCCCAATAAACTACCCACCCTGGAAACTACCCTGGGTAAATCCTGTTTTAGACGATGTTCAAGATGTAGTTTTGTAATGACTCTTTACTTGGTTCTTAAATGTTTTTGACGAATTAGCTTCCTTCAGTTGATTTGAAAGATTGATCCATAATTTTGGCGCTTGACAAATAAAACAATTAGACATGAAGCACGATCTACGTGAAACAATATGAGGATCTCTACTATGTCTGGTGTTTTGGTGATGAAGTTCATCATTTCGTGTAAAACATTGCCTCAAAGACAATGACAAAATATCCCTATTATATTCATACAAAAATACAGCCATTTGCAAATTGAATAGATAAATAAATAACTGTAGTGTTTGTTCATTATATTTGGCCTTAGCCACACTCCTAATAGCACGCTTTTGCACGATTTCGATTTTGTTGATATGGCGTTCATAAGTGGATCCCATAGAAGTAATCCATACGTTAAGTAAGGTTGTACCATGCTGTAGTACATGGTTGTGAGTATTGTGGTCGGCAAAATGTTTTACTGAATTTATGGCATAAATTCCACTGGCCATTTTACTGCTGCACATTTTTAAATGTTCATCCCACTCTAGGTGCTGATCTATTATTAATCCTAAGAATTTGGTTGAATCTAGTTTGTTAATGTTGTCCCCATTTAGATATAATTTATGAATTCCAGTGTCAATCGTCTTGTTGTGCTTGCTGAATAGTATATAGTTGTTTTTTGTGGTATTTAGAGATAGCTTATTTGCTCTAAACCAGTCTGCTAATTTATTCAAATCATTATTTAAAGTGTCATACAGGTACGCAAGATTGTTAGAGGAACAAAATACTGTGGTGTCATTAGCAAATAGAATAGTTTTGCTACTCTTTATCGACATGGGTAAATCATTTGTATATATTATGAACAGTAATGGACCAAGAACTGATGCCTGTGGGACTCCACAAACAATTCCTGGGTTTGGGATCTACAATTTTATATTCAACGTATTGCTTACGATTTTTCAAATAATTGCTGAACCACTCCAAGGCCACTCCTCTCACACCATAGTTTGTTCAGTAGTGTTTGGTGATTAATTGTGTCAAAGGCCTTGGAGAGGTCCAAAAATACTGCTAGGGTACATTGATTATTTTCAAAAGAATTAACAATATTGTAACAAAGTTCCGTTACCGCATTTATTGCGCTGTGTTTCGGATATTGACTCTTGTACAGTATGTTGTACAGGAAATTATACAGTCTCTTGTGAATTAACTTATCTAAAATGTTTGAAATACATGGCAATATTGATACCGGCCGATAATTATTAAAGATACCGTTCTCTTTAGCCTTATAAATAGGCACTACCTTGGCTAGCTTGAGAGGTGCTGCAACTTCGCCATTTTCTAAAGGTTTCAGCAAACGTGTGCTAATACCATAATGGCCAGTACTTGTTTTTGCTTTTCAACGAATTTATAATCTATAAAACCTCATCGGAACTAAATATAAAGAATTGGCATTTGGATTAGTTATCATATATTCTTTGAATGATTTAGTTCCCTTTGGGATTTTATCCGCTAATTGTTTGCCGATCTCAGTAAAATATTTACAGAAACTATTTGATATAACATCAGGATCATTTACATCATTATCATCAATAATAAATTTATCAGCTATTGTATTTTTATTCCTCGTTCTCCCAATTATAATATTCACTACTCCCCACGTTTTACGTATGTCATTTTTGTATCGTTCTATAATAGGTTTCTTTTGCTATTCGTTTAATTTTATGGAATTGATTTCTGTATTTGATGAACTTTGCATGTGTTACTTCCGATTTGTCATTAAGAATATACTTTCTGTGAAGTTTATCCTTTGTTTGTGATGATTTGAGTAATCCCCACGACATCCAAAGTTCTCAAATTATGTGCTTTTGATGAATAATCCCTTTTTTCAGGTGCAAATTTGTCAATCACGTTAAGCATCACTTTATACACAAACAAGGGTATACACATGCCATGCCGACTCTGCTGTTGTTGACTGCTTTTCGCCAATTTTGTTTAAGAAATATCTAAATGTGTTGTTTCACCAAACTATTTGCTAGTACCCCCCCCCCCCGCATTTGGTGTTACTTGATCTCTTGTATAACGTAGTTCTATATCCTCCATCAACAAACTTTGTTTGTGGATGTAGTGATAAAGTTGGTTTTGAGAACTATGTGTGATTACTAGAATCATTACTGAAAATGCCTTTTTAGACAACTCGTCATCAGCTGTTTCCAGAGACTAGCCTGATACTTCACGTTTATCGCCTTTGATCCTCTTAATATATTAATTGGTGCCTCAGACGTTTTGATATCCTTCATAACTTATGTCATGTCGAAGTTTAGTTTATCTTCGATACGGAGATATTGTTTGAGTTCTAACACGGACATAATTGTACTGGATAGAGTGGCTACTCCACGAATAAACCGAGGACATCCTACGTCCGTTTTTGTGTACGCATCTCAGGTCTTGCTCTTTTGTACCCATCTCAGATCTGTTTTTGTACGCAAATCGGGTCTGTGTTTTTTTGTACGCATGTCAGGTCTGTTTTTTGTACGCATCTTAGGTCTGGCTTTTTTGTACGCATCTCAGATCTGTTTTTGTACGCATATCGGGTCTTTTTTTTGTACGCATCTCAGGTCTGTTTTTTTGGTACGCATCTCAGGTCTGGCTTTTTTGTACGCATCTCAGGTCTGTTTTTTTGTACGCATCTCAGATCTGTTCAGTTTTGGTGGAATATTTCATGGCATTGATGATAATTTGTTTGAGTAACACAGACAAGGTCATTGATTATTCGCGAAGAAATGCTGTATGATTCTGGATAAGTTGTTCGTTATACTCCCCTAAACAGTAGTTTCCTCAATCATGGCCTCATGGCATGTTTTCATGGCTACCGCTCCATTCTACTTGGATTAGAGTCCAGTTTGTGTAGTTATGTCATGAAGCATTCACTACGTTGTGGTCTACCATTTGGGATATCGCTGGTCATCTTCCATAGAACGCTATGATTTTTTAGAAATCAGTCTCGTTTCATCCACGCATGTAGCCATTATGACACCTCTCCCACGATTGTCTGATTATTGGATTGGGCACTGATAACACACAAGTGTGAAGATTGATTTCCAGTGTGATCCCTTTTATAGAGTGGCTGTTCATAGATCCTTCTCCAAAACTAACGAGTGAACAGTACGGAATGATAAAGCTGAAATCAGTACTTCGAGTGTGGTCACTATTCGAGTATATTATTACGTCACTAGGGGATCCCACCTTGCTTAACTCCGTGGAGACGGCGGGGCCAATTAATTTGCCGAACCACCCACAATGTTGTGAGCCGATTAATTAATCCCTGGAAATGTTTGACCTTTTGGGGGGATCGGTCGTGTGATCCTTGATAGTTAAGGCAAATCCATTCTTTATTAGAAAGTACAACGTTCTTAACAAGTCCTAATATTTCGGTGGTCGAAAGTGTACAACGAATCATGACTACTATCGATACATACCTACACGCTTCAAGTAGAATGAATAGCCATTGAGGTAGACAGCTTGTAGTAAAATCCACAGTAATAACTAATCTGACTTCCTTTCCTGTTTGTAAAACAGGAGAATAAAACCGGTTTATGTGACCCTCATTCATACTACATACTCTGGCGTATCATTTGCTAATTCATGGAATTTTATTATTAAAACATATATGCTAACACTCAT
This sequence comes from Paralvinella palmiformis, assembly GCA_025642065.1. NCBI lineage: Eukaryota > Metazoa > Annelida > Polychaeta > Terebellida > Alvinellidae > Paralvinella > Paralvinella palmiformis. The sequence goes on from JAODUP010000843.1 coordinate 113,488, forward strand.
TTCAAGTACGAGCCCTTCGATAGTGCAGTGGTGAGAGCATCGTGCTGCAAACATCTAGGTTGTGGATTCGAACCCGACTACACCCGAGTTCGTGGGGTGGTTTCCTATGTGGGTACCACTCGGCTATATGTCTGAAGTGTGACCCGTGTCGAGGCAAAACAAAATACTGATTGTTTGATTCACTCATTGACTCAGTCGTGCCCACAAGAAGATTCAAAAGAACTGCGCAATATTTGTAATTTTAGCAGTGGGTATGATTTTAGTTTTGTCATAATTGTTGAAATACAGCCAAATAAAGTGTGTATAACTGTTATATACACTTTACTGTTTATTTCCATCACGAGATCACCTACAGCCTCGAAGAATCATAATATGTGTTGAAGGATGGACATATTCATCATAATGCAACCATTTAAATATTTTCTTCGCGTAAACAGGGCGACCATATACAGTTTACACCGGGATTTCACCTAGCGATTTACTACTAAAACCATCACATCAGAATAATTAGAGTATTTGAGTGTAATTGTTTATATGTAGACGGGGATTATCATTATGATTAAGATGCTCATTAGCAATAAAGTGGAAACGGTGTAACAAAACCGGTCAAGATCTCAAAACAGAACATCACATACACAAACTATCATCCTGTTCAGTGGGCATTCCCATAAGTGTAGCTAGTGACACACTAGGTCTATGCTATAGACCTAAAGGTCAACTACGGCATATCAACTATTGTCCTTGGTGGATATATTGTCTAATCGTATTTTCTAGGCAGTCACTCCTTGTCCACATGTCGCAAGCATAACCAGTGACGAGACTAATGTTTTCATCAAAGTCTAGTACTAGTTCCATCCTGTAATTCTTGTTTCACAAATAGAGCTGAATAAAGGCGCCAAGCAAAACTTACAGAAAAATGGAATTTCCGCAATCAGTTTGATATGAAAGGCTAAAAATAGATCGTTTGTCCATCGCTTGATAGACTAAAACTAACATCGGCCATGTTTATCGGTTTCACAATTAACCTAGTCGGAATAATTAATAATACTCATAATAGTATTCATAAGTTTAGGAAAAATAATCTGTTTTGTCGAGGAAACGATGCATCATTAGTAATGAATGACCCGTCTATTTCGACATAATTATTAGTTTTTATGTTATTAGAACACTTGATTTTCAAGATTTATCAACTGTCTGTATGTCGCATTTCTGGGAATCTTTATCAGAATACTTGGTGTCTTTTGGTTCATCTTCACGTTTATGTTCAAACAGCGGAGTAATGTTTGACTAATCATTGCAAATAACTTTTAGTGCACACACACACACACACACACACTCGATAATTAGTTATGTATGCAGACCAACTGTATCAGTAATATACAAAAATATATTTTATTTCTCTCTCTGCGATAAAAACTGGAAAAGAGGACGACAAACATTCAATTCAGTAGATATAATAGTAATACCATTCACATATACTCTAAGCTTATCAGTATACCATAATAATGTTGGCATTAGACGTTGATACTAGAAATAATAATAATAATAATGACAATACACTCCCTTGGTGTATTTAGTGCTATATTAAATTATATAAATATGTTGCTGTAGCTTAGACATTCTGAGATCATAATTTCTGTATTTGTAGCACGCAAATACAATGGACGTCTTACAACTACATACGTCAGACAGATAAAAGGTGTTATTGTTGTAAACTGAACGTTTCACATGGACAGACAAATAACTATGGACTAGGTTATGCGGTACCTTGTAGAAAAGCACACATGATATATATATATATATATATATATGCTCAACATAAATTATATTGAGGATACGTTTTAACAGATCCTCAAACACAAAGCAGATTAGGACAGAAAATAAATACTTATTTCAAACCTTCATAACCAGTAGGTCCAGTTTTACAACCTGTAATCATGACGCATAATTGGATAACAATGTACGTCATATTGGTTAGGTTTCAACAAATTTCCGCTCTTGCGTGAAAGTTTACTACTAATTTCCTGATACGACCCTTCATGCAGATGATGTGACAAGACCCCCCCACCACTTCCGGTGTGTATTTATGTGTTACTATGTGTGCGTCTGTATTGTAATTTACGTAATAACTGCAATAACATGGTAAATCCCGGTGAACATTAATGAATGGAGTTACACAGAGCTGCTGACTGCTGCTCAATGAAGAAATGACATCATCAACACTTATCAAGAAATCTAACCACCTGTTGAGCTTTAATAAATATTCAGAATATGAGAGAAGGAAGGATAATACCCATATATAACAGGATACACGTTTTAAATGAAACCATACCATTAACTAGTGTGTGTGTGTGTGTGTGTATGTGTGTGTGGGGGTTGACAAGCTAGTCTCCAACACCCAAACGTACATAGGAATATTTACACAGACAAATTGTTTATCACATCGCAAATAGCAGACATGTACTTGGAAATGTCACAGTTGAGCCAGATTTCGCTTTAACACATACCGAAAAAGATTAACAAACTCTCCCATCTTCTTAACAGTAATAATAATACTATCAGCCTAAACGTGTAGCAAACAGTCTACACGTTGGACAATAACTAGCCAGGCAGTGAAGCAGAAACTCAACTAATTCAAGCTTCCATTTCAGTAGATAACATTAATGCATTATGATCGTGTACGGCTCACATGTTCGGCACTCAACTTAAACCATATATAGAATTTATCAAATTGACACGGTTTTAACAGTACAGCCAGGCAATAAAACAAATCACGGTACACACATCTATATGCCCCTTCATACGAAGTCAGCAGCTTCTAAAATAATTCTGGTAGGTCACTTAAGAGATTATGTCATGCTATTTACATTAAACAACCGTTAACACGTACGTTAACACGTACTGAGAGGTCGAGTAACATTGTTCAACATGAAAAACAATTCAATCTATCATGTGTGAAATAACAAGCTGTGGATACTGTATGGTATTACTTAATTAGAACTCATTCACAGCCAAATCAAAACTGAATTATATTTTGATTCTTAATACAGAATGCGCTATCACCGGCACACAGTAAACGATTATCTGAACACATTTATGCAAATTTCAAGACTGAAACAAAATACTGACAGCCGGAAAGACAAAAGCTCAAGGCAAACATCTAACATGAAATGTTGAGAAAAGCTAATTAACATGTGTACGGTTCTGCATAGATGAAAAGTCAGTTAGCAGTACTACCGAAAGCTAAATATCAAGTGCAGAAGCAGATCTATATACAATGTTACAAATACTGCTATGTACAAAATATAATAAATGAATCTGTGGTCATGCTAGACTTAACTTTGATCCCTGTAGTTGCATATCGAGGCATATTCGCTTAATATGATTGATATACATTCAGCACACCGACTAAAACCGACAAATTAACCTTCCAAACACAAACATAAATCTTTGTTCAGATAGGGACAAAAATACACACACAGGTGCTAAGTAACCAGGTGTACTGACTATCCCATGGTGATTCTAGAACTAACCAAACATTATTAAGACAAAACGGATCAACAACTTGGTGATCGGCACTGACACTGTCGGCGCTGACACTGTGATCAGCGCTGACACTGTCAGCACTCACTACCGAAACCAGCTCACCAGCAAATTAAAAGAAAATGTTATTATCTCAGTCAGATAGCCAGTTGTCTTTATTACCTATCGAGTAATAAAAACAAACATCAAATTCAAAGCACCACAAGGTAACAATTCTAATATGTATAGTGTAGCACTGATGGCCAGATAGACAGACACAACATTATCATTTTGACATTTCATTCAACATTTTATCAACAGAAATTTGTCCCAGAATGACAATATATTGCACTCGCTGAACTGAGAACAGGTTGTAAAAAGACAGGAAACACTTGGTATATTCGGAGATCTATCAAAACAGGTAACTAAGTATATCTGTCTGATGGTCTACGTTGGGTCAACTAGATATCCCACCGTGTAAAGTGATGACAGATAGTAGCATACATTAATAACAACTAATGATAGAGATAACAGTCTGACTGATGGCACATAGAAAATATAACTTCTTTACACAAAGAAACGCTTAACTTTCAGCCACACAACAAAAATAGTACGTGAAAAAAAGAAGGTGAATACGATACTGTTGAACTTTCTGCTGTCACTGCTGTCGTTAAAACTGTTGTTACTACATGACTATTTTGATACTTTTGGTTAGTAACGATTTTTGCATTTCAAATAGAAAAGCTCGAATTGAACTGGTGTATGGCGGAGTTAAAACCTGGAAGAAACTAGCACAGGATAGAAGTTAGGATACAACAAATACATATGTAACAAATGGAAGATTGTTTCAAAGATAACCAATCAAACAAAAATAATACGGACCAGATGATTAAACAGCTTACTTTGATTGATGCTTCGTTCTACATAAAGGACAAATTGTAGATAAAATAAGTGCAGGACACAAGAGAAACTCAAGCCAAGAGAAACTGGTAGCCAAGGACATGTGGGTTTTCGCGTTAGATTGGTACCTTTCCCAATGTATACACTGTCTAGGTTTCCAGGAAATGATGGCATTAATGACCCCCCACATGCCTGTTCATTTAACCCCTTTCTCCTGGTCAGCCCAAGATAATCTCTGGGGGAAAAATGCCAAAACAAATAGTGAAACTCAAGTGATTTTTATGACCAAAAATTAACAGATATGCTCAAAGTTTAGAAAACAATTAACAAAATAGTGGCCCATCCACCAAAGAAATAGCAATTCATTTAATACATTACCAAACAATGGTGATCTAACAAATGGGAACAAGTTTCGGATTTGTCTCATATCAACATATCATAAAATATTCTTGGAATAACTTTGTACTGGATGGCTGCTGACTGGATTTATAGCTATTTCATATGATTAGTCATATATGCAGACAAATAGAAAAAACAAGTTATAATAATATAAATTTTATAGCTGATAAATTGTATGCATATATATATATATATATATATATATATGTGTGTGTGTATGAGATCACTCTACATTATATAAACAGACTTAAGAGAAAACCACATACTAACATTATACTGAAGTTAAGATGAGGCCACATTCAGACAACACTTTATAAATATCTGTAACTGTTCAGATGAGCTGCCAGTGTTAAGAGTAAGAAAACACAATATACATGAAGCATATTGCACACAAAATCCGAGCTGGTCATGATATGTTTCAAGAATCATGTTCTTCATCTGGCTGTAAGAAATAAGCACCTCAGTTGATGGACACAAATATGGGCAGACAGAAGTCATTAAGATCCTGAATCTTTATATCGAAAACTGGAATCAGACTTCTCCCGTTTCACTGTCTGTATTTTTAGCATCTTCACTGCTGTGGTGCCATTACCTTTTGAGTACTTCTCCAGCGCCTGATACTTTGACCTCATTTCATCTAATTCACGACGCACCTCATCGTTTTCACGCTGTAGTCGATTTACTTCCTCCCGAAGAATAGCCCTTTCCATTTCCAGCTCCTCCTTCAGCGTTGTCCGTTTCTCTCGGCAGCTGGCAGCATAGCCGCGATTTTTTAATGTTCGCCTCCGCTGCTTCAGCTTGACAATCTCATCGTGAGGCAGACCACGTAGCTGTCGGTTCAGTTCTCGAACCGACAGCGCCATCAGTTCATCATCACTGATGTTGTACATCTCTGACCTTCCACGACCAGTCACCTGTAGAGTGAGTATCAGTTTACTTCAATGGTTTAGTTGAGTTTGTCAATTATTACTCTAATAATAATATATCAATTACTAATTCACTTTACCATTTATTGTGTTACTGCTTACTTATGAACTTTATTGACAAAATAACACGACACATAGACAGTCACATTACTGTACTATTTACATGCAGTTATAACAAAATAGACACATACAAATATATAAAAAATCCTAAATATTTTACATAAAAAATTGGGAAAATACAATTTTGGAGGCATTCACCACACCACGTAATGTGAAATTAAGGAATTAAAACTACAATCAGCCACAATAATTATTTTATCCATTTATACATCAACAAAAATAGAGCTGTTAATTATATTGATATGGGTAATGGATTTATGGTTCTTAAGTGCGTTAATTAGTATTTGAATTAGTCAGCTATTATTATTAACAGCTATGAAATAACAAAGTCTAGTATTATGTCATAGTCGATAAAATTACAAGGAAAATCTGTCAACAAATTTAGTTAATAATGATATCTGGCAGACTTCATGACTTCTCAAAAATTATCATCATTGAATGTTCAATACCTGTACAAAGCTATATTTATTCAAAATCTGGTGCAACTCTGGCCAGTGTGTCTCAGACCAACCTTATCAATGCTCATTCAGCCATGGTGACACTTCACTAAATAGTATATTTAATATGCTTTCCAAGAAATTCTAAGTAATTCTGTCTCCAAAACCAGCTTGCCTAACGCAATATTATACTTGCCTGAGGCTAACAAATGAAATTTAATCTTTTAAGCAAGGTGTCCAACACATTAATCAACCAATTGGTAATAAACACTTGTTGACTGTACACTGCATAAAGTGTCATGTATCAGAATACATGTGGCTTGTGGTAGTAACAAAGGAAAAACAACATCAAGAGGGTACACAGAACTTGAGCACTGGGAAACAAATGAAATTTTGAAAGCAGATTATCAAATAAGCAGTGATGGGCAATATCAACTTTGGATGACTATGCTGTGAGTGAGTGAGTGATTGACTGACTGTACTGCTCAGCTTCCACACCAACCAGAGCTGAGAGAAATGGCTGTGAGTTTACTCAGGGAAATAAATGATATCACAAGGGTGAAGCCCTTAATTAAAGGATGAAACATGCCACAGACCAAGAGGTCTGCGGTCTAGTGTGCTAACATAAGTGGTGTGAGTACACCAGACCCATTCAGTATCCCACATTGTGAAGATCCTAGTAATACAATTGAATTCGTCAAATTAGTCTATTCTAGTGAAGGCAGGAAAGTGTTTGTAAATCACCGAAATTCAATATGTGTTGTGAATGGTAGGACTTTACAGATGTTGTTATTATGATTGGTTGTGAAACTAGCCAAGAGAATGAATGGACAGAGAAGATATCTATGCTTTTTGTACAAAGTGGCCAATTCTTTGTGGTCATTATCAACAAAAGAAAATGAAAGCCAACACTGGAAAATGTGTGTGCGCGTGTGTGTTAGACATAGCACAATATTAATGAGCCTCACACACAGACGCGCACACACACACACAGAAGACACATTCTTGTCTAGGCAAATGCACTTAATGCAACTCCTAATCAGCAGTTTGGGCAGACATCAGGTTCACTTGTGCTGACAAAGCTATCAAGCTATAGCGCCACCCATCCAAGTCTCAGTAACAACTCCAGCCAGCAGAGATTTATCAGTTATCAAGTACGTCACAGTAACATATCAGCGTAGTACTACAGAGAGTAAGTCTTTGAGTACTTTACTATTATGCTGCCCCACAAAAGCCACCACCACGCATTTGGCTAATAATAGCCACAGACTTGTTTTTTTTTACTGACTGAGTGATAACTCAGCAGAAGTAAGCATTCTACCACATGCGGTGTACAGGGTCAAAGGCGGGTCCATGAAGTGCTTAGATATACATAGTGGAGGGAATGTTTCATTTTGTTATGTTTTTTTATCTAATCTATCACAAAGATATGGAAAATGAGTGTCAGTTCATCATCTGCACTTCATAAAATGTAATCTTTTGTCACTGAACCAGAAGATGTTAACTAGGTCACTTTGAACAAAGATGCAATTTTAAACATAACATGCTACAGGATGTCAGAAATTGTCGCCTACCAGTAATATCTGACTCACATTTTTTTTTAATTCTCTGAAACTGATAACAATTATTACAAATAAGTAAATTTTTTATATTCATATCATTTAGCAAATCCACAAAATCACATGGTATCAAGGTAATAAGTCAAATTATAATATGTACTTCACACACACACCAGAATGTGTGTGAAGCTGTTGAGTTTTCACCATATTTGGTCATTTGTGTCTTCTGTTAGTATAAGGTCACAATTCTGTATCACAAATATCACAACTGTTAAGTCCAGCTATGTCTGATGAAATTAGATTTTAAAACAAATATTGATAAATAAGTACATGTATTTGGTATTTTATGGAACCCAGTGTATGATACAAGTCATTTTGGAGACAGAGCTGTTCCCATTTTACTATTAATGTGTTCAGTAATACTCTATTCTAGTTATTGGCTGTCTGTAGGTTATTTTTATAGAACTGTTTCTTACACATCCTATGAAAATAATTTAAAAAAATCTGTGTTAAATAAAAAAATCTAGCCATTAATAATGTAAGAGCCATGCCGAAAATGGATATTGCAGGAAACTAGGCAAAAGTATATACACACACACATATATATATATATATATATATATAAAAAACATAAAGCCATTCATACACACACATTGATGCATATATATATATATATATATATCGGTGTATATATATATATATATATATATATATAAACTATTAAACCCAGATACACTAGCAGAGTGCGCCCCGCAGCTGTAACAGCTAAGCTTATTCTTACACAAGTATCCAGTTTGCACAAGAAACATCTTCACCGAGCAAAAATATTTGTTCACACAAGCTGCCTATTTCAATCAAGAAGTAATATTAAATAAATACTAGTAACCCTCAAAGGCAGACTTGTGTGAAATCAGTTCACCTCTCAACCACCCCTCTCCACTATGTACTGGATGACATCAGCAAAGCTGACAGAACATGTTAAACATGCATGCATTTTCGCCAGAAGGCTGACTCATAACTAAATAAAGGCTGTTTCTTGGAAAAAATAAAACAAATGGCTCTCAGGCCACAGATCAAGATTCCTCTGAAAATCATGGATCTTAATTTCTGAAGCTGTTTTCACGTTGGTGCAATCTGGGGTCATGAACGTCAAATGACTCCATATGGCTTCCTTTGTTCTTGGTTTCTCTGTCACTGATGGTTATGAGGCAGTTTACACCTTAATTAATTTTCATCTTACATCAATAATTGGACAACACAAAAGAGTCTGTGTGACGCTACCACTTATGATTTGATGAAGCGAACATATGGACCATTCAACATTACTAAATGATCTAGTACAAGATATGACCTCAACAAAATGACCTACGAGTTAAAATTTAAACCATAAAATTATTAGTTACGGATGTACAATGCTCACCAGCATGAAAATGCACAGATGTTTTGTATTTACTCAATTCTTCCACACTGCCATTAAGAAGTGCCCATCAGCTGGCTTAGTAAGTGTTGCATATAAGAACCAATATTTTAATGAAAGCTTAGTCTACAACTCACCAAATTTAAAGGTTGCATATCAGCACTATGATAATTTGTTCCACTGGAATGTAACATTTGTTACCTAAGTCTGGGCTGGAAAAGACCATATATCTAGGGTTATGATATGTGCAACATATATTATTAAGGAACAGTAAAAGAATACTGGCAAGTCAATGTGCATATGGAAACATGTATATATATATATATATAAACATGTTAGCAGAAAGTGCAAAGAACTATAACAATATGTGTAGAAAGAAACAATGCTTGGCAACAGACAATAAGCAATCTGATATAACATTAAAACTGATACAAACCTCATACCAGTTAACAATAAATAAAAATAAATAACAAAGTGCTTCTTTAAAAAAATAACCAGGTTTTTAGAGTATTAATAAGCGTAAACAATAGATCTAAGGTATATTCAACAACAGCTGCGACAAACAAACAAAACAAATTGTCACACCACAAATTTAAAACAATTACATTCTAATACACTCCAGATAAAATATTACTATACAAAAATACCATAATTAATGACAAGCTAATGACTACATCAGAATAGAAATTATAATATACCACAATAAAAAAAGGCAAAAAAGGTGTATAAAGATATAATTACCTTGGCAATCTTCATCCACTTTGTCAGATAGTAGACACTTAAGCTTTATACAAATATCTGTAATATGTATTTATTATTATCTAGATCTATTTGTAGACTATGCCAATTAGTACCACAATTAATTATGAGACAACTGCACAAAATAAAGTACACAAAAGTCATTTGTTAAATTATAACAAACTCCTTTTTGTAATATTTAAAGTTTGATTGAATAATCTACCTGAGGTGAATATGCTCAGATCTACGTTATCCATTCGCAATATTATTAGGAATTCCGATTTCGTGATGAGGTGACGTTAACAAATAGTTCTATTTTAGTCAAACGGATCTGTCTGTCATTACATTACAGTCATATATTTCCTAGTACACTCCAACGTAAACAAAGGCGCATGCTACTAGCCGCGCGAAGTGTCAAGCATATTCCGAAACCAAACAAAAGAGTAGTCTAGAGACAGCGGAAGATGAGTCACCTTATGTTTTTCGACAAATTTGATGATTCAGCAATTTTGTCAAGCAGAATGACAGCGTTAAGAAAAATACTAATATATATGTATAAAATTAATGTCAAGGCTCACGTTTATAACAGTATAATAGCGAAGAACCCTTTATTCTATCTGCGTAATGAAATCATGCTAGTTACCTAATATGTCCAAATATAAATAATCAAAGAATGTTGCTTCATTTAACTGAGCGATAGTTCGCCACGAAGACGACGCTATACCTTGAACTCAATGTCAGGGACGTTTGTAGCATGGATTGAATTAACTGACTATTTTGTTCTTACTTGGGTTGTTTCTGGTCATACGGTGTTTACTAGAGTCTATATATGCATTAGACTCTAGGCCTATCTAGACTAGTCTACTCTAGGCCTATAATATGGCGTGTATGTCTTGGATGATCGTTGGGGCATGGCAATGCTTCACGCAAATTTATCTACAGCTGTAAATGAATTATGATGTTCTATTAAAGTGGTAAAGTTGTGAAGCTTGACATAGCATATGGGTTCTAAATCGCATATGAACAGTTCTAATAAATTGAATAATTGAATAAACAACAATATCCAACATGAAAGCCAATATATAGATCTACTAGTCACACGATTATGGCCCTCTAGTGAATTGAAAAATAAACAAAATAGAATGAACAAAAAAGAACATACATATATGAATGTTTGAATTACAGTTACATAAGTTAAGAGATGTCAATTTAAAAAATAATTTTATTTTATCAGTTTTAGGTTCTTATTATGATTATGTAATTAAAAAAAACAGAAGTGACGTATCCAAAATCTTCATAATACAAATCTCGTTTTGGGTACTAAAGACTTGTGCTATTTGTGTTATAAAGCTTTGTTTTCTGGTTAGAAATAAATACATAGTCTGGGATAGTTTGGGCTTTCTCTTTACAACACCGCATTAACGGGATCAACGTCAAGAACGAAGTGATCAGTTGATATTCGTCTCAGATGACAGACCGGTGGATAGGTTTTATTTTGTTGACATTTTAGGTGTTGAAGTGGATTATTTAATTGTTTTTAGCTACTTGTCAGAGCGTTAAGTATGTCATTATACTTTCATAATTCATCAGTTGATACAAAAAGTTTACTTGATACTCTATAATATTTGCATATGTTTTTTATATTATAAAATTCATAATTGATAATATAAATAGATCTAGATCTAGGAATCTAGTAAAAACATAGATCTACAGACTACACTCCCTAACTCAGTTATTCAACTTATTAAGTGGAGTATTAACTATTGAGTCAGTGCTACTTATTACTAGTTTTAGTCTACGTCAATGGTCATGAATAGGTGACCTATCCGAAGTTCTAAATCTGGGGAACTAGACAATTCGCCCTCATTTTTTTGCCGTCAGTTATTTTCAACCCGTTTTATATTCGCCCCAGGGAACATCAGCATCGATTTATTTAATTACTCTTAATTTAATACAAAATAGTTAAAATAAAATTGATTACCAAATAAAAAACAACCATAGATAGACAAGACCAGGAAAATATATACCGGTATACAGCACCAGTTTAAATCCATTTGCATGATTTGTAGATCTTGCTGATCTGGGGGAGTAGCTCCTTTCCATCCAATTTGTTCACTACATAATCATCCAGCAATGCAAAGGTCTTAATTGTGTGCAAATATTTTATATTTTACGCTTTATACCTGCTTAAATTTTATGTTGGCAATCAACTGCACTTGCACATCCCCTAAGCTGGCCTCTTGGTGGAGCAAGTTAACTAGCTGGTACATATATATATATATATATATATATATATATATATATATATATATATATATACAGTCAAACCTGCTCTTAACATCACCTGTCTGGAAGCACCACCTGCTACTAAACGCCACCTTTCCAAAGTCCTGATGTAAATCCCATTCAAACTAACCTGTTTAGCGCCATCACCTGCACAAAGCAGCCAAACGCCATAGTATCAGGGTTCCCGGCCAACAATATTACCTGTCAAGCAACCACTAGTTGGAATAATTTGATTGAGGACTTATTAGCATGATTGAGCACTGATTGTCATTGGCCAAACATCACCAACATATTGACCAATGATAGCTCTTCCCCAGTTATGTCTCAGATGGTTTGTATGACGATTTGTGCTGATGATGTATTGGCTAGTGGGGAGTGCTATTTGTATTCTTAATTAATCACATGATACTTTTAATATTCCAACATGTGCTCTATTCCTGACGTATTAAACATTGTGATTTTAAGAAAGGACGATAGTGTGTATGGATTCCAAGATGTTTTGTAGATCTTGCAAAATCTTAACTTTAGAACAAAAACTGAAGGCACTGAAGATATATGATAAAAAAAAACAGTTGGAGAGGCATTTATTGTGAGCAAAGACCAAATACAGAAACTCGTCAATCATAAGGCTGATATATTGGAGGAATATAGTGGTTATGTACCCAGTCATAGTTGATGTATTCACTGTAAAATTGGCAATTAGATTTGTGTATATATATATATATATATATATATATATATATTAGGTCTATGTGCAAATGTGTATAAAGTATGTGTATGCATGAATAAAAATAAATAATATATACTCTATGTTGTTCAGTCACTGGAAATTCTACCTTTAATTAAGTGCCTGGGGTTCTACCTGTCTGGAAGCTCCACTGGTCTATAAACACCACTTTCAGCAAGTCTCCACATGTGGCACTAAGAGCAGGTTTGACTGTATATATATATATATATATATATATATATATAATTGTATTATATAACACAACAAGGATGAATAGTCCCATTTATTTAGGGGCAAATAACAATAACATGCTAATAGTCTTTTTATATTGAGGGCAAATGCAACCAAAGGTGAATAGTCCATAACCTCTTAATCTGTGTGCCGGCACCCACAAGGGATGTGATATTAAGTTCTTGGGGGTGCAGGGAAAGGTTCCAGAAGAAAAATCTTTTCTCATTTTACTCATTCAGTGTTTTATAGTTTTCCATTTGTTCCAACATGTCATATTCTCACTGGATTTCTTTTACTTCGGCCTTACAATCTATATCTCAATCTGTCACTCTCCTGCCTCACTCAGTCAGTAAACCAGGGGATGTTCAGAGTTTGCATATACCTTAGCCATACCATTCAATTTCAAAAATACTTTTTTATGCCACTTTTTCTTTGTGATAAGGTAAAAATACTATTTAGTATTATTCCCAGCAAGTGCTTGTATAAGTGCTCTGACAATTTTCAGTCGTGACTTAAATACTCTCTGCAAGCTGCTTCTGATCAATTACAAGACAGCAATCCATATCATTTCAGTTGATGTGGATGTCACCTTTGTTATGTTAGACAGCTGGAGTTGAAGTGATGGATGTCACTAAGATGGTGAACACAACTGATATGAATGTTGCCAACATAGTAGTCATCGGCAACATTATAGTATCAATCATAGTCCAAACCAATGTCATATCCACCACCCTTTAAGACTTTAAGACTCTTTCATCAGATTTTCCCCAGAATTTGTATATATACATATATATATATATATATATATATATATATATATATATATATGACCAAACAGTTCACTCAACCTGTAAACAATTTTTAAATGTTTATCATCACCATCTGCTGATGAATGTGTTCAATATGTAAAAGAAAAACTTCAGCCCTTATAACTAAAGGTTTAGAAAGGTAAAAACTAAATTGTAATCAGTAAACATCAGTCTCAATCAGTGTGATGTTCACCACCATTTAATACTCTTTTGTCTTAAATGTTTGCAATCACGGATTAACAAACAGACGCACCCCAGGCCTTGCTTCCTCTAAGGAGTGATTTAGTCCTTTAGTGCGTCTTAAGTTATATATTGCTTAGAATAACAAAAATGTACAGTGGATACTGTTTCAAGCAATATATAAGTTTTATTGTTTTCTGAATTCTTGATTTTCTGAACTTTATCACTCATGATTCAGTATGACTGTGATACAAAATATTTATTGAAGGCAATATATGTATAAAATAAATTTCGGCCATTATTATTACAATTAAAATTCTATCAATAGAAAATATTTTATGTGCATACATCTTTAATCATTAAGACAAGAGAATATTTATGTAAATTATTTTCAAGATAGCAACAAGTTCTGGAACATTCTGGGAAGATGTCGTTCTTCCAACAAATTTCTAGTTCTTTGACAAACTTTGTCCGCCAAGCGACATCATCAAAATCTCCCACCGAAGTGGAGGAAGTAAATCCACAGCAGTTCGCTAAGTGAGTTGTATATTTGTATGTCTTTATTTTATTTTTAACATATGAGCAAAATCTACATAAAAGTTACATTTATATCATTAAATACGGCTATAATGGTTTTTATGTATTTATTATTTTTTCAGCTTAAAATTCTTGATAATGTGTGTGTGTGTGTATGTGAGTGTATTTCAATAATAATTAGAAGTAAGTCTTCAATATAATCATTGTACTTTTGACATTCTCATTTTTAGCATTCCACTATATAAAGAAATGTTGTATAATTGTATTTAGGTTAGTACCTGTTTGTACAGAAAATTGTGTGAAACTGTATAAAGATGGCGCCACATATAATTCTGTGCTACACTGTCCAAACATCAGATCCAAGGCATTTAGGTATGTTCATAAATTATATAACTATTAATTTTGTAGCTAATGCATTATATTTTCATCCATGATATGTACTTGGAAATTTCAGTTACAATAGTGAGACTACTGGTTTATAAGACAGAAATTAATTAAATGAAGCCACTCCATATAATGCAAGTATTTAATTAGATTTGTTTTGGGGGGGGGATAGGTAAATCAGATGTACCCACATATATAATGCATATGTAATAATGATAATGAACCGTTTGTTCAAATATTTTGTAGTCTCTTTCGCCTGCCATCCGAATCAGAGGCAATGGTGTTATTCTCCAACATCAGCTACAAGATTCAACCTCTCTGTCTGAGCTCCAGTGGCATATTAAACAGGGAAATACTTCAGCAGTTTGTTGATATAATTCGGGATAATCCAACCTGGACATGTGCCCACATGGCTGCTAAACTTGGATTAAGGGAATGCTTTCAACAACCTGCAGTATCTGAGTATGTTCATGGCATGTCCTAATCATAAGAATGTTATTGTTTATACCGCTGTAGACATAAAAATATACAACTAATCACTGAAGCCTTGTATTATCACTATTAATTTGGCATGGCTATGATAAAGTCACAAAGTTCATTGACATAAAAGGCTTACCCACTGATAATTGTGGACCTGCCCCTTTTATCATCCTAGACAACTGAATACTCCAGATGAGAGCAGCCAAGTATTGCCGATCCAGGTTGCTGTGGAAACTGGCAACCTTGACATCATCAAGGAGCTTATCATACTGGGAGTCCAACTCAATATGGCTGATGTCAATGGTGATAATATATACCACACAGCTGCCAGATGTTCAAATCCAACCATTCTACAGGTCCGTTTGATAAATATCACTGTACTACTTGGTACTAGTTTGTTGAATATTGATAAAAATCAGAATTGCAAACATTATGTAAATGAAAACGTTCACTTAAAACTAATGTCAGTGAATCCAAATTTGCATGTGAAAAGTACATAAATACTAGGTTTGTGGGTGCATAATATATCAAACTGTAAAGTTTGCTTGAGCAGAGCCAAGTAAATTATATGTTTTGTTTGAATACTATTAGTAATAATAATCACAAAAATAAACATATATCACTGAAGTGGTTAAAAGTAAAAAATAAATAAGATTCAGATATAGTGAAATAAATTTTACCTAGGGAAAACTAGTCAAATTTTGACATCCTACCAACATCTGTTATAGAAAAAACAATTTGTTACTTACAATTAACATTAGGCTATCCAATTACATAATCATCATGTTTATGTCACTGGTTGTTAAATGACAATATTATTATCAATGAAGTTTGTAAAACAGATTCCATTCTTTCTATTAGAAAAGTATAGCTTGCCTATTATTAAAACCTCTACTAGTCAACAACAGTATTTATTACCATATTTATTAAGCTTTGAGTACTAACATATTATTACCAAATGGGTAATCCGTGGTAGAGAACATTTGTTAAAGGATGTGAATAGAGGAAGCTTTGTTAGAGGATAGTTGCTGATTTGACTTTGAGAAAATCACCAGTCTGATAGACATCTTTCATAATTTCACTCGCCGTCAAACACCTAATATATACGATACATACCACCCTTTCTCCACTAAAGTGATGTTATTTTTGAAAACTCAGTCATAAAGAGATGAAGTCCCATGGAAATGTTCTAATTTACATTTATTTTGATTAGATCCCAAGGTTGTTGAAATAAACATGGTCAAATGAGATACTGTATCTCTCCACATAAACGTTCCAAAATAGATGGATATATGCAAATGAAGTCACATTCAGATCACCAAAAAACTGGTACCAAAGAAATAATTAATATAGGAAGAAGCAATTCTGAAGAACGTTTCAGGACATATTGTGTTTTAATTCTAATTGGTCTGTTTTATGAAATGTTGTTTTTCTTTCTTGCAGTTTTTAGCTTCCAAAGATAAGTCATCCATGAATCAGTTAAATCTGGCTGGTGAAAGTGCCCTACATGTAGCATGCATTGCTGATAAGCCAGACAATGTGGAACAGTTACTGAGATGGGGTGCCAATCCTACCCTGACTATGTCTGATAGATATCCAATTCATTGTGCTGTAACAGTTAGCTCTATCAGGTGAGTAATACTGGTAAAGTAGTTGACAATGCATTATCAGTCAGTATTGTTTGGTTATGCACCAGGCAGGTGACTGGACTTGGACATTGAAATAAAAACACACATCACACAAATGATTCAAGTACTGTTCTACTGAAGAATGAAGGTATTGAGCTTAGAGTAAAATATTTGTTATATCCTTATGGTGATTTGATGAATCCAGAAATCGTCCCACTAATTTCTTTCAAGTAAATCTTTCAAGTTCAGAGGAAACAAATTGTCTATTTCTTTCCTTCATTTTAGGGTTTGATTCAAGCTCAAGTCATATGTTAAATCATGATTATGCTGACTAAAATATATTAAGATTTGGCTTAATACGTTTTTGATATGTATTATTAAACCAATGATTTCTTAAATTATTTTAATGTTCTATAACAACATAAGTAATTTAAAGTAAGTTGTATTTTAGTTTAGTTGTCAACAGAATAGAAATTTACATTTACCAACACAAAAAAACTGCCTGAAACAGTAATATTGGTAGGACATTTTGATATGCGATTGTAATGCTATGAAAAAATGCATATTTCCAACAAATATCTTGCAGGTGTGTTGAAGTTTTGTGCCATTGGTCAAGAAGTCAGGTCCATGTGCAAGATAAGAAATATGGAGGTACACCATTACACTGGGCCAAAAGCAGAGAGGTAGTTTATATCAGAATAAATCCCTGAAAATTAATGTTTTCTTTCTAATTATAATAAGATGATGAATTTAAACTACATGATATCAGGTTTACAGTCTCAGTATGACCTTCTATTCAGGTTATATTACACACTCCATTATTATTATTGTGATTACATTTTCAGATGACCTTCTTAGGGTGAACCAAATTTAACTGATTCAGTTTGGAATCTCTAAGGAGTTTTATCTATCTGAGACATACTTCAAGCTACTGTCAGATTATTTTGAAGCAGTATGCTTTTTATTCTCACATAGGTCACTCTTCTGGTTAAGAACGTTTGTGAATGACTGCCAGAAATCAACAATTTTCTGTTTAACATCTCTGTTCTCATTTAGTCAAATTAGCATAGCTGTATCCCACTTCATTCTGGTGGTGAAACCAATTATTTAGACATGGTTACGTATGTATTTTTAAGTATTAAACACAAGATAATAATTAGATGGGCCAAATATAAAGTGTGATCTTTCCTGAATTATTTATTTCAGTGTGTATATTCACTGGTTGCATTAGGAGGTAATGTAGATGTAGTCAGTACTACGGGTGATACACCCCTCCATGTGATGGTACGTTATGGCCGTCTCGACTGTATCATGGCACTTCTAGCTAAAGGGGCTAGTGCTGAAATTGTGACTGCACAAGGTGCTAATGCTCTACACATGGCTATAGAGGTAAATGTTATCGCCATGTAAATGTGCACCACATTTATGGCCATTCGGACTATGATACAATATTATGTTACTTCACACATTAGTAATTTGGGTACATATTGTAGACAATAATAAGTCCCTGAATGTTCATTGGGTATTGCATTTATGTGGAATTGGTCATTTTCCAGATAGATAACGTGGAGTTGGTAAAGATGTTGATTGTTTTTGGTGCAGATATCAATGGCAAAAACAAAAACAGGCAGACGCCACGCCACCTAGCATCAAACAGTACAGGCAGAAATAAGTGAGTGTACAGTGTTTTTTTTGGGGGGGGAATCCTTTTTTTCTGCTTCATTGCATCATGATCCATCATTTTTTCATGTAATTTTTAGAAATCGGATCTTGTTCTTGCTGCATGCTGTTGGAGCAATGCGCTGCCCTTCGGACATGCATCACTGTAGCACAGGATGTATTACTGATGGACATTTTGATGGAGAACCACCAAAGTCAGGCATTCCCACGACACCAAAATATTCCAAGAAAGGTTTGTTTAACATTTTAACTTTTTACACAGACAGGTGGATAGATACACATGGAGATGTACAGATAGACATGTGGACAGACAGATCAATAAGCAGATAAACTTAAAAATGGACAGCCGGATAGACAGATAAACAGAATTATTAAAGTACACGTGAATAGCTAGATGAGTTGATTGATTTGTTGATTGATTAATGTCAGAGATGACACACCACATCATTGAATAATATTGGTATATACAAAATAATAATGGCCTAAAGGAGAGTAATTAATGTGGTGTATTGTCTTAGCAAAGATTATTAAGATGATATGTATTTTGATGTCTATTATAGAGCCCTGCATGGGTTGGAAAGCTGAACCCATACCTGATCCAACCTGCCACTACTCAATCCACATCCAATCCAAACCCACAAATCTCAACCCAAACCCAACCTGTACCCATACTAAAAACTCGTACCCAAACCACAAGACCATAACCCATAACGAACCACAAGAATGGAGCCCAAACCGGAATCATACAACATTCCTGTTATTAAGAATAAGATAATTTATTGAAAAAACAAACTCCACATATATTTAAAATTGGTTCATAAGTAACCATGAAAATATAAGACACTGTTCAGTATGGGATAAAAATGATTATACATAAATGATTTAAAACACTTTGACATATCATCATCAACACATTATCACCCCCCATACTATACATACATGCACAGATATTGATGGATACAAAACATAATATTAAAAAATATATCATACATGTCATAGAATAATTTAGCAGCCATGGTTATCAGTAGCAATAGTTAAAATAAAATCAAGGCTATTCAAAACATAAGAGTATCAATTAATTAGTTAGATTGGATTGTATTGGGTTTTATGTCCCTTTTCAGCTCATTTATAGCTGTGTAGAGAAAGATGAAGATAAAGATGGTGAGGCAGACAGAAACCCATCCCTCCAATCAGTTAGAATACAATAAATGTCTTCAATAAAGCACAATATCTACTAATATCCAATATTACAAATGTCCCACAGCATGTATCAGCAATGAAAGAAGGCAGCGTGACTGACTTTGTTCTTCTCGTATCTTAAAAAATATCTGCAAACTTCGTCAATTGCAATTCACCCAAAACTTCCATTCCCAGTAACATTACTGTGCAGTTAATTTATGTTTTACCCCAGTAGGTCTATAGACCTGCAGAATTTCTTTAAATACAATTACAACTCCAGTCAAGATCCCTTACCAGCCCAGCCTACATCTATAATTTGCCTCCAAGTAAGCCAAGATAGGTGTTGCCATGACAGCACTTGAACACAAAGATCACAAGTACATATGTATAAGCAAGTCAAACTACTTACTAATTAACGCATACTGAACCTCCTCTGTGAGGGGTGGGATGGTATATATATCTAATGTATTTGGGTGTTATTCCTTTTCAATACAATAAGTTGTTGTTTATGGACTAAATAAATAAAAATAAGGTTAAAGAAGAGTAACAGTGAGCATATTTTTTTGATTTAAAAAATAAACCCCATATTTTTCAAGCAACCCATTCCGAACCCAACCCACTAGACATCAACCCAAAACCAACCCAACCCAGAAGACTTGAACCCAAATCCAAGTCATGATGAGAAGAAAAAGCTTCAAACTGCCCAACCCATAGGTGCAGGTTGGGTTATTCCAACCTCTGTAGGGCTCTAAAGCCTACTCGTTGGGACTAATTTTAAATACATTTAGAATTTGGAATAGAGGATAAATTAAAGATAGAATACCTTGCTAGTAGTGGCATGGCCAGTAATCAGATGCTGAATCCCAGCACACCGTGATCAAGCAGCGCTATATGCCACAACTGACATGGGGCCAGAAAGATGTTTGGGTGACCATACATATAATTAGTTCAATAGTTTTAAATGTCCTATCTTTGATGTGGAACAGTTTGCTACACCTTATTTTAAATATTTTATCCTTCCCACAAACATTACCCATTACAGCTAACAATGGTCACTTTTACAAACATCCTGAAACAAATTACTGAAGAAATTCAATAGCACAAACCTGATGCTTAAAGAAATAGAAGTTTGAAAATGGGTGTTTTAATATTAGAAACAGAGTGATAGATTTATAAATAGAACTGAACACACACACACACACACACACACATATACAGAGAGAGAGAGAGAGCATGTTTCCACTTATGCACATGAAAATACATTTAATAGAGATTGCATTCAACACACAGTGAAGAATGCACTTTTTTCACCTTTATAGTTTTTCACTATATGTTTGCAAAAAAAAAACAGCATTAAATTCCATGTTCTTTATTGTAACATTCTCTCTGTACATCTGTATCTGGTCCTAATATTTGCAGTACATGATCAAGTGATATCAGACATTGCAATGGCAGCAGCCATGACACGATCAGAAAGTGCTTCAGGATCCATAGTAATGGGTGATATGGTGGATGAAAACCCTATGGGCTCATCTGGTGACAGGGTAAGATTGCTTTTAAAAAATACCTCAAAGAGTTAAAGATTTACCAAAGTTTTAACTCTAGAATAGTCTTCAGTGAATTTATTGATTAACAGGAAATTATTATTTTTCTAGGTGCTCTGTCTAGATGGTGGGGGTATCCGTGGTTTGGTTTTAATCCAGACACTGCTAGCTATAGAAAAAGTCACAGGTCAGCCAATCAGAAATTGTTTTGATTGGATTGGTGGCACAAGCACTGGAGGAATACTAGCTCTGACTATTGTTCATGGTATTTACAAATATATAATATTAATTTAGCAATATGGGAAGTTAGTTTGTTCATTAGGTTTTGTTAAGGCTTGATTTGTTGACATGCTATGAATTACCTATTTTATGTATTATAATAATAATAATAATATAGTTTCCATAAAACACTCCTAATAGCTAGTAGCAGAAGTCGTATAAATACGGTGTACAGTAAAAGCATATAATATATATTTATGTATACATATTTTAAAGAAGTTACATGCATATATATATATATATATATATATATATATATAAAACTAAGCTTTGTATCTCTGGTTGATATGAGGAAACTAGTGCTGCGTTTTCAGGTTATTATACTTGCCATTTAAAATGTATTTAAGAAAATTGATGTTTTCTTCATTATTCATTTTAATATTAGGATGTATTTAATATATGAAGAGTTTTTAATTTGATCACAATTCTTCGAGCTGCAGAAAGACTATCCTCTACATATGGAACAAATGACTGTTGGATGATTTAAAAAAATCTTAAATCCATCATTTTTGTAAAATTCGTGATCAACAAGTTTAAGATATCAGAGTTGCTATGTTACCATCTGCTTCAGTTCTAAGTAATATTACACTAATTATTGCAATCAGATACTAACTGCTGAAAACATTCCTCGTTATTTTTGTTAGGCAAGCCATTGAGATACACACAAGGTCTGTACTTCCAACTAAAGGATGAAGTATTTAAAGGAAACAGACCATACTCATCAGAGCCACTGGAGAACTTCCTGAAGAGAGAATTTGGAGAAAACACACGAATGAGTGAAGTGGAATATCCGAAGTAAGTTGATATATGATGTGTTTTGGTTATGTTACTCTAAGGTACTGGGTATCTAACCAAGGACAGATATTCTAGTCGTGTGGAATCCGGCACTGGATATATTATGATAATCAATTTAATAATGAATCATTCAACCCAATGTTCATTATTCTAACACCTTCTCAATTTGCATGAGCCAAATATGATATTTATCTTAATTAGGGGCCATTAGAAATAAGTATCAAGTTGTACTGATGCTTATATAAACGTACACTGCAGCAAATACTTCAGACTTCTGTAATATCATTTAATAGGCAATATTTTTACTCCATTCATAAAGAGTACTGGTCACTGGAGTGTTAGCTGATCGGAATCCAGCTGAGCTGCATCTGTTTAGGAATTATGATCCACCTGGAGAGACATATCCTGACTCACCTGATGATCAATTTCCAAGACCTAAACGTCCAAATGGCAAGTTAATGACATAACATCGAGCCTTCATGTATTGTCTATTTTAAGAGACGCACTAACTCTTTTTACAACAAAGCTATTTTATTGTTGTATTGAAAGATTGATGTCATTAAGTTGATTATGAGACTATAAACTATCTTCTATTGGAATTTTTTTTAAGTTTAAAATTAATGGAACTGCTGTGTTTGTTTATAAAAATAATTTAAGTTTTTTAATGACTATTTCAGAGCAGTATGTATGGCGAGCAGCACGTTCAAGTGGCGCTGCTCCAACATACTTCCGGGCATTTGGAAGATTTCTTGATGGCGGCTTGATATCAAACAATCCCACACTGGATGTGCTGACTGAGGTCAATGACTACAACATGCGACTTCGGGCCACTGTAAGTTAATTCATTCATTGTAACAGATCACTTCTCTTCTATCGAATGCAATTTTTTTGCACTAAAATGTATACAGTTATTCATCCTCAAATGTGCATGTGTTAGATAGTAATAGGATATTATGGCTTAGTGATTGAGTAGATTGTTAGAGGATTATCATTCAGATCCATCAAATCTTAGGGACAAATCTTTTTATAGTACTCCAACTTAAATTGGAAAAAAGAGATTACGATAAATAATATAGCTGTCATTCAGAACCAGATAGGGTATTGTTCCTGAGAGTTGATGAGTACGTGGAATTATAGAGGTCAATAAATTAGTAATAATAATAATAATAATAATAATAATGAAGATTTAATGAAGTATCTTTACTAAAAAGAAACCCCTAATATGACATACCTACAAATTAGCTACAAACTTAAAATGATAGATATTAATTTACCCCAAAAGAGCATTTCATGGATTTGTTTTAAGAACAAATTTGAATTAAGATATGACACATTTCTAATCATCTCTGGCAATATGTTAACCAAAGTGGAAACTGCTATTTTAGATGTGCAGTTGCTGTATGACTTTGACTGAAACTTGGTGTATGACTATATTACCTGAGATTTTACATGAACTATTTAGGTGTTTTGTAATATACTGTCTCAGTCAGAGCTAGTATAGTTTTTCAGAAGAAATCAGATGATATGATCATATTTTTGGGTAATTTTTATTATGAAAAATGCACAATTTACTGAAGGTAATTGACATTGTAATCAAATATCCCATATATTAACCAGCCAGAGTGAACTCATATATAAATCTCACACAATATATGAGCTGTAGTGAATTTTGCTGATAACAAAATGTTGCCTGCTTTTATTGCTTAGCACATATTTCCTTCTTGTTAATTTTGATGTTTTTATTATTATTACCGTATTTCATATAATTGGCCTTAATAAGTGCACATATACCACTTTCAGTTGGGTATGTTGAGTTTTACTGATGTTCCTTGCTGTTTATTTCTTATTGGCTCTTTTTCATACCTAACTATTATATTATTGAGCCGTGATAGCACAGTTAGTTAGAGCATAGGACTCGTAGCCGAAGGGTCGTGGGTTCGAGGGTCCGTGAGCTGCAATACCACCATGTGTCGACTGGTTCATTCATCCATAAAATGAGTACTCGACAGGATGCAATAGCTATGTGTTTGAGTAACGCTTTGCATCTATAATGGCAGCATGCGTTGTATGCTCCCTTGTAAGTTGAGATATGTGCTGGGTGAAAACAGGTCTGAGTCAGGGATAATAATATTGTAAAGCACCTTAGAACTCATAGATATTATCTAGCTGAATAGGGCATTATATAAATGTCACATATTATTATAACTATCATCAGTACTTATTACAAGTGCTCAAGCTTTTATGAATTTAGACATTATTATTCCAATAATGTAGATAAAGTTTATGTGCTCACTATACGCATATTTCTAATCCAGTCATTAAATCTCAGATTTCTGTTGTCTATTAATAATAAGTGTAATCATCTCTCCAAATTATATTTTTTTAAACAAGTTATCGGCTACTTTATAATATCTCTTATTTCTACTAATTTTCACCATCAATTTCAACTTCAGCGCAGTGATAAATACCTGGAAAAAAATGGCCCCATGTTCACTTTGTGAAACAGAGTGCTGAAGGCTATACTAGAAATGTGTCATCTATTGAAATGTTTAAATGTATCCTAAAAGTTTGCTTTCACCAGTAGATAATGTGAATCAGTGAAGTTTCTAATTGTTCTTTAGATAAGTCATATTTTACACCACTTTTAAAACACTGTTGCTAGTAAGGACATTTTTATTTATTATTATTCTCAATAGATGTCATCATTTGGTTCTATCTCGACCAATTGCAATATCATTGTATTAAAGTAATATTGCGCAGAATAATTCTAGTGAGTGAGTTGACTTCAGGGTTATTAGCTGATCATGTGTGTGCCTAATGGGCATACACATTAGTGAGGCTCATACTGTTGTAGCATGGGTTAGTTATCAAGTCTCTTCATTCTTACTTTTAAATGTAGACCATATGTTGAATTCCGTTATCCGACATTTCATATCTTGATGTTTATGCAATTCATTTATTTCAGAATCAGTCCAGCTTAGTTAGGCCCATACATGTAGTGGTATCTCTTGGTACTGGGCGTATACCTTCACGTCCTGTTAATGCTGTTGATGTTTATAAGCCTGAAGGTCTTTTTGACATTGTCAGGGTTGCTGCTGGAGCTAAAAATCTTGGCCAGATGTTGGTAGAAACTGTAAGTGGTATTTTACTTAACACAAACACACACACGTACGCATTCACACATGCACACACACATACACACACACACTCACACATATGAGAGATGGAGAAATAGAGAGAGGTAAAAACTAGAAAGAAGCATTTTATTAATGTCTTAATTTATAATTAAAATAAACCAACATTAGTTACATATATATGTTTTATACTGATCCATTAGTGTACCCAGTCAGAAGGTCAGCCAGTAGCTAGGGCCCAAGCTTGGTGCAGCTCCATACACGTACCTTTCTACAGATTTAGCCCACAACTCTCAGAAGATATACCACTTGATTGTCATGAGGACCAAACATTGATACACATGCTATGGGAAACTCAGTGCTATATACACAGAAATGAAGAAAAGATGATTCAACTTGCTCATCTACTGCAGCAGTAATTAATGATTTTATGTTGGTAAATAGACAAACCCCGACTTATCACAATCCCACCAAGATTTTATATATATATATATATATATATAAATATATATATATATTTCCATTTTGGGAATCTCTTATTTTTCACTTTTAGTACAAACTTTATTTCATTAACTCAGCCAAAGACTAAATGAATACAATACATTTCTGTTTTTGTGTATTATTTTTACATTCACGTGATGGTTTTTCATTGCTACAGTCACTGATCTTTTTAAATATTTATCAGTTATGTTTCTGTATAATCTGATATACTGGTATATATTTTTGGCTATAATCTAGTCTTTTTCTGCTTGTCATATACTAAGAAACATTTGAATATATATCCTCTTAATTTGTTATAATTTTTGTACCTATCTTTAAGTGGAAACGCCCTAGGAAAAAACAAAATGGTGTTATTTTGTTTTGGTTAGGAATGGCTGGAAATGGTGAGATCGTTTATGATATTAAAACTATGGTAACAATTTTCAGAACTGAAAATGAACTCAAAGTACCTTAGTAGTGATATTTTGTTGAATTTAAAATATAGATCCATGTTACATTCTAATAAATTATCTGATAGTAGGAAAAAATGGAACAGGATAAGTACAATGGGGAAAAATACAACAGGAAGAAATAAAATGGTAAACAAAATGTTGTTGATTACAGAGATTGAAGAAACAATGTTTTATAGTTATAATTTGAAACGATTTTATTAGACTGTCTAATTATCTGTAAATGTGTTGGTCACACTCTCCAATATTTTATATCTGTAGCAGTCAAAAGTTATTTGAAGTGGCGCAGTTAACTGTTATCTATTTTATTAGGTATGTTTTATGGAAAATGTACTGTAGGCAGTTGGAACATAGGAATATGTGCAAGGAATATAATTACTAAATATGTTGTTAGTGCTGGAAAGTGTCATGGGTACAGTGCTGGGCATCTGTTTATTTAAAAAAAAAAACATTAAGAATGGAACGTGTATGTATTCTATATTATTTACCTTGATAATTGGAAGATTTATCAAATAGAACTATAATTCTATTTTGATGTTATCTCTAAAATAGAAATAAAGTGCATCATATATATATATATATATATATATATATATACACTATATATACTATATATGTACTGAGTTATTGGTGTTTTATATATGTCATTTATTTCATAAATACTATGTATATATTGGTCTCATATAGTATATATTACTCTGATATGGTCAATAAAATTAATAGTATCCATTATGCATCATTATTATAGTACATCTATAGACGCAGTGTGTGTGTGTGTGTGTGTGTGTGCCCGAGCGCATGCGCGCAAGTCCACCAATGTTCAGGTTACGGCGTTAATATCCAACCCACCACTGTAATATCATGGTTTTACCAAAGCTGAAAAGATTTGGGTACCTGTGGACTGCCTGCATCCACATTACTAATAAAAACCCTGCTACACATTGGAATCATCTTCAACAGCAATTAGTAAATGAAGACCTTGTAAATAGTGTTATTAGATATTTAGACAATTTAGAAAAAATCAGAAATCTATATTCTAGTGGTTACTGTTCAAGAAAAAGTATTTCCATACTAGAAACATCGGGTTGGTTTCTTCTTTAACTTACAACATGTCCATCTGTACTGAAATTATCATTATAGGTCTTGCTTGCTGCTGTAATACAGAATAAATAAAGAACTAATATACAGATATACATGTATGTGTTGTGATTATTTGTACAACGTCAGATGATACTAAGTACCTATATAGAGTACGTGACTGAACAACAAAATACAAATAAATTTAAGAAAAATATATGAACAAAGAGTTCACTTAAAATAATGTGACACGAATATGTCTTTGTTTTAAAATGTACATTTTAGCTTACGAGTTACAGTTTTTATTTGACGTTATTTCCGTAAACGTTACGAGCAAATCGTTTCAAAATATTGGCGGGTGTTTCCCAAATAATTGGTTGCCATACTCAACTGTTCATGATTCGGGCACATACGTAAGACTTATAACTTGTTGATAGACCATGGATAATTTTGCATACCCATATAAGTATTAACGTCTATATGGGAGAGGGTCTATTCTGGGTAAAACAGCCATCGCCGAAACAAAATACACATAATCCAGCTGCCACGCGATGCCGAGACGGGCTCCATCTTCGCAAAATCAAACATATAAGTGATTATAGATCGATAAAGTGTATTGATCTGTATAAAACTCTTGGAAGTTTTCTGAGTGTGTTTTTTTTAATGAAATTGCGGGTGTCTCCCGCCGAATATGGAAGACTTAACATGTATGCCTAGAGATAGACTGGCAGCCCAATGCTCTAACAATTGAGCTATCGGACATATGACATATATGTGGTATTGAAGAACTTCAAATTCTCTCTCTCTCTCTCTCTCTCTCTCTCTTCATATATATATATATATATATATATATATATACATGGAAGTGTTTGTAGGGTTCCGTTGCACTTCGAGTTATAGGTGAATTATGTTGTAGACTGTTAATGAGTTAACTAAAGTCCATATCGCAGTCTGATGACGTCATCACCAAGGTGGGCACCCAATATTGAGGTTTCTGGAATAATGGTCCATCAGAGTCCCCAATCCGGATATTGTCCGATTATGTGCGTGTTTTGGGTAACTCAAACTGCAGCTAAACACTGTTCGATCGGCACATTCATGTCTCCGGATCGCAGACAACATCCAACTAACTATAATCACAACCACCAGAATAATATTGACAACCAAGATACATGGAAGTCGATCATTGTGTAGGGCAAACATCTGATATAGGTTAATATATTAGCTGACACCTGTGACACATATGTATTACTGAAGTTATCGTCACCGGCTTCTGAAATCTCGCTAAATGTGCTTGACTGATTAGCTTAAACATATCTTGCATAGACAAAGAGATTATCTCAGATGATAAAGTACCTTACCCGTGTGTTGTTATGGTAAATGGCTTCACATACAGTGATTACTAGATATATAAATATGATGTCTGCATGGTTCGTTTAAAATCATATTTCTTTACTTATTCTCACTAGAATACATGGCTTAATACATTGTGCTAAAGTTGTTATCATGATGCTAAGCTGTAAAATGGCCAACTTAGTTCATGAACCACACACACGAAACTTATATTCGCATGTGTGTGTGTATGTGTATGTGTGTGTGTGTGTGTGTGTGTGTGTGTGTGTGTGCCGGGTATGATAGTAAAAATGTGCAGCACTAGCCACTGTGGCCCCCACCCGTAAATATTTTGAAATTTAGCCCCCAAAGAAGCCATATGGGAGCATTTCAGAGTTTATTCTGCCATTTTCTTTTAACCATAAATTTTTTTTATATAATTTCCTGAAAAAGGTATAAAAGTTGCTGCAAATGAGAACAATCACTTTTGAATCCCAATTTGTTTAATCCCAATTTCATAACTTTTCAAGTTCATCATTTTCTCTCATAATCACTTTGAAACTGATTAAGCTTTTTCATCACTTCCTCCCCAGCCATTTCCTTGTCAAATTCATCTGAATCATATATATAATCAAATCCTGCATCATCAAATCCTTCTGAATCCTCGTCACTGTCACAGTCCGACTCTTTCCTAACCATTTAGTTAGCTCCGGTGGCCTAGCGGTTAAGCACCAGGCACTTGGTGCCAAGGGTCACAGGTTCGAACCCCGTAAGAGGTCGAAACTTTTCCAGGGATTAATTTCTCGGCTCACTACATCGTGGTGGTTGACCACGTTAAATGGCGCTGCCGTCTCCACTGAATTATTTAAAATAAAGGGGGACGTTAAAAACCCCAGACGACCTAAAACACTCTGGCAGTGACCACCCTCAGGGTATTTCGGCTCCATCTTTCCGTACTGCTCCCCTTTGAGTGGTGGGGGAGGAGGTTTCTCAACCACTCCAACATAGAGGCTGTGCTGATTAAGCGACAGCCTGGGGATTCTCCCCGAACAACAAAACCAAACCAACCTAACCATTGCAACTAGAGGATTTTCGCGTCGATAACATCATTTCACCGAGTTGCCAATTCGTTCTGTAAATGCCCGCTTCAGGCCAGGTGGCGCTGTGTAAGTAATATGGGATCAATAAAACGAATATTTCAAAGCGCGGCCTTCATCTCAAAATGCCGTCCAGGTAAAAAACGTTGGCAAATTTTGGCGCGAACAAAATGGGAAAACAGACGAATTAAATTAAATTAAGGGGTGGGGTTTTCCTGGTGACCGTACTAGACTTTATGTTCGCCAATGGTACCAAATATTAGCACTCGCCAGCGTAGCCAGTGTGTGTGTGTGTATCTGACCGTGTGTGCGTGACCAGAAAAGCTCCGAATATTAATATCGCATGAAAGATAACACATCTACTGTATGCTAATGTTATTTATATATAGCTCCACATATTTTACCAGTGAACAGCCATAGATCAACAGAAGAAGAAGTACTGGACGAATACATAAAATGTTTACTCCACTGTAAACCAAAATCGCTAACTGTTCGTGAAATATCATCATATTTTATCATGGTTATAACAAAACATTTAACTGTAACTGTACTACAGTTTTTAAATTATTTATTCACAATATATTTATACAGGTTTTCCTGTACACTTAGACATAAATGATATATGTTAATATTGCATTTTCACGTGAAAGTAGCCTTATAAACCAAACACTAAAAATTGGGTAAATGTCATGATGACCCTCATGTTCACTTGAACTATAAAATATCGCCTGTATACGAAGCTTATCTATTTATATGGCGTTCAATATAAATGAAAACGGCTCGAACATGAGAAGTTATATAAAAATGGGCCAGACACTGCATGACAGTAAAAACAGGTTTTTGGTAAGCTAGTGTACTCGATTGTCAAAAATATTGTCTATAGCTACAAGTAGTAGCCTACGATGTAAGAAGTCGGCTGTCATATATTGCTCTAAATCAGACAAGTCTAAAATCATATATAAAATTAATTATGACTTTAAAAAGACCTTCTTTCACCAAAAGTCTTTTATTATTCACAGACGACATATACATCTCAGAAAAGATGATATCTTCTGATCGATTTCGTTTTTCTTCTCTGTATTTATTCTTGAATAAAATATCAGAATATAATATTTATTTACCTTGAAATAAAAACGGGTATACAAATCACGGCTTCCTGCTGCCATCGTTTCGACAAGGAAGGCTTGGATGGTAATGGCATCTTCTAATATAGCGCATTAATTGTATTAATTGGCTAATTTTACAAATATATTTCCTATTATAAATTCCGAATTTCAAAATATAGCAAGAATATTCATGTTGTCAATATTGATAGAGAACTGTGTGGGAAGGCACACATTTGTTTTCTTTTCGAACATACTTTTCAAACGTTACCAAATTACGTCCAGATGAAGACAAAATTCTCATAAATATATCAGCAAATGTGATGTTGAAAGGTTATGAGTTTGCCCAACCCCTGAACTAGGTGCGCCACTGAACTCGATTGTTTTCGAGGATATTGGCGCTATAGAAGTTTTGTAATTATTTTATGAAAATACTTCAATTAAGAACTTCCATTTCAATTTTTTTTATAATCATGTATTGTTTGTATATTAGTCAATCTATATCACTTATATCTTGTAAGCTATACATAAATTACGTGTTTTTGTAGGTAGATTTATTGTAATAAGTTTATGTTTGTGATGGTCACTGGGGTGGTACAGAGTCGTAAAGTACACAACCAACCGAACGATTGCAAATCTTTTACACCACTTCCCAATAGAGGGCACTATAGTAGCCTTTTAAACAGTGTTTACTAACAATAAAAAATTACGAGCTTTACTGGTTTTGAATGAGACTTCAGTTAGAAGTACTATAATAGAGACAAGTATTTTTATTTTATTTGACTCACTTAAGCTTTCACGGATCAAGAAGCACCACAATCTACAGCGGGAAACAGAATAGTCACATATCTGGTTGATAACGTGATGCAGGTGCTTCGTTGTTTTAATCTAAAATTACTCGCCTGCAGGAAGAATAAAAATAAAAATTTACTAGTCCTTTCAGTTTTGTACGAGCCGCAGGAGAACGGGTGAGCGCTAATTTCGAACCCTGCTGAAGGATGTTTCATCTTTCACTTCGTATCATTACCTTTGTATATATATATATATATATATATATATATGCTTAGGGCCTTTCAGCCTAACATGTGCACAAAAAGTGGTCATAAAACAGCACAATTTACGGTAGATTGGTCTGAAAAGGTTCGGGTCGAAATGTCTCGGGCCGAGATGTCTGGTAACTGTCTCCGAAATATTTTGGACCGAGTTCTCTTCATGGCCAAAACGTTTGCTAGGCATTTTAACTTCGTCGTTATTTCGTTTTTAGTTTTGGGAATCTACCAGAGCAGCAGAGTTATTTTTATATATTAGTTCCCGTCAACCAATACCATGGGTAAGGGTTTTAATAATTATATGACCAAAAAGTTCTTTCATCCAGGACGAAAGGATAATATAAAGAGAGTAAGTAAACCTTGTGCTTGTATATAATATATATATATATCTAGTTACATATTAATCTTAGTCTAGAGTCTAGACCTCACCTCTTGGCCTCCAGACTAGACCTAGTTAGTAGTTTGCAGACTAGATCTAAAGATACTAGATAGACTAAATAAATAAAATATGACTATTTGTTTCTTATTATTTTAATATTAGTCATTTATACAGCTATTATTCAATTATCTCGATACTGTAACTCGTTAACTGTTACTGTCTCCACATGATATTTGTAAATAATTAGACTAGACCCTACAGCGCACTGACTGAGTACAGTAGTGTTACAGGAAAATCTATAAGTTTACTGTATTTCAATGGATTTATTTATATTCATGAATATGATGATAGTGTAACAGGGATAACACACGAACGTGTGAGCACTTATTTCCAGTGTGGTCCCTTTTTATTGAGTGGTTGTTCATATATCCCCCCCCCCACTACTTAAAGACAAATCGAGGGTAGTATCTCAGGGGGTCTTTAACATCCCCCTTTTTCGGTTAGCTTTGGTATCAAAATACTACCTATAATGTGGTATTAGCCTAGGCTAATTAGCACAATGATTTTGCTTGCAGCATTTGGTATATATACATTAATAAAGCTTTCTTTTTGCTTGGTGTATGTTTGAAAGTCGCCTGCAACTCAAGTTTAGTAAAGTATTTTGAATTCGTCAGGTTTCACTCAACAAGTTGTCCATTATTTCATGTTTGACATAAACAGTCTCATGATTGGGTGGAGTGTCACAGCTTCTTGACCAATGACTACGGTCATATTATCATTTTCCTTGGTTAAAAATAAATTTTGGACAGATATACATATATCGGAATATAAAACTACGGAATATATGGCTGAGCCTGTCGGGTATTGGTGCCCCATATTTTACCACTGTTTATCAAGCCTAGATTTAAACATATTGAGGGTAGTGGCCGCTACTATTCCTTCGGAGAGTGAATTCCAGTCTTGGACTATTCTTTGGCTGAACACGTTCTTGTTAATTTCAAGCCTACTGTGACACAAGAGTAACCTGTCCTTGTGCTCCCTGGTACATCTTCCTTCCGCTCTAAGAAAAAAAATTCTCAGGATCAAGCCGATCCAACCCATTCATGATCTTGAACACTTGGATCATATCTCCACAGCAACGTCTAAAAAAGTAAAATCCAGTGATGGTAATTTAAGGGCTTGTAGCCTTTCCTCATATGATAGATGTCTCAGGTGAGGTATTAACTTAGTCGCTCGCCTCTGGATTTTATAGATTTGTATCTCATCAATCCGATATCTGGGGTGCCATATGATACTCCAGGTGGGGTCTGACAAGAGTCGTGAATAGTGGCGGTAGAGTATCTTCGTCAATACAAGAGAAGGTCATTCTGATGAGCCCCAGTAGTCCTGGAACTTGAGTGCATCATCAACAAACACTCCTAGATTCTTTTCTACAGGAGTTGACTGCAGCTCGACACTCCTCATCTTATAACCACCCTTCTTGTTACTATGACCTAGATGCAGGACTGCATTTATCTGCATTAAACTTCATCTGCCACTTACTTGACCAATCTACCAGTCTTGTAAGATCTGCTTGCAGCTCTATACAGTCTTGTTCAGTGAAGATACGTCGATATATTTTAGTGTCATCAGCAAATATATGTACTGTGCTTTGGACCATCTCAGGGAGATTATGAACAGTACAAACAATATTGGTCCCATGACATTGCCCTGTGGGATGCCACTGAGCACTTCCAGCCTTGATGGCAGACTACTGTTGACGACGACTCGATTGCCCAGTCAAAAATGCTTTTATCCAGTCATATGTGTCCCCGACTATTCCATACGCCTCCAGTATGTTCAACAATCTTTGGTGCGGTACAGTGTCAAATGCTTTGCTGAAATCGAAATAGATGATGGCATCAACTGGGTCACCAGAATCCAGCATCTCTGTCCACAGTTCTATGACAACTAGTAGCTGAGTCATACAAGATCATGCAGGCTTCAGATTCTAATTTATATGTATACATTTATCTGACTTTAACTAAAGCACTATAGCTTGTTAAGTTAGTAAGCCCTGGTAGCACAGTTATTTGTTTAAGCATTTAAATAAACAGGCTTTCTTGTTTTGTTGTTGAGAGTGAATGTTTCTGCATACCTTCAGGATGGATTTCAGATATCAGTGTTACCTGTGTCTGTGGTGTTTTTCTTCTGATTATCTTATTTCCCTTGATGATAGCTCCTTAGCTATATATCTCTGGCATGACTAGTTCTCAGGCTAAATAAAGTATTAACTCAATCCCTGTCTAGAAGGCTATCATTGTTTAGTATCATCAAACATCGTCTCTTGTTAATCCTCATTTATAGCGTCATCAACCATCCTGCTCATGATCTTCAATCTGTGTATATAATAAAATAAACACATGTACCACAATTTGCCCAAGAGTTTGGGGAAAAAATAGATCAACCATCTAGTTATACTTTATAGATTCAGTGTAAATAAATACCGCGGAGAACCACCATAATGACAATTAAACTATTTTTGAGTGGGAACATTCATATTTAGAATCAAGATTTGGAGGCAATTGGAATTTAAAACTACTCATCTTCTTACATCTACAGTTTACAACATCATAAGTGACTGCATGGTATGAAGTAGGCTTACGATCTTCAGCCAGCTGGACTGGGTGGGATACTTCGGATCATACTCGCCCAGTCATATGTTTTGCAACCCCTTACTTTGCAGGTTGTATGATGTCCTTTGGAAGTGTGATAAGTGCCAAGACTAAATAAATTAGCTATGGTCTTTCCCTAATTAAAGCTTTTGTTCTTATTATTTACCATCATAATTCATATAATGTAAATCATCATCATTACTGTCATCACCTTTCTACTAGTGGTTGTCACAAAACTACTGAAGGAGCCAACAGATGGGCTCATGGCTTACTGGCTAAAATACCGATACGTAACTGAATGACTAGTGGATTTTCACCGAAACACTCGGTGTCAGATTCACAATCATAAACAAATTGGCATTATTTATAAAACGTCCTCACCTTTCAGTTGAAATATTACCAAAAGATCTATATCTAGGCAGGATAATACCAAACTGATACCAGCCCACTGGCAAAGTTTGATCACATCTCAGGTGTTTAATTCACATTCTGCGACAACTTTTATTTATTTCTATGTGTTTTTAGGTATGGATGACAGAACAGAAAAAAGAATTCGAGCAAAAGAAGCAAGAAGACTTGCTGAATCAATATATGAGAGAACAAGAACTGTATCAAAACAGGTATAGTCTGAGTTAGGGTTGGCAGAAAACATTGTTATGTCCAAAAACTAATTTGCTTCAAATTACTTTTAGGTAAAATCTTGTCAAAGCCCAGATTAGTTCTTTAGCTTTAGAGAAACACAAACTAATTTGCTGATTGGAAATGCGATGCAACTAGGTCATTTGCATACCATTTGTTAATATTGATCTCCTTATAACTATTTTGTGACATTTTACAAGTTCTCCAAAGAAACAGAAATATATGATATAATGAAAAACCATGCTTATATGTATATAAGTTAATATAAGAAATCATGCAAGAAAAAGATTATTATAAATACCAAAATATTTGAGTAGCTTGAACTTTACAAGTCCCTCCTGTTTTAATGTTTAAAGATTAATTATTGTGCTGTTTATTAATGTTACCTCTTCCCATTCCTGGATGATAATTAATAGTCCATAAACTTATTTAATTAATCATATTAAGTATTATATTCTGTTACTCTTAGTCTTAAATGGATAGGATATATTAATATGATTTTGGCAGGGTTGGAAAAATCATGATTTTTTTCTAATAAATCTAGATTAGATTACCCCTAATGGGTCAGTAAAAAATCTAGGGGTTATTTTTGACCAATGTATTAACATGCCTAAAGATGTCACATCAGTATTGCAAGCTGCCTACTACCATCTTAAGAACATCCACTGTTTAAAGCATTCTTGACACAAGAATCACTTGTAACTGTAGTTCATGCCTTTGTTACATCTCATATAGACTATTGTAACTCCCTGTTATATGGCATATCTGATTATAACATTAATCACCTTCAGCAAATTCAGAATAGTGCAGCTCGCATTGTAACCTATACTAGAAAATATGATCATATCACCCCAATTCTTTAAAAAAATACATTGGCT
Source organism: Paralvinella palmiformis (assembly GCA_025642065.1). NCBI lineage: Eukaryota > Metazoa > Annelida > Polychaeta > Terebellida > Alvinellidae > Paralvinella > Paralvinella palmiformis. The sequence goes on from JAODUP010000843.1 coordinate 150,537, forward strand.
ACCTGTTAGACAGCGTATCCGTTTCAAGATTATGTTAATAACTTATAAATCTATTAATGATATGGCCCCAGAATACCTGTGTGAACTGGTTTCCATTCGAAAGTCATCCTGAAAACTCAGGTCATCCAGTCAGATACTATTGCAGGTGCCAGTGTCTCGGCTCATATGGTGATTGTGCGTTTAGTGTTGCAGCCCCCACTTTGTGGAATAGGTTGCCGGCAAATATTAGAAATGTGTCGTCTCTTGAAAATTTTAAATCTCTTCTACACCTATTTAAGGTTGCTTTCACAGATAATAAATATTATCTTTTAAATCATTACAGGGGTTTTACAGAAATATTATTTGGGGTATTATTATATTACATATTATTTGTACAGCACCTTTGAATGGCTTCTGCTAGTCAGGGCGCTTTATTAAATATGCATTATTATAAATTATTTATTTGATTTTTTCAACATTCTCGATAATCTCATAAGAAATAATATCTAATTCTGAAAATAAATAAATATGTGGAATATCATAATATACCCAACAGGCTGAACATTTCATTCTTAGCATAAGAATTAAAGCAAAGTTGTTATGTACAAATTTAAACTTTATTTTAAAATACATACAGTTAAATCAACTGGCAGTAGCACGCAACAAAACAAACAATCAGTTTGTGGTGCATGTGATTTTTCATTAATGGTAGCCCGATTATTGTCATCTTCATATCAGATTGTCAGAGTCCGAAGCAATGGTCACATTTAGAACTCTGTATATGAACACAAGTTGAGCCGCTTTTGCTACTCCAAGCCTGTTACGCAGTTTACTGTGTACAAGACCAAATGTTAAAAAAGCTCGTTCCACATCGGAGCTTGATGCAACTGAGCATAGCAAGCATTTAATTACCCGAATGAAGTCTTCTTCAAAGCGTCCTTCCGTTGCCGTCCACCATTCCACTGAACTCACTTCAAGCAAGTAAACTGTCCTCAAACGTGTTAGCTTTGAACTGGGCACCTTGAGCTCGAAACCATGACACCACATATCAATTGATTAAATTAAAGCATGCAGTTAGCTGCAGTCAGTTGGTCCCTGGTAGGTGAAAAATACAGATAAAGTCCTCTTCCCAATCAGTCAAAGTCATGCCTCAGTGATCACATCTGTCATTTCCCTATGTCACTTGCCTAACACAACATACCAAAGTCCAAGCAATACACCAAGCAAATATTTAATTGAGCACAGCTGTAAAACCAGGTGGGCCTAGTAATAACAAAATGTCAGCTGTCATACCGTTGAGTGTTGTTGAGGATTATTGTAATAAATTTGCACAGATAAAAGTTCAGGAAGTATAATTTGAAGATAATCTGAAAAAATATCTCGATTTTTTCATGTTGATTAAATCAATGATTTAATAAATTTGATTAAATCAATGCCAACCCTGGATATTGGCTGTGTATATGTTATAATATGGAAGAATCTCCAAATAAAAAATAACCCCCTATATGCTCCATCTTGATAATAGCTCACTACAACCTTTTTGTAGCTCTTTTTACAAGTTGTTTCATTGGGTTTAAATATTTGTATAGTGAGCAGTCACACAGCAGCATATGTTTTTTTTAAAAACATTTTGTTGATGTATTTTTTGTTTACAGGGCATTATTAGGAGATGAGAAGGCCAAAGTTGGTCTGAGCTTCATGTATGATCCACCACCAGGAACTAAACAGGACCATGAGGTATGTAATAAAAAAACAACGCTGTATAGAGTTAAATGCTTTCATTTGTGTGAAAACTTTCTAACAAAGGCACATGGCAATATATGTCATTTAAAGGGAAATCATGTATATATATATATATATATATATATATACACTTAGTATGTTAGTAGAGAGTATGTGGCATTTGTTAATGTCCAAGGAGAAGAACCTGTAATATGGGGACTTTTGTGCATAATGAATAAAACAAATTTGAAAGATACTGATTTTTTATATGTAAAAGACATCCATAAATATCTCTTGAAACCAGATTTAGGTGAGGTTATCTGTCATGAGGATGAACACCAGCTCAGCATTGGCTGCTGTATTCACATTTAGGAACTGAATACCTTTCTCAGTGATAAGATATTAAAAAAAAATTCACAGTCCTGTGCACATATTATGTTTTTGGTTGTGTTGAGATTTAAATTCACATTTACTCAGACAGGTCTGATTCAGTGCTAGGACTTTGTTTAGATGTAATTACTTGTTGAACATTTATGTTAGACTGATTCCTTACCATATTTTTGTATCTGTATATTTTTCTGTTAAATAGAAAGAAGACGATGAACCAGAATACAAATTTGAATGGCAGAGGAAATATAATGCTCCCAGAGAATCGTAAGTCAATAATAACGATTATTGGTATTAAGAAACTTCATGTTGATAAAACCTGTAAATGGTTTTCCTACAACATTTGCTAATACTTTTGGAATGAATCAGTGGATACTGCAAATAGATACGAATGTATCATTTAGTAAAAATGTGGTGTCACATGTGAAATTAAATGTGTAACAGAGATAGTGCAACATGTCATTCAGTTTCAAAGCAATAACCAGTCATGAAATGATTTGGATAATTTTAAACTATTATTTAAAAATATATGAACCAGGAAGACAAAATTTACTTAATTGTTATAGCAAATAGTTGTTTTCTTACATGGTTACAACCTGTGTATTCTATATCATCAGCTATGTGAAAGGTGATGAAACGGTTAGGGATCAGCCATTTGGTATTGAGGTGCGTAATGTTCGTTGCATCAAATGTCATAAATGGGGCCATATGAACACAGATAGAATCTGCCCATTGTTTGGACAAAATATTACAGCAGAGCCACCAGCACGTGAGTATAGAGCACAAGGTTGTTTTTTACTTTATGAGTATCAAATCTATTGCTTAACTATATTCTATTCATTGTATCGGTGTCGAAAGTAAGGAAAGTAGATTTCTTAAGTATCATCTATTCTTTTTGTATGTTGGTGTTTGTAACAACGAAATCTTTTCTGATAATTTGCAGCTGGTGAGGAAGCAACTGTTCGGGAACAGCTGAACCTAGAGGGTGGACTTAGGATCAAGGGGGCTGATGTATGGCAGATACCAACAATATCATCTAATAAAAATGAGGTAAGTATCCCTCTAATATATTGTTCGTCTAGTTATTTCTCCCATGGAGTCTCTTAATAGGCATCAACAATGCTCATGAAGCAATATGCAACTGATGATAAATATACTGACTAAATGTAAGTCATGTTTATACTTGCATGGCAGTTAAGAGATAATTAACGATGGCTTAGTTTTTTTTCAGCTATCATAAGCCTGTAATAATAATAGCTCATAACTTAGTTCAATTTTCTGGTGAAATCCTTAAACGACTACCTTTACCATTTGTAAGTTCGTTTGAGGGGACTAATACTATTATAGTTTCATTTGGTCTGTGATATTTGTATCACTGATGAAACATTCCTGGATTTTTCCTCAGCAGGAATATTTTCTGGATTTCCCGTAGGAGGTGGTAAGGCACCTCCTCCCCCGTAGTCATGCCATTGATTGAAAAAAATTCTGAGTTTCATCACTGCTTATATAGCTTCTGTCTATATTAAAAAATGTTGGTCTATATTCATGAGTTGAAGAGAATTGCACCAGTTTATGGAGTGATGAAGTTCAGCTGATTTTATCTTTTCTAACTGTATTTAGTTTTAGTTGATATATTCCAGCAATCTGATTGTATCTGGTCATCATTGCTTTCCCTAAGCCTGATAAAAAGCATAGAATTGATTTCAGTATTATATGTGAGGCAAGTAAGTTACTCTGCATTTCTTGTTTCCATCTGAAATATATATTAATAATATAAACAACTGTTCAACACCTACCAAATCTATGATACTGATAAACAGTAATAGGTCTAAAGAGTCTCGGTTTCGGAATGCATGAAGCATTATTGCTCTCGCCTCATATATTACTATAAATTGGTGGTCCCTAAAAGAAAGAGCCCATAGCTTGATTTTAGATATATTTTTATCATTTGAGAGGCACTTATGCAAATTTATTATTCTTTGTTATGTTGGTCTTATCATATTTTTATATATGTTACATTTAGGTTTATTTGATGCATATTGATTATTTGGAATTATAATTACAGAATCTGCTTGATAGCAGTGAGGTGGAGAAAGAAGCACACAAGGAATTTCTAAAGAAATTGACCCCAAAGCAAAGGAAGAAACTCTTCAAGTAAGCTTTAGATGTCTACCGTATTTTATTATTGCTAGAGATGTATAAAAAATGACACTTATGGCTGAGAAAATTAGTATTTATCATCTGGTCATGTTTGTATTATGTAAGCCACAGATAATGTAGATTTGTTTTTGATTCATGGCTTACTGTCAGGTATAGTGAGGAAATAATTTAGAATTGGTAATGATGCCAAGATTGGTATGGACAACAACGGATATGAAGAAGTGATGGGAACCCAGGGTGTAGGAGAGATGAACGAAAACGGAGAGAGATTTGCAGACACATATGCACTGAACAACATTACTATTGGGGGGTAGCGTGTTTACACATAAAAGGATACACAAGACCACATGGGTATCACCTGATCATTTGACAGAAAACCAGATAGACCACATTTGCATAGGAAAGAGATTTAGGAGGTCACTTGATGATAAGTGAAGAGGGGAGCACTTGCTGATTGCCAGACTTAAACTCAAGCTGAAGAAAAACTGGATGGAGACATCAGCTAACAGACGAAAGTACAATGTCGTCCTTCTGAAAGATCCACAGACAAGAGTGGAATACAAGCTGAACCTTGCTAATAAATTTAATAAGTGTTACAAAAACAGTGTGAAGAAGAACCAGACCTGGTCAGCCTGTGGCAGAACATCAAAGAGATGCTGACATCAAATTGCCAAAAAGTTGTTGGCCTGAAGAAGATGCAACAGAAAGATTGGATCACAGCAGAAACCTGGCACAGGATTCAGCTGCGGAAGGAGAATAAATCAGCAATAAACAACAGTCGAACATGAGCGACAAAGGCACAGGAAGATCACACAAAGGCCAACAGAGAGGTAAAGAAGTGTTAAAATGGACAAACGAAACTACATCAAACTACATTTTGAAAAACTGCTGAGTAGACCTGCCACACTGGACCCCCCCCAGACATACAACCAGCAATAGTGAATCTATCCATCAATTGTGACAAGCCGACCAAGGAAGAAATCAGCCATAATGCACCTGAAGAACAATAAAGCAACAGGACCGGATGACATTCCAGCAGAAGCACTCAAGACAGACATAGACACGTCTGTGGAACTGTTGTATCCTCTTTTACTGAGATTTGGGAAAAGGAAGAAGTGCCATCAGACTAGACATATGGATACCTCATAAAACTCCCCAAGAAAGGAGACCTCTAACTACAGAGGAATCACACTTCTGTCAGTGTCTGGGAAAGTATTCAACAGAATAATCTTTGGAAAAAATGAGAGGTGAAATGGACCCATGCGTTGACCAGATTGCAACACTATGCACCATAGTAGAGCAATCCTTGGAATGGAACTCCCCACTCTACATCAACTTTGTAGACTACGAAAAGGCATTTGACAGCATAAACAGGGATACACTATGGAAACTGCTAAGACATTATGGCATATCGACCAAGCTGGCCAGCTTGATTAAGAACAGCTATGAAGGAACAGGCTGCAGAGTAATATATAGTGGACAACTAACGAAACATTTCGAAGTGAAGACTGGAGTTAGACAAGATTGCTTGCTGTCCCCATTCCTCTTCTTTTTGGTCATTGACTGGATCATGAAGATATGCACAAAGGAGAGAAGAAATGGAATCCAGTGGTACAGATGCGGATGTTAAGGCAAGGATTAGCAAGGCTAGAGGAGCATTTATACAGCTCAAGAACATCTGGAGCTCCAAAGTGTTGTCATTACACACAAAGATATGCCTGTTTAACTCCAATGTGTAGTCTATACTATTGTATGGAGCAGAGACATGGAGGACAACTAACATCACCACCAAGAAATTACAGATCTTTATTAATAACTGTCTGAGAAGAATCCTTCAAATTCACTGGCCAAACACCATCAGTAACAGCGACTTCTGGGAGAAAACACACCAACAAAATGTTGGAGATCAGATCAGATCAGAAGGAGACGATGGGGGTGGATTGGTCACACACTCCGGAAACCAGCATCAACTATCACCAGGCAGGCCCTAATATGGAACCCACAAGGAAAGAGAAAAAGAGGACGCCCAAGAAATACGTGGAGAGGGATCTTCTGACATACACAAAGGGGACAGGTTACAGCTGGAGGGAGCTTGAAAAGAAAGCCCAGGACAGAAGACTTTTGTCAATGACCTATGTCCCAGGAGGGGCGAAGAAGAATGATGCAATTATATAAATTAATTGATATAAGTGAAACGGGTTAATTAAAACAAAAACTGGGTTCATTGTCATGAGCTAATTTACAAATATTGCTCACTTCATACAAAATACCATCATATCACACCAACAAAGGATTCGGGATGTTTGCTACAAAATATTAATCCATAAATTTTTATCCATAAATATTCCTTCCATGACAATCCTACCTGGAATATAAACTACTCGGAGTAGGTACTCTGAGTACCTACTCATGGTCAAAAAGGAATTGATAAATTTGATTAAAACATCAACTTTGTGATTCAATATGACCAATTGTCAGACCCTTATTATTTCATGTAATTGGAAAATTAATGATTAAAACATTTTAAAGTATATACATGTTACATTAATGGCACTGTTAGATATTTGTCTTTGGTTTCATTTGTAGAAAATTAGAAGAGTTAGAAAAACGGGAACAAACAGGAGATAAACATAAGAAGGACAAGAAAAAGAAAAAGAAACGTTCTAGGAGTGAATCAGCAGACACTGGTTCAGAAGGTTATAACACAATCTGATAAACTTGTGATTAAATGAAAATTCTTTCCATTTTTAAGGACAACACTCTGGAATGATTTACCTGTATCTACCTTTATCACGAGAAACTGTTTTATTTTCAGAAGAAGTAGCTTTGTCAAAGAGAATCATAAAGAAGGAAGGTGTGCACAACAATCATCGTCATCATAGGAAGTCTCATCATCAGGAAGACAGTGATGCCGATGAGAGGAGGTCAGACCAATACAGAAATTATTTGGAAGAGAATCCAGACAGACAAAGATGTGACAGGATGCCGTACAAGCAGGACGAGCTACAGCAAAATCAGAAGGAGAAGCACGGAGAAAACAGGGAATGGAGAAATTCTTCAAGACCGTTGGTGACCAAGACCAGCCTAAATTTATCCGGAGTGTCGCCACAAAGATCACGCTCTTCCAGAAAGTCATCTCATAAGTCTGTATCGCCCCAGAGGTCAAGGTCACCAAGAAGATCATCTCATAAATCCAGATCTCCTAAGAGGTCTAAGTCACCGAGAAGATCATCTCATAAATCTAGATCTCCTCAGAGGTCAAGGTCACCCAGAAGATCATCTCATAAATCCAGATCTCCTCAGATGTCACCAAGAAGGTCATCTCATAAATCCAGATCTCCCCAGAGGTCCCGGTCACCCAGAAGATCATCTCATAAATCCAGATCTCCCCAGAGGTCACAATCACCCAGAAAATCATCTCATAAATCTAGATCTCCCCAGAGGTCAAGGTCACCCAGAGGATCATCTCATAAATCTCCTCAGAGGTCACCCAGAAGATCATCTCATAAATCCAGATCTCCTCAGAGGTCACCCAGATCATCTCATAAATCTAGATCTCCTCAGAGGTCAAGGTCACCCAGAAGATCATCTCATAAATCCAGATCTCCTCAGAGGTCACCCAGATCATCTCATAAATCTAGATCTCCTCAGAGGTCAAGGTCACCCAGAAGATCATCTCATAAATCCAGATCTCCTCAGAGGTCAAGGCTATCCAGAAAATCACCTCATAAATTCAGATCTCCTCAGAGATCCCAGTCACCTAGAAAGTCAGTATATAAAGAAACTAGGCCAACAGAGTCAAACACAAAATGTACGTCTCCTAGAAGATATAGACGACATAGTGATTCTTGTTCACCAGAGATATCATATAAAACAGTTAGATCTCCCAGGAGGTCACACAAGCGGTCAAGGTCTCCTAGGATGCCACCTGCTCATGATATACGTAAAAGGTCAAAGTGATGAGAGTCTCCTCAGAAATCCAGATCACCAAGCATTTCTGGTTCATCAAGAAAACAACATAGACAGTCTGCATCTCATAGGGCATCAGGGTTATCTAGTAGAAGACCTAGATCACTCAGTATCTGATTCAGCATCAAAATTTATTTGGTCCAGTTTGGTGTGTCATCATCTGTATTAGATTTTATTTGGTCCAGTTTGGTGTCAATATACTGATGGTTCAGTCATATCAAAATGCAGTTCCTTTCTTTAAATGATATTCATATGTTTCTGGCTTAAAGTTTCTTCTTGATCTGATGTTTTAATACCTTATAGTTTTAAGTGTAAAATGTAAGCTTATTAAAAATAAATTAAATCTGTTTATTCAAGGCTTTGGTTCAATGTTTTGGTATCGCTTGCAGTTTTAAAATAGGTAAGTTAAAAAGAAATAGTTTGTATTAACATTGAAGAACCATAATAATATTAAGATAGCCCGTTATTGTTTTAAATGTATACAGTTTGGATGACCAAATAGCTGTTTCTATGATAGTTTAGTCCTGGCTGTACATAGTCTGATGAATGTAGAAGTATTGTCTTCTCTGGAACAAGATCAGTAGTTTTATTTGTAAGTAAACTGGTTCCTTCAAACAAATGATATGTCATGATTGCCTGAATCCGGTGGATATTTTTATTTAAAGGTTTTCATCCGATATTCAATGGTAAATTTTGTTGTCTAATGAAGCATATACTACCTTATGATTGCTATAACATCTAATTTCTACCTGAAAATGCCACACATAATAGACTGATCCATGCGAAATGCATTGCTAATGTTAATAGGGTATGGCAATTTTCACTAACGATAAATGCTGGCAATCTTTCAGCAAATCATTTCATATTACAGAAATTGAGACTAATATTTCAGCTGAACGACTGTGTCTTTCTTGATTGAGCTAAGCCTTCATTATTCATGTTGACTCGTAGGGGATTTTTAGCATAGGTTTCTGAATGTAAATTGATTTTTAATATTTAATGTAGATATAAAGGGCAGTTTGTAAATATTATTTTTACTTGTAACTGAACCAATCATATATGCATCACCTGTATATTATTAAATAAAAATATTATTACATTATAGAGTATTAAACATTGCACGAATGGCTGATTCAGAAAATAAAACGGTTCACTTTCAAAACATATGCATAAATACCAATGTTACAGTAATAGGAATCACCGTTGAATTTTTATCTAGGTGATCATTGACTTTATCCATTCACATTGTCATGCCAGATGGCAAACATTCTACAAAAAAACCTTTGAACTAGACAGGCTGGACTACGACAGCCATGCAAATCGTGCTGAACGTTGCTTAGTTTAGTGGCATATATCTATTGGATGAAGCCTATGCCATAGCCATTAAGTGCAAAATTATGATCTGGAGATCACATACGCTTAATGCACTATAAATAAAATCCAAATATAGCTGGTAAATAGCCTGTATATAGTTTTCCGGCAAGACATTAATTGGCCAATATACGCATAAATCGCCATGCAACACTGATTTATAGTTAGGTCAGTTCTGACCTATAGCAGACCGTAGTGTGAAATTCAGCCGCATGGTGGCGCCAGGGGTAATTGAATCGGTCTTAGTTTTACTGTATGCATGGTTCCCACAGCCAAGGAAATATTATTTTCCACATCACCATTTTCCAAGATAAATCACGATTTGTATAAAAAAGCATATATTGATTTAATGTATGATTTATTATTGACATTTTTATGGTACAGTCTTCCCATCACCCTTCTAGCTTGTCTCATCTACCCACTTGTTTAAATTTTAACCGACATGGGATATCAACACAATCACCCAGTACTCTTTCTTTTACAGTCAGTTTTCTTCTACAATCATATTTATTCACGGACCTTTTTGTTCCAAGTGTATTTTTCAAGGAAATTTCCTGATATTGTAAAATTCAAGTACATTTCCAGGAGCTGGAAAATTAATTTATTTTCCCAGAGGGATGGGAAACGTGTGCATGTTCGGTCTTTGATTATAGTCGTATCACTTCCCAGTATCAATGTAAATATACATATATCCCAGATATGAGAACAGTAATCTTGTTTTCTAATGTTTTTATCATGATGTTGAAGAATATTTGTGGGAATAAAAATCATATGCAGTAAAACCGGTTTGGTGAAGAAGCAATCACGAGATCAATCTATATTATTAACCAAAGTCAACATATCGTAGAAATAAACTTTGACAAAGAAGAATTCTGGACACAGTCGGAGGCGAACGTCAAATCAGGTGTAGTGCAACACAAAATCCGACTAGATTATTTATATATTGAATGATGACCATGATAATTTAATAAGGACTGCGTTATCAGTGTATGACCAACACAGTTTTTCATTCAATCAGGAAAATATTTAATAATGATTATCCTCAACAGAAAGCTTTCGCATAAAGAAATATTAGAAAGGTTATACATCATTGCACACCTTTTCATTTAGGGATTTCTCCCCCATAAATATATATCTTCATAAGATGGCTTAAAAACCACTGTGATTACTTTAGTCTACGGCTACCATATATCTTAATAATTTGCATTTATGTGTATATTAATCAATGCATAGCTTATTGTGTAGTGGTCAACATTATCTTGCATAATCCATAGAAGTAAATTTTATTATGAAGGCTGTAGCATTTCACACAAATCATTGTTAACTACACATCTTTATTGATCGTAATTGTACACCACAATTCGTGCAATGGTCTTGATAATGACATGGCTCCCCAATCACACATTCTGGAAAACAAAAGTTAGAATCATTACAAATATGTACAACAGAAACATCCCTTCCACGTTTCTATAATTATCGTACACGATACCCAGGATCAAACCTGAGCAGAATTCAAACATTTACATTAATTAAGTGAGAAACAAACTAAGCCCCTTTTCATTAAGTTCCAACAGTATCTGTTGCCTACCCTCATGCCAGGCCTGAACCGTGGTGGTGGCGTACGGTCTTTACGAGCTTCTCTTGATCTATTCCTTACAACTTTACTGTGGATGGCACAGGATACACAGTAATGCAGCTTGGCATACAGCTTAGGTAAAGCATAACCTGTGAATGAAGTCAATACACGCAGGTATTACAAAAGACCTTTTCAGATGATTATAATAAAAAAAGACTTTCATTTCCATGATTATTCACCATCAGTTATATCTTACAAGTTATACCTGAATTAAGTGTCCCTGTGGGCAGAAATGGAATAATAATTTTCTGTGTATATTGATAATCTTGTGCCATTGCCATGTGGCATCAATATAAAAAATCAGCCATTTGGTTTAAAATAAAGCACAACACTATCAAAACACACATATTTGATGCCATAAATACATGGCTCTGCCCAACTTTAAGCACAGCAAAAATGTCAAATGAAAAAGGTCGGAACCAACTATTCACAAGGTAAACCATACATAGCTCTTGACTGCTTACTAAACAAATATTGTACAGTACTTGTGTGCAAGTTAATATCCATGTACTGTATCGATGCCATTAGTTAAAACAAATGATCAGTTCTGATAAAGTAAAATAACAAATGGCTGAATATAATTTTATATAAGTTTGAATATGGAACAATTTATTACAGTGGGATAAAAACATCCAAAGAATTGCTTCAAGGCCACCAGTGAACTCTTAACCACAAGTTTTGTTTTAGTCAAGTTGTTTAGCCTCAGTGCTGGTTACACATGGCTGACAGCCATCTGTCTGTTGAAATAAATCTGATGGGGCCAGATTAAGACCCGTAACCTAAAGGTGTCCAGTGCAGTGCCATAACCACTGCACCAATAGAATGCCTGTAGCTATAAACATTTTGTACACATCGTGTTAACATTTCACTGCTGCTTTTGACTTGATTTCAATAATTTTGTTTCAGAGACAGAGTTTAACATTAATGATATTGTTGCATATTCAGTATCATCAAACCAATACTGTTTAATTCTACAGTTCAGACAACACACAAAACAAGTGACTACATTCTGATTAAAACTCTGAAGCACGATGGCCATAAATGCTGAAAGTCTTATGGATGTCATCAGCTTTCAGCTGCCTGTATAATGACGAATGATACACTACACCAGGAAATTTATTTACTAAACGAAGAAGCCGATTATCACAAACTTTGGTTGAAACATTGATATTTTAGAGTTCACTTTAGAGAATTAACTGCACATGATTAAATGAAAAATTACTCTGAATTGTACCAATTGCGATTGCAGTAAGTTTCAATACCAAAACAAGATGTGATCAATACAAATTCTAGAATAAAACCGATTCCACATCTTTATATAATCTGATCTTACTTTCATAAACTGAGGCATCAGCAATATCTCTAACAGCTGCTGCCTCCACTATGTTTCTGATTACAAACTTCTTAATGGCCTTGTCTTTCGGCACACATCTAGCACAATTAGTACAACGTACAGGCTGGACATGGCCACGGCCCTTCTTTGAACGTCCGTTATTCCTTCTCTTCTTGGTCTGAAACAAAAGGTTAATATCATCTGAACATTTTGCTAATTCATTTCAAACTTCTAAAAATATTTTGGAAACAGCAACAAGGTGACCATCACAGCTGGATCAGCTATAGCGCTAATCACTTCAACCGTAAACACAAACTTTTGAAGTCACCTTCCTTGTGGGGCATGACCATCACCTACTAGACAAAATATTTACATGTCTAGATTTAATGCACACAAGAGATGCAAAAACACGCAATTAATAAAATAAATTCAAGCCATGATCAGAAATACCAGGAAAACACTTCACCCAGAAAGAGATAAACACGTGAATTCAATTTTTGCCTTCGCATTTTAACTAAGAGGATTCCATTTAACATTCATCATCATTATTTTTTGGACCCAAAGCTACTGATGAGCCATCATAAAGCCTAAAAGACAAAGAACACTTCAATGATGCAAAACAGCCATATTTTTTGTCACAAATCACACTAAAAAAGGAACAAAACTCTCTTGGAAAGAACAAAAAACATTTATTAACCAGTTTTATTCCACTGTGTTAGTGTAATAAGAAATCTGGATCAAAATATATGGTGTATGCAATCTTGTGGTATACGATTTATATGCTGCCATACAAATGAATACCCATGTGTTTTTGGATACCATCTGACCTATTTTCCTTTAGAAAGCCTGCCTGGATTGTAGAATTCAGGATTCAACCGTCTGATTTGTGTTCAGCTTGCTATTTGCACGAATCGTTACATGGAACTATCCATTTTCTTACATTCACAAATTGCATACAAAACGACACACGTGGTGCATTAACATGCTTTCTATTTTTGTTGCATTAGCACAGATGGAATTTTGGTTTACTGGATACAATATATATACCTTTAGTAACTAGACCTAGCTTGTTGAGGATTTTGGAAATTGACCCCACAAAAAAAGTATGGTCATATTATGCAGGTGTGATTGTGTGTCCATGATCATGATGATATATAGGCAGAGCATTGCAACACATTACAAATGTAAGGGCAGACATCACAGAAAAATGCCCAACTCTCATAACCTCTTTTGTGGCTGCCAACGCTATTTAGATTTCTGGTATTTTGACTCAGAAAAAACAAACAAATCAGGCCAATGCTATTTAGATTTCTGGTATTTTGACTTGGGGAAAAAATAATGTGACATAATGTTTGGAATACCAGGGATCAAAGCTGCGCCATATAAAGTGATCATTTGTTTTGACAGCAATGCATGCTACTTGGTACATATAAAGCCCCAGCTTAATAAGTTTTCAAAATGTTTAGGGTGAATTTCCCATTTCAAGAGTTTTTTCCAGGGGTATATTGAAAAACAAAGACTATTCCAGGAGTGCTTTTAAAATCAAGTATATTCCAGGATGCGTGTGAACCCTGTTAACAGTTGTTCGGGGAATAGCTTCATACAGATATCAAACACTGATATAACTGCAAGGGGCAGGGGTTATCAAGGCCAGTAGCCCAGTACATTAAGTACAGATTAGATCTAATGCAGAAACCAATTACAACACAGTTTACATCTTAGAACCTATGAGCTAAGCTTGTTGGGAGATTAGGGAAAGTTGTTTTATTTTGTCATCGATTGATTGCAATTGAAACAACACAGTTATGAAATTAATCACAACATATACTGATTATTTCAATTTTATACTCGTCACTGCCCTAGTGACACCAACACCAAAATATACACATGTTCATGAAGTCACTGCCAGGCTGGAATAGACAAGTGAAAATGAACAGAATTGAATATTTATGAGGATGCCTTTATGGCACCCAACTGCTGCTCCGAATCAGAATTTTTTCTGAGGTTGCACTTCAAATTTGATGAACGACTTGATAGCTTTTGATTTCTAGTAATTAGGGTACTCCAAGTGTATAGAATCCAATTGGCACACTTTTGGCACAGATACGACATCATTAAACACAAGAATGTGATCAATTTATCTGTTCAAAAACTGTGTTTGCATACAGCCATGATAAAATAAATTTCTGTAAGCATGCACACGCTGAAATTCCGTAACACTTGGGCATGCACATGATGATGCTGTTGATTTGATTACGCAATCCTAAATAAATACACCAGCCAGCAAATTATTTAGAGCACGTTTGTAGCACCACGTGTTAATTGCTCTCCATAATATAATTAATTTTACGGCTTGTACTTCAGCAATATTATGGAATTTTAATAAATAAACCGTTAGGACAATCATAGGCTTATATTGTAATGTTGTGCTTAAATTTTAGTATGGAACATTATTTTGCACAACGGCATATTCGTAGTTGTATTTTCAGTGTCACATGATCAAATAACAGGCGGCCAAGATGGCGAACTGATTTTTTTGCTGTTAAGTTATTGCCTATTAAATTCGCATTTATTAGTGTTATGATGAGCGATCTCGTGGACCAAAATGTCCTGCTGAATCAATGAATGTGAGTGCTATTAAAAAAACATAACTTTTTATTTTTCGTCTTGACCTGTAAAAAAGTTGAAGTGATGATGATTGGTTTTACGGCCACTTTTGTGCACAAAGTAGGCTAAATGGGCCAAACGACCTCCAAAGGTAATGAAGCGAAGTCAAAGATGAAACAACCTTCATATATGCCCACACCAAAATTCGAATATGGGTGGTAGTGATCGGTGGTCCAACATGCTACCGCTAGACCATGGAGGCGCCCATTTAGCACCGAAGCTCTCCTCAGGCACCAGAGAGCAGTATTCAAGTTACCTGACTGATTATTCTAAAAGCCCAAACTAAAATAAATGTCATGAACCGATATTTGGTTTTGGTCATAAATATGCGATTTCTTTCAGGGGTTATTTTAGTTCAAACAGACTTGCTCAAAGCAAAATCATCTAGAGAAGTCACGACATGTTACTGCACTGATCATTAGTGACATATCATCAAATTACATTACACTGACTCATAAACCAAAGATAGATTATATTTTTGTGTAAACTACGAGTCATGAGGTAATGTTTTGTAGTGTGTCAATTGGTGCTAAAATCTGGCCTAGTTCAATCACTTTTTGTATCATCCTTTTAAGAGTAATGTTCTCTGTAGTGTATTGAGAGGTTAATAACTCATTTTATTCCAGATAACTATATTTTCTATTAAGAGAGGTAAAAGTCATTTAAAAATATATATTTTGGATAAGCAATTTACATGGCTAAGACGGTAACCTACGCTTGACAGAATCCCCAAAATAAGTGGGTGTTAATTGGCCAGTATTTTCTTAATCTTGGGGATACAAATGATTTTTTTGTGATCCAACTTTCTCTTTTTCCATACAGTGATACACTGTTTTATATATATATATAATATTGATGGAATGGCTGATTGGTGACACTTAAATTATTAAAATGATGTTTACATACTTTTTAATATAGACTAAAAGGACTAATGGAATATATAGATCTAGACCCAATCATGTTTGTTTTAGACTATCACTAGATGGGTCTACACAATATTATATTTAATGATATTCTAAAATAAGCTGATACCCTGGATCCCCGCCCTCTGCAAAGTACTTGGTCTTGGCTGCTTCAGATAAATTCCTGACCTGAAGTTGCAACTGTTGAACGGGTAATCATGAGAATGACCAGATAATCATCATGATGTGATCATGATCATGCTCTGAATTTGTGAATACCGCCACAATATTGAACAGGACATAAGTCATAACCCAGTTTTTGAGATACTAGATAGCGTTAACATACACTTTTAAAACACCGTGAAATAATGGTAGAATATGATGCTGCCGGCTGTAATGACTGAATCATGAAGTTACGTTAATTATAAAAAGACAGGCACCACACAAGAGGCAAGAATAAGCAAGAACGTTACTGACAAGAAAAAGACAAAAATATGAAAATCATGTTTTAATAGCAAATTACAGAGATATAAAGAAAAAAACAATATAAAGATGTAACGATAATAATATTACACGTCACAAATCAGCGTTATAACTAAATATTATACACCTATTTCAGAATTAGGTTGGAAATTCTAACAACACGTGAAGAAAACCAACCATTTTGGTGGACCCGGAAACGGAAAAGAGGACGAGAAGACGTGCTACAACACGAAATCAGTATACATGTAAACGGAACCGTTATGGCAGGCCATTTTTGAATATATACATATGAGGAGCTAAATATTGTAGCTATTATTTACATGTTATAGTATAAAAATATTATATATGTTACAGTTAATCTGTATAATCAGGTAATATGTATATTACCTTAAATATTCAGGTAATACGTATATTGCTAAATGCGATTTAATACACATTAACTGGAAATTTCAGGTAATATACCAATTACCTAATTATACGGATTAACTGTAACATATATAATGTACATGAATGAGAAACCAATACACCCACATATAATACAGACCATACAGCATACAAGTTGGCATGTAGTAGATTATTAGGAAAATATTAAAAAATATAAACATCTCAAGAACAGCTAGGGCAGTGTAGATAGTATGGATATAAAAATAGATGTTATAGTATATGACGTTACAGCCCATATTAATAATTAAAACACACTACAACACATTATACAATATTCTGAAGGTGTTACTGAACTAAAATCCCCCCATCAGTAGATGAACAAAAAAACCTAGAAATAAGCATATATATATATATATATATATATATATATATATATATATATATATATATATATAAATATATAAATATTGAGATTTAACAATATTATAAATGCTGTCTTTGTACGCGGGAAATTCTCGTCTTATTTAGTTACGGCTAAATGTTTGACGATGAGGAGGATTGGTTGAGTAGTGAAGAATTTGGTTGTGTATAATAGATGCGAAGATTTCTTAATTTTCTCCACACATAAAAGGTGCAATATCTTAAATAGATTGCAAATACGGTATCGTTTTAAAACGCGTAATTCAATATACCGAGACGACTAAGTCAATCGCCGATAAATGGCCTGAACAATATTTAGACGAGGATGAATATCGAATCTAGCAGAATACTTGAACTCATTTGGCAGTATAATCATCACCAGTTGATGGACACGATGACCTTGATTGGTAGAAAGTTTTTTACTTTTGATTAAATATTAAGTTAGAGCTGTAGCATATAGGAAATATCAGTTTCGTTTAGTATGGGATGGAAGACCGAAATGTTTTATATCTTTGTAGTAATAACATATGTAACAAAGTAAACATAGAATGTAATACAGGTTTTATTAAATTCTTATTCGTGCTCTATAAAAATTATTGCAGAAAACAAAATTGTGTGTGTGTGTATGTATATCTCTTGCTTCGCGGATGGATAACATAAACTATATACGGTGAGTAAGTTGTTTAGTTTTATTGCTGGTTACACATGTGACAGGTGGGCCATGGGTCTATTCCCTAGTTAAGCATTCCACAAACGCAGGTAGAAAACACCAGAGAAATGTTGACCAATGAATACATTTAGAAACAGTTGTCTAACTTGATAGACAAACAAATAAAATATTCTAAAACAAAGATATCTTTGTGAGGTGATAATTTAGCCTGACTGTATAGAGTTATCTGTTGACTCATTCGACGTAACCAGATTACCTAGCTATAATAATAATAATAATAATAATAATAATAATAATAATATTTTATATAACGCCTTATTCAACTTGAATTACTCTAAGGCGCTTTACACTTAAATATAATTAAAACATGTCCTGAATTCATTTAGCATAAACACATTTTATACATAATAAACTGATTTATACATCATAAATAGGCTAATTTAAATAAGTGGGTTTTAAGAACCTTACAAAATATTTCTTTACTTGTTGCAAGGCTAATATGGTATGTCAACTTATTGCCCAGCCTGGGAGATGATGGTCGGAAGGATCTCTCTCCATATATTGCGGTGTCGCTTTTTGGTACTGTTAAAAGTGAATGGGACTCAGTTCGGAGCATTCTTACTTGTATATACTTTTGGATCAGATCGCTTAGATATAGTGGTACTGTTCCACTCAGTACTTTGAATGTATGAAACATGATCTTGTACAGTGATCTGAAACGTAGAGGAAGTCAGTGCAGCTTAACAAAACTGGTGTTATATGTTCCTTTTTTCAAGTGTGAGCAGTACAGTTCTACACTCGCTGTAGGCGATTTATCAGAGAGAGAGAGAGAGAGAGAGAGAGAGAGAGAGAGAGTGAGTGAGAGAGAGAGATAATTATGTAACAATGCATTGCCATAGACCAGTCAAGAAATTATAAAGGCTTGTGATAAAGTGTATGTAATAAGAGTTAGTCTTATTGAAATGGACATTCTATTTGGTAACATCATGAACATATTACAACGGATTAATTAATAGATAGAAATGCGGACAGCATCCACACACACACACACACACACACACACACACACACACACACACACACACACACACACACACACACACACACACACACACACACACACACACACACACACACACACACACACACACACACACACACACACACACACACACACACACACACACACACACACACAACACACACACACACACACACACACACACACAGGGACTGGTCAGACATTACACATGTCTCAGCAAGAAAAGTCGCCACTCTGGATTCAGTCCCCTGAAGAAACGTCCAGAGTTTGAATTCACGGTTCGAGATTCTCTGTGCCTGTGCCTTATTATACACAGCTAAAACACACACTTTAGCACCATGGAAAATATTCCGCAGATGTTGGTCGATTTCGGTGTGCCATGTTCAATCGATTGGTTATTTTTGGCGAGTTTGGTCACATATTGTGATAAATGTCAGAGATTCATCTCCATTGATTGCAGTAAAACTGGCTCGAACAAGAGCAGATCAACAAAATGTAGACAGTTACATGAACATTTACAGTTAATGAACGAAGAAGCGCCACACTCATTAACTGAGCGGAGGGTTATCAGTTAGCTTGTTAATGAGCCATTTAGCTGCCCCCCGACCGTAAGTTAACACGTTTGTAATTACGATGCCATTCATTAACGATTCAATGTCGAACCGATCCCGTCAGTTCGATGCCACGTTATTAATGCATGCACTTCCGTTCTTTCTGCGGTTGACTATTACTCGTGCAGGTAAATAGGATGAAAACATCACTAATCGTACAACACAAACGATGGTGTATCATTTAATTAATCGCATTAATATTTCTATCCGTTGGAATAAATTACAGCCAATTCTCTGATGGCAGATTACAAATGATATACAGGAGTTAATCGTGGTTGGTTGGTCACTTTGATGCTAGTATAACTATAGACGACGCCTGGTCTCTATGTTGTTTATGTCCAGTCCATCCCTAGTAACACATGGAGTGTACAGTATGAGAGTTCTGCCCAAGCTGACCATTGACCGTATATTACTACTATCGGTCCTCTTATCTGCGGTCTATTTCATACTGTATGGAACACAGGCTCTAGACGAAGAGAAACTAAAAGGTGACTTAATAAATAAATGTATTTCACATGTGTTTGTGCCTGAAATTTTATTGTTTGCTTGCTTGTGCATGCGTGCGCGTCTGCGCTTGTATTTATGTGACTGAATGTGTGTGTTGGAGGTCTATCTGTCTATTATTATTATTATTATTATTATTATATATTATATATATATATATATATATATGTCTGTGTTTGTGATATATACATGTTTATATATATACATATATATATATATATATATATATATATATATATATAATATATATATATATATATATATATATATATATATTCTAATTCAGGAGAGGCTCAACGTTGCCGTAATACCTGGTGATGCATTTTTGGATACAGTGAAAGGTTCTGCACCGGAAGATCCCCCCAAAAATGGACAGGCGCATTTACAGCATTCATTTCGCAGGGACATTCGATATCCTGACATCATCGGCTATCCAGTCCAAGGTGGTAACACGCCGACCTGTCCTAACAGAATCCGAGCGAAGGCGTTGAAAGCAAGGTGTGAAAACTCACCGATCCGGAACTACAAATACGGCGACGGACCGAGGGAACACCTGCGCAATGTTGTCCTGGATCACGACAGGAAGTTGTTTTACTGTCTCATTGGGAAGGCTGGCTCGAAGAGCTGGCTCAAGTACCTCGTCAACACCAAACACAGCAATCAGAAGGGTCACCTGAGACACAACAACTTCCTGCAGACAGTCGGCTTGGAGATGTACAGAAACATGCCGCTGGATCTTGTAAACGAAGAGTACAAGGATTATTTTAAGTTCCTTGTCGTCAGACATCCGCTCCAGAGGACGGTGTCGGCATACTACGAGACGGTCATCTTCCACAAGAAGTACAAGAACGAAAGAGAGAAGTTGCTGAACTTTACCGAGTTCGTCGGGCGAGTAACCAGCGACATGCTGGATCTAAACCCACATTGGCGCCGCTACATCAACAGATGTCTGTTGTGCAAGGTCGACTATGAGTACATCGTGAAAACCGAAACAATGGATGAGGACATAAAAGGCTTCAACAGAGCAATCAGCGTCAACGATGAGGAGATGACGGTGAAACTAAGTCATCAGAATCCGTTTACGGACAATGACGAGGAGGACACCACCCAATACAACCATCACTAAAAA